>JAUBNY010000312.1:5310982-5325136 GCA_032275445.1 Crypturellus soui | reverse complement strand
GTGATGAGCCAAGATAATATATATATCCTCATTTGCTCAGATAAGAACGAAATTTGAATTTATAGCCTAATATGACTACAAAGCACAAATAATTCTTTGGAAAGTCTTGCTTAAAGACATTCTGCTTTTCAAAATGCAACTTGTTCTAGACCTCCCGGCCTTGGGGAGAAGATAAAGTCCAGGCCCACCCCTGAGAACTCACTGATACGGAATGCCCAAGGGAGAGATAACGACTGCACAAGACTTCTAATGGAAGTATGGATATTACTTTTGACTGAAACATAACTACTAAAAACATATTTTTTATTTTTAATAAGACCTGCATTGGAGACAGGATTACCTAAGGCATCCATGACTAAGTTGTTTTTTTTTTTTTCTTTAAACAGGGAGAAAATCATGTCAGCACTGCTGCAATTGGACTGCAAGGGATCCATCGGGAAATTGTAAGGGGCATATCACTGATCTTGAAACTTTTTTAATTTTCTTAAACAGAGAGATAAAAAAGAGCCTCTGGCCTGGTACTCCTTTCATTATAGAATTGATTTTGTTAAATTTCTGCTGTAGGGAGAAGTGGAAATGATAGTTATTTTTTCTAAGTGCTTCAATCTAAAATGCCTTTCTGGACAGTGCATAGATATGAGGGACGTGTTTAAACCCTTCTTGTGAGGAACACTGAACAACAGACAGATATTTGTGAGGTATTTGAACACGAATCTAGCATGACGTGAAGCAATGGGATGCCTTCCAACCCCTGACAGTTCAATAGTAATTGGGAGAGGGTGTAAGGAGAGCCTGGGGAAGCTGGGCTTTTTGGTCTAGTCAGGAGGAAGTTAAGGTAGTGATCTAGTAACTGCCTAATACAACTTCAGTGGCAGTGATGAAGGTTTTGGAGTCAAATTTTTCTCAGTAGCACCACACAGTATCACACGATGACAACAGCCACAGAGAGCAGTCGGGAGGTTCAGGCAGGACGTTAGGAAGTAATTCCTCACCAGGAGGTTAGTGCTATCCTGGACAGCTCATCCCAGGAACCTGCATTGTCACCCTCCTTGGAAGGCTTTGACACTCAGAAGACAAAGTCACAGACAACCAGACCTAGTGGTGGTGACAGTCCTGCCCTGAATGCATTTCTATTATATTTAGATTTCTTTTAGATTATAAATCTTCCTAGTTATCTAAACCTTTTTTTTTTTTCAAAATATTTTTTGCTGAACTCAGCTAAAACAGTACCATGGGCTACTTTTTTCTCTATTTTGAGAAATTATTGAGAATCATCTATTGATACTTCAAGCCTTGACATTCACCAAGTCCCCTACTCACAGCGATTACTCTAACAGTTTGCGCACAGTAGAATATAGACACTGTGATCTTCAAACAACTCTTACTCCAGCAAAACTCCCCAACAAAACCATGGGCTTCACTGCTAAGCTACACGCTGCAGTTGCCATACGGGTCCCAGAAAGGCTGACACAGGCAGTATGGAGGCAGCAGCTTGACTGCATGAAAGTTAATATACTACAGTTGCTACTACAGCTCTGTTTCCAACTACATTAGGTATATGACACAAGGGGCTGCATCTCAAAAGGAAGCCTAAATGTGTCCCAAACATTAGTTTGGGGTATGCACATTTCTTAAGCATACTCCACATGCCAAAGTTATATATATATTAAAAAAAAAAAACTTTTGAAAAACATACATTTCCAATCTCCTTTGAAAGTTAATCATCCTCAAATGCTTGTAGAGACAAAAAAAAAAAAAGAAAAAAAAAAGAAATGGAAGCCTGCTACTGGAAAAGTGCGGGAAACCAAGACCTAGCAAGTTAAAGCAAAGCTTCTTGCTTGATTCCCAGTTGTAGAAAATACTGCACTATGACCGGAGCAGATATCCAAATTGTAGGTGAAATTGCACTATGACCAGGGCAAATATCTACTGATTTTAGTAGGCGCTCGGCAAGAGCTCTTGGTTCTCCTACAGACAAGGTATACACCAGCGTCTGGAAAGCCACTGCTGCCACCTGCTGTGGCATTTTGCTTGTGGCTGTAGAAAAACAGGCCTTGAGTAATGCTGCTGCCTAAAGCTTGTATCTTCCCATTGGATTTGGGCATTCTGATTTAGATAAAGATCATCCCCCCCAGGAAAAAAAAAAGGTTTTAGCCTCATTTCTTGTCGATGATAGTTCATTCTGTTGTAGAACTATTTTGTGAAGTGCAGTGATGACATTTACCAGATCGAGGAGAGTGCACCATATCACTTTCAATCGGCTGCTTTTCTGGCTCACAGTGTTATGCAAACACAGACTACATGATGTGGCATTTACAGTGTTAACCTCTGTGGCTGAAGCTTGGTTGTGGTCTAGAGCTTAGGGAAAGAATGTAAGGACATCTGTATAAGACAGCCTGTACTCTTTGACCTCACCCCAAAAAGAAGTCTAAAAAATTAATTTACTACTCTTGATTTTTTTAATCCAAAAAGCTTTCCCAGACTAATTTCTGTATAAAAATGCTTTTTATTCCAGTTTAGAAGGCATCTCTTTTAAAAGTGCTGCATTTGTATGCAAAACTGAAATTCCATTTTCAAACCAGTTCTCTGTAAGATTGCTTCTATTCAGGAAATATTTGGAAAGGTGGCACCCTTTTACTCAAGAGACCACTTTTAGTGACTTTTTTTGATCAGAGAGGTATCAAACTACTTGATGTTCCTCTGCATCCCATATTTAAACACCATGACACTGGCACTGGAAAACAAAGCTGACTGCTACTAAACATTGCGTATTATTAATGCACACAGTTGTATTATTAACACACAAAACGTAGCCCACTAAGATGCGTTTCTGAAAAATGAAATTAAAGACCGTTTCTCAGCATTTCTCTTGTAGTTCCATCTGTGACTTTGATAATTCCCTTTTTAATGTTGTCCCTCTGCAAAGAATGTAGCACGGGGAAGTTTCTTTGTGTTGACATGCTGACAACCAACACCCACTCTCTGGAAACAGCAGCATTGAAATCTTTTGGAGCGATCAGGCAAGGCACAAGTGGCCTGAGATGATGCCCACTTTACCTGTCAGTGGCAAGTAATGCACCCAGCAGATGCTTCCACCTGAACAGCTAAGAATTGAAAGATTGCCATTTCATGGAAAGTGATAGTAAAACCTGAATATTTCTTGACACAGATGTTCCACGCAGGAGCAAATCAAGCAGTAGCCCTGTGGTGTTAATATGACTGTGTGAACACTCCTAATGCAAAGGATTTCTCTTGTAATTACTGTCACTGAAAATCTTGGACTACATCAGAATAGCCATCCACTGGATTTATATGCAGGACCAAATGCTCAGAGCCTTACGAAGAGAAGTTATCTGGGTAACAGCAGTACACCGTGACCACTTCCTTAAGGGCATCACCTCTCTGTGGTGACAGGGGTTGTAGGCCATCAAAGGAGCGGGAACTTGTGATCCCACTGAGGGTCAGTGAGGCCAGAGCTAAGGGTGTACCTTGCATTTTGCTGCTTACCACAAAAACGTAATGTAGTAGTACACCTTGCCGTAACTGCTGAATAGAAATCGATGTAAAATTTGTTGTAACTGATGTAAGATTAATTTAGAGATCTGATTTAGCTCTCTGGCTGTAACATTCCTAAGAAGCAAGTGAAAGCAGCTGGAACCTACTTACTCAGACCTCCCAAGAAGGGAGCACTGAAGTATCTTCAGTACTCCAGAAAACTGTGACCAAACATAGACTTCATCGAAAGTGAAAGATTGAAGCTGCTATGATCAACTCTCCTCCTGACAAAATACATGGGACTGTAAGAACCAGCAGCGGGTGGAAAGAAGTTTTCTCAACTGCCACGTACTTGGCAACTGCTAGCAAATACTGGGTCCCCATCTAAATGACTCAGTTTCAAAAATGTGTTACAGTATTTACTATTAAATGGATGAAACACCAGAATGGAGCCCTTTAACTTATAAAACTCCTAAGATGAGCAAGCGAAAGAATAACAGAAGCATGATATAGATCGGGAAAAGTATGGAAACAAGTATTTCAATACTCAATTTTTAACCACCTAATCAGTCACAAAGTGATAAGGCACAGACTGTGAGTCAAAAGACCGTGAGTCTGCCAAGGTCTCGGCAGAGGTCTGAGTCAACCTCATCTAATCACTTTCATTGGCAGCATCCAATGAAATAGACTATGCACTATGCACTAGTTCTCCAACTGGTCATAGGAAATGGAGCTCCAGGGACTAGAAGTGACTTAATGCCAGGAAGCTGCTCGGAACAGCAGTGCCTAAAAGCAGCTGGTGGCAGCAGGACAAGGGTAGAGAAGCGGAGCCCTGGAGAGGCCCCTGCCTTGAACAGGGCAACACGGAGTGCAAGAGCAGCGTGCAGTCCCCGCGCTCAGCAGCCAGGTCATCACTTCTCATTCTCTCCTGCCCTAAGTCTTGAGTGGAGGACACTAGGAAACAGCACAGGGTGCTGGGACCCACTGGAAACCCAGCATGCTAAGAAAGTTATTGACGTGCAAGTTTTAATGTTGAGAAAAACATAAAGGTTAGAAAAGATCAGATAGGATCCATATAGGAATAACAGAGCTGATAAGGATGGTCTTCAAATGTCTACAGCAGGATATTTAGGGAAACAGAATAACAGTGAAATGTTAAAGACAACAACTTAAGCTGTGGAATCTGCTTTATGGGAGGTTTCTGAATAACAAACACTAAACATCAATAACACATAAGCATCAGTTAAAAAAGTTCTGTACGTATGTGATCTGCTTCAATAAAAGGGAAATTGAACAAATGACCTCTACACTTTCCTTCCAATATGTGTTTGGTTCTACAGAAGGATAACACACCTTGCATTATCATAGTTTTTTTTTTTTTTTTTAACTTACTGGAAGAGAAAATAATTAAAAAGAATGATGTAGATTTTCAGCATAAATTTGGTAAAATAATTCAAATAACTTGCTCTTTGGATGTTAACATTATTCCATGTTGTAACATCACCAAGAAAAACAGCTCAACTAAAATAACAGGAACTTTTTTTCTGAAGAGATGCAGAATGACTAATACAACAACATCAAAATAATTTATTGCTAGTGATTTTACATTACAATTTAATTTAAATGCTTTCATATTTCATATTAGTCTTTAAAGACAACCAGAAGAAAACAAACAATAAAAACAAGTAAACAACAAAAACTAGAATTACTAATGACCATATTATAATTACTTTCAATAAACCTGGTGTTTTAGGCTGATCTCCTGAATGATGGAATTCCAAGCTGGAGTTATTTTATTTCCGCTTGCCACCGAAATATCTATTTGTTTTCAGATTAGAGTAAAACCTGTTAAGAAAGAATGCTTAAAACCAGTACATATGACTTATTTTACAATCATTGTTCAGGTGCTTGTAGGTTTCAGGAGGCCACCTACTGGAGTCATATGTATACAAATATAGAACTGCCTTTATAACTAGGGTATTCATTTGTTTACATCAGGTTTCTTGGGATACAGCCTTCTATCTGGATTTCAGCTGGCCAGCCACTGTACCTGTTATTCTTGTCAGAATGGTTTATCTATTTAAAAAAAAAAAGAAAAAAAATATTTTATAACATTTACAAACAGAAGGGGGAAAACAGAGTACGACTGGGAATCTACGAGTTATGTTGGGCATCTTGCTTGTCACAGTGGGTGAAAATTCTGCCATTTCTCTCTTATGTACAATGATGTATTTATTTCCCAGATGGATGTCATAATATACACTAAATGAAAAACTTTTTTTTTTTTCTCCCTGCAGAAACTCTGTAATGCTAAGAAGATTGCAACAATATTCTAGGGTATATTAACTATGGAAATTTTAACATGCCTTTGAAGAGACTCGGCATTATCGAGGGAACAGAATTATGAGTTGGATTATTTGTGTTTTTCTCTATGATGCAGAAAAAAAAGTGGTGAGCTTATTGTAAGCAGACAAAACAAAATCACACATAAAACCAGAGATATGATATAAAAAAGGCATCTTTACTATTCCTGAAGCCTGAGGACAAGGTATTCACAACAGCTCTGTGATGCAGGCATCACTTTGGTTGCATAGTCAATATGAGACAGTCCAATTTGCAGACAAAACAGTCTTGAATTTTTTTCAGTCCATGGAACTGTCCTTCCAGAAGAAAATGTAAGCCTCTGAACAGCACATCAAGCTGGACATTTCATAAGTGACACTCTCTAGAATAACTGATCACTTCCATAAATGTGTTATAGAAGGAAAAAACAGTCACTTTAGTGCTGTTGTGTTAAAAGCTGTCCCAAATCCAAATAAAGAACGGGAACATGTTAGAGAACTCATTTTGCAGAACTGGGACTTGCTAAACAGACTACAGTTATTTTAGCTTCATTACTAAATCTGTACCTGAAAACCATACCTGAAAAACAGACAAATATAAAGTGAAAATATAATGAACCTGACCTTTTCTTTTTGGATATTATCTGGCAGCTCGAAGCCTTTGGCAGCTATGAAGGCCCAGCTTGACCTAAACTTCATATTCTTTATTTCTTTACTTCCCAGCTTTTCTACTACTTGTTTGGCATCGTTCTTCAACCTGGGAAAATTTAGCACAAAGAAAATTGTTAAAAATACATGACATAAAAAAACTGAAAAAGAAGAATGATTCACGGTTCACATAGTAGGTCAGCAGAAACAGCAATGAGAAGTCCAAAACTTCCAGTATCTTTAAAGTTTAGTAGAACACTATGAAATTCACAAAGCAAAATCCTTCTTCCTGTGCAAATTCCTGATTTTAATAGAATCTGTGTATAATACTGTAACAGAAACAAAAAGCTATCTCAAATACTATTTGACATTTCATCTCAACAAGGATTAAAGCATGAAATTTTTATCAATCAAATGAATTAAGATTTTCCCTGCATAATCATGAACTCCTACCATGACGATGAATTACCTTAACATGAATTCAAACTTAAAAAAACATAAAATCTGACAGCATTAAAAGAATCAGGTTAAGATGTGCAGAGGATTGCTAACCAGATAAAATTTTACTTGGAGCTGCAGACCCCATCTGAAGAGAAATTTGCAACCCAGAGGTAATATCACAGGCTTTTAAGAGGATAAATATGTCATATTTAAACAAATGTGATACTATCTGTTCATCCTTGAAAGCTTCGTAATATGTGATACAGGCAGGCACTGGATGGACCTGGATTCAAAATCTCTGAGATTAAAAGAGAGAACAACCCTACAGAACCAAACAATTTGCTGCTTTACAGTATTTCGCAATTACGATTTTCGAGCTTTTCATTGCTCTGTTCCTCAGCCTACCACGAATGACTTGCTTACCGGGTGCTTCCATCATCATGGGTCACCATGAAAAGCAGGGATCCTCGTGGCGCGTTCTCAACGAAAGCCGCCATCTCTGCAGAGTGGTCTGTTAAAGCAATACACGACCGATTGCTTGTGTCTCCCTGAGACACACACATATCATACAGCACCTACTTTCTCCTATGTTCAACTTGTTCTCATTTTTTTTGACATTATGTGTTGAAAATGACACATAATTAGGCAATACTTTTGATCACAGGCAGCGGGTTTTCAGCACCTGAAAGGTGCTGAAAACTCATGCCTCTCACTGAAGCCTAGGAGAGCACAGGTTGATGTGTAGTTCTCAACATTAAACAAAAATATTAATTCTGAGCTTCTAAAAAAAAATCATTTAGACTCAAGACTGTAAGTAGAGTTTAAGTTTACCTTATATTGTATTATACATATAAGCAATGCAGGGAATAGCCCAGGAGAAGTCCTTGCTCTTCTGTGCTTTTATTTTTGTGAGCTTCCTGCTAAGCTGACCAATATGCCTCACTGCATGCCCATTCTTATTAAGAGGGCAGCCTATCTACAGCACTGGGCTATTTATTGCTTTTGCAATTGCCAGACATATACCAGGCACAAGACTGAAATGACGGAGAAAATAGGTGACAATGAATGTTAACTAGCTCAAACTTCAGGATAAATGTGTCTTTTCAGACAAAGTTTGTCATCAGACCTGGTTACAGCACATTTTAGTAAAGACAATACTTTGTTTATTTCTAGGGGATCCACTTCAATAAGACAATCATAATCATTTGAAAGAACAGGAAAATAATTTAAAAATAAGTTCCTTTTGAACACTGAAATGTTAACAAATGCTCTATTACCCTTTTTCGACCTACCTCCTTCCCACATGTCAAAAAATTTTGTTGCTAAAACTCCTCCTGTTTTATCTGTAATTAATAAAAAAAAAAGGTTTGCAAAAACAAGGTAAAAGTGATTAGATTTAATCAGCATGCACAGCAGTTTCAGCTACAGCTAGGCATCTTCAATATTTGGTATTATTGTGCTTCTGAGCTTCCTTTTTTGTTTCACTTGAACTTTGTAATTGGAAGGAATCTGGAATAATGGAAATTTAAGGTTTGGGTGATCACAATCAGCTGAGAAAGTTCTTCACAAATCAGTTCTTTTCATGATCCTAGGACAGACCCGAAAGCTGTCAAATAAAATCACATTGGTAATTAATACATACTTTTTTCAGCTAAATGAATTCACTTGCCTCCCAGCACCCTGGATCTGAGTCATCAAATGTAATTACAATATTTTCATTACCTTTTTTTTTCTTTACGAATGAATTAAGATTTTTGCGAACTTTCGTGTTTTTATATGTGCGTGTACTATAGTGACCTATATTAGATTGTAACTATAAATACGGGGTAATGGGTTAGGTTTGAGACTATTTAGAGGAGTCTAATACTGTTCTGTATAGTGCTTCAGATGTGCCAGCGTTCATGTCATTTGTATCTCTGTGAACAGCAACTGGGCACTCAGGCATCATGACTACATCACAAGTGGGGTATGCAAACATGTAGTCGTTTCAGGACATTTCACGGTTAATTATGCTGCTGGTGAGACTGGACACTCTTCTCCCTTGGAATGAGAAGCACTTTCCGGATTTCTAAATCCATGCTGACTGAACTAGTTGATTTTGGTTATCCAAAACAAATACCCTTGTATGTGAGAGTGTTTTTTCCATTCAGATTGCTATCGGCTTATTTCTAATGTTCCTGTTCCCTTTCTGGCTTATTCTCAGTTCATACATGGCAAAATCATAGATGGAAGCTCTTCCAAACACTAGAAGTTAATTTTATCAGGTTGATAAGGGAAAAAGGTAATAAATTCTCTAAGTGGTAAAGCAGTATTCTAGAACTAGTCTTCTCAGCAAAGAACAAAAAAAAATGAAAAGACTTCAGTGAGGACAGCAGAAAGATACAATTATTTTTCTCCCTCTCTGAGATGTTAATTTGGTCTTAATAATTATGTCTTCTTTCTTAAAAAGTACCTTACTCATACAGAGAAAAAAGAATTATCTTTATGGAATGAGGGTGATGCTACAGGATATGTATTAAATACAGTCATTAGCTGGACCGATCTAATTAGAAAATATGCAGAAAATACTTCTCACTGTAATTTGGTTGGAGATAACAGATTTAGTGGCAGGTAAAGATGTAAGTTAGCTAAAATGCATACATGAAGAAAATGCTTGTTTAGCCTTTTAAATGTGAACACAAGAAATTGATACAACACTTCTTTTTCCTCACTAATGTCAAATGCAAAGATAATACCAGTTCCCCACTCCTATATGATACAATCTTACTTAAATATTCAGGGTCAGTATTTGTCCTCTTAGTTTACAGCTATGTACTAAAAACTCATTTTTAACCATTTACCTCTTACAGACAGTACAGTTTTTACAATTCCTTATTAGAAAATTAAAAGCATACTGTTGTTAACACATTCATCCAAAAAAAAAAAGAAAAAAAAGATACTTTGCTGGTGTAATTTAGTGTGCTGATATCATTAAAAGCATACAAGTTTAGCCAAGTGCAAGGATTTGCTAAGGCAGTATGTGAAATAAAGACAATGAACAAGAACATTCTGTGATCAAAGCTGAAAGGACATGGCATTTGCACTTCCTCTTTTTCCCTCCCCGCCAGCATTTGTGTATTTATTTTCTTCAGGATCCATTATCAAATACACTTTCCTACCAAGGGCTGAGTCTGCAAATTGCGTCTTACTACTGGAGGCCTTGGCACTTCTCCCATATTACTTAAAAAATAGTTATATTTTTGTCTAATAAAATATTATGACACATCCACATAAAGGTAGACCACTTCTACTTACCTATTATCTATTTGCTTATACAACTTATGAGAAAGGTTTTTTTATTTAAAAGATTTTTTCTTCAAAATATTTAAGCTTAACAAGAATCTGAGTTTGTAACTATTTCCTTTTCATTCACACTAGATAGTAAAAAAACAACCTTTAAAAAGTCATTCCAGTATAAACATATCTCTAACATTTATTCTCTTACTTACAATCCACAATGGCAATGTTTATACCTCTTCCAACATTACCCTTTGCTTCACTTATGAGCCTGAAATTGAAATAAATATGATCTCAGTAGGATACAACCCTCCAAAAGGTCTCATCCAAAAATCATATTTGCCTATGCTAAGTCACTTTCTGATGTTCCTGTTTTTTCCTTCAGTTACTTAATTAAAGACCCTGTAACAAGCAAGAGATGTAGCTTAAACTTTTTGCACATTATACCTGTCAAACAGCTTAATTCAGAGGGCAGAAGTCTTGAAAAGTAAAACAGTTTGGGAAGATACTTGGTACAAATGCAGTTAGAAGGACAAAATAGAAACTAGATCACAAAAGAAAGCAGGGTTTTGATGATATATTTTATGTCAATTGCATTTGCACAAAGATCGTTTCAGGATTTTTTACTTGTCCAATTTGAGAATCACGAAGGGACATGACTTACAGAAGGCGCTGCCCATTCAATGATAAGGGTTTTTAACAGCTTTTCAAACTGGCTATCCCAAACCCTGACAATTAAGCTAGCTACATTTGAAACGGTCTAATGCAGTTTTTGTACAGGAATGAATAACTTGCTATTTTGTTATTTAAAAATGAGATAAACTTCAGAATGATCTGAAAGTACTTATCATCAATAAAACACTAACAGTTAAAGATCTTTCAATCTCAGGTTAAAAGACTCAGAGGGTAAGTCTTCCAAGAATTCTGATTACCACAACTCAGAAATAAAAAGGACAAAGTTAATAAACGAAACCTAATCAAACAGTTTGGAGAAAGAACAACAGCAGGTAAACTGCACAGAAACTAGAGTGCTGGTTAGAGGAAAACACATCCCCTCCACTGGGATCAGCCTTACTGCAGTAATCTTTGTGACAACACCGAGCTGTTTCAAACAGAGAACACACAAGGAGTAGTGAGAGAAAAAATTAAGAGGCTTTTAAAAGTATAGTTATATGTTCAAACTCTCTAAGTTATCTACCATTTCTTTTGAGTCTTTATTTTATGCCAGAGTTGCACAGTAATAGATTGTCCTGGTTTGAATCATCATCATAAAGGTTGTTTGAATGGAGAAAACTGAAGAAGATGGACTCATGAAGCATGATGCAGAAAGGCTTGCACAAAAGATAAAAAAGATAGAAATGACGAGACAGTAATTCGGAATAAGACAACACGGAAAACTCATTCCTTACTAAGAGGCTTTAGAACTAGGCCATGCTTAGTAGCACTGAAAGGGAAGGACACCAAAGGCATTCAGTGGTAGTCTTTCTTCGCATATACTTTTACTGGAGAATCTTTTTCTCGCAGAAAGAGGTATGAAACACCCTTCCTCATACAATAAAGCACTTGCTTAGATTTGCGGTTCGGCTGGTACTTACAGCTCATCCTCAAAACAAATTTTTGCCAGCTTTTCCCTGCCACCACCACTGAGGACTCGATAGGCGTAGCTCCCGGGTGAGCAGGGAGACCAGTGATCACACTTCTGCCTCTTTGGCGACGGGGCTAAAACAACAGAAATAAAAAGGAAAAAGCCAAAAGAGAAGACTTTTTTTGAATGCTACAAAAACAACCTCTACAGAGAAAGAACCACTTAATGTCAACACACTGAGCTCAATTTTTTTTTCAAAGAGTCAAATCCTGCCACTTCTCCAGTATTGGAGCAACACTGCTGCAAATCTGCCTGGGTTTTAAGGTATCACTGACTTTCACACTGCTGCTAGGACCAAAAGAAAGATTATTTAGGGAAAAAGAATGTCCCATATAATCTTCATTTGAGACAGATCATAGTAAGTATTATTAGCATTATTTCATATAACAGAAAACAAGGGCAATGAGGGGGAAGAATTCCTACATTTTTGCTTGCTTAGTAAATTAAAATAAATAACTATGTTTCTAATGTTGTCTTTCATGTGAAAACATAGCAATAAATGAGAAGAATGTATGCAAGAAACTGCCTAGTCAGATTAGAGCAGAAAAGCAACAATGAAAATTTCATCACAAAGTTTTATTAGTGATCAAACAAATCTACTCTAATTGTAAAACATAAATAAATACATTAATATATGCATATAAATATATGTGTATATATATTTCCTATATATATAATAGAATCAAAGTTGCAGCTTTGAGGGTCTGTGATTATATACAAGCAAACAAATAAGGTGTTCTTATCGGTCACTTAAATTTATTTGCAAACTGGCAAATACATGCTGACATTACGTTTCTTCAAAACAGTGCCTAACGAATAGTTCAGGTTTACACTAATTAATTAACTTTATTCAAACAACTAATTCTTAGGTGAACAGCATATCATTTGTTAGCTAAGTACATTACATGTAAAACTAGAAAAAATATATACCCCTTATCACCGGTTTCTTTCCAATATCTTGAAGATTATTGATAGATGCTGATATCACCTCGTCAGGTACAAGAGCACTGAGGAAGTATCCCAAGTACCAGGAAAACAATGTTGCCAACAGAAGTCCTGATAATTTTACAAAACCTGTTATGAAAAAGAATAGAATGCAGAGATATAAAGACTTTTCATAACAACAAACAAGATCTTGCAGTTTTTCTGGCACTGTTACAGAACCTGGTAATTTTATTTCTGATACACTGGCTAAACATAGCCTTTGGAGATGCTGTAATAGAGCATTTGTGGTGTTCTCCTTTCAGCAGCCTCTTTAATTTCTAAAACTCTTCAAGCAAAAACACCCCATTTAATCCGCCCTCGAACCACAACCACCATGCCCCAAAGAAGCAAGAAGTTCAGCTTAATTTTAGCAAGATTTTGACTCTGAAAAATAAGTAACAGATACTATACGTGACTAATCAAGTATTTATATAGTTATCATTGATTTTGCGGAATAGGCAAACACCACAGAAACTGTTTAAAGTCCCTAACACTGCACAGAGTGTATAATGACCTCCGTTTACCCTTGATGCCCTGGAAAAAAATGACAGAAGAAGGTCCAAATAATGTCATGCATATAGTGAGCTCTGACAGGATTCAAATATGACTAGAGTGATTGCTTCACCCTCTCTCAATTAAATCACAGTATCGATAGGTTTTATTACCAGTGTGCCTACAGGCTGCAAAAAATAACCAGGATTCACAATTTTTCTGTCTGGAAAGAAATAAAATAAAAAATCCATATTGGATACCTCCTCTTCCTCATCATCAGAAATGCTGTTGTGCATTCCTGATCTCGCAGAAGAATGTTCCCTAATTTATGATGCTAAGCAATGAAGTACCACACTGCAGGTCTGAAATGCTGACAGTTTAAGGTGATCAGATACTTCCTGGACACATGACTCTGCACAGTTTATTTATTAAAGGATTATTTTGATCAGTATTTAAAAGCTGCCTTTTGGATATGGGCAGCAGACTAAAGCATGCAGGAAAACCTGGCTCTGTAATGAAACAGAACCACAGAATGGTTGAGGCTGGAATTCACCTCTAGAGTTCATCTAGTCCGAACCCCCTGCACAAGCAGACACCCAGAGCACATGGCACAGGGTGGCATCCAGGGTTTGGAAGATCTCCAAAGAAGGAGACTCCACAGCCTCTCTGGGCAGCCTGTGCCAGGGCTCACAGGAAAGAAGTGTATGCTCTTATGGAGGTGGAACCATTTGCACCCGTTACCCCTTGTCGTGTAACTGGCCACCACTGAGAAAAGTTTTGCCTCATCCTCTTTACTTTCTCCCCTCATGTATTTATACATATTGTTCAGAT
>JAUBNY010000312.1:5296225-5307781 GCA_032275445.1 Crypturellus soui | reverse complement strand
GAGCTGGGATTTTGAGAGCATTGGTGGCACACGGAGTCCATGGATAAAAATGTCAAGCACTCAGGAGCTTTGCTGCCATCTAAACACACTACTGTGAAAAATAAAAGTAGGGATTGGTGACTCTTGAATAGCTGCCTGTTTACCCACTTCTGCTCCCACAAGGAAGATGTGGTAGATATTACCATTTTTTCATTATTGCCTAAATTACACTGAGATACACACAACCATTTGTTACAAAACCAGACGGCACAGTAACTGGTTTGGCTTGGCAGAGTCTAAGGATCCAGTGGTCTGTAGCTGAGGAGGTTTTAAATGCCAAAGCACTTTTACATCTTTTATTTCAGGTATCAGTTCTGTGTATGCAAAAGAGCACCTCTACTATTCTAGCTCTAGTAATTACTCAAAGATGTGGGATACAGAGCGCTTTAGAAACATTATTTCTATTCATATTTTAAACATTCATTCTGTAATTTGAAAGCTTAGAAAAAAAGAAAAAACATTAATCTTCACTCTAGGTGCTTTTGAACCTGTCAGACCCTTTGGTGATAAGCAGCACAGAAAATCTATTCATGAAGTAAGAATGGTCCTGCAGACAGCAAATGGCACAATGCTTTTGTGTTAGGCTATTTTTAACACCGTAAGAGCCACAGTCCTTGGAGGAAGTTTACAGGCTTTTGCTAATACTATAAAATTACAGCAGAACAAGCTCCTGCCTGTCTTTTGAAGCTTTGTACCTCCAAAAATGTTTTCTGCATCCACTCCAGTTGGCTAAAAAACTAGTATAAGTGTCTCATGCCAGTACTTACTGCACTTCTAGTACACTGTAGCTATTTAATTTGAATGCTCTTTGCTCATCCATGAAAGACCAACAATATATATATTCTATATAATCATGTATAATCATTCAATATATACAATATAATACTAGAATACAGTAAAAACAATGATTTAAAATGGAGGCAGAGTTTGATGACAGAGAAAAAAATATCGTACCACATCTTTGCATGTAGAAGTCATAAGGTCTTGAAGAGCTACTAGAGAAAGCAGCTTACCTACACACACAAAAACAAAAAAACCCTGCAAATCATGTTTAAGTTAACTAATTGTAACTCTGATTTGGGATACGCATGGACAACGTGGGTACCAGTACAGAAGACCTATTCTCAGGCTGTGTAACTCACCGATACCTTTGTGTGTGCCTGTACCCACAAATCCAGGCTGAACTTAGGCTCCCTCAGTTGTGGTTGCATGAAAAGTATATTGGAGAAAGATGTGTGCCTTAACATAATATGACTTTTTTTTTTCCCTTCTGCTATCCCTTGAAAGTCTTCATGAAGCCCAAGAGCAGATATTTAGAACAGGATGAAAGCTTTTGGGTAAGGTCTTTCATGGACATACTGAAATTCAGTAAAAATAGATACACACAAATGATTCATATAGCAGAAGAGCAAGAGCAAGCAATGATTACCTTCAGCTGATTAGCCAGAAAACCTGTAAAACTAGCACATCTAGCTCCCAGGAGGTTGTCAGACTGCTTGGAGGTTTGTTTTATACCAGAAGTTTTTTTAAACACGGCATATCAGTGTGCATCCTGAAGTATCTTGGCACCATCCTGTAGCTCTTTGAGCTCTTCCGCAGCCTGTACTGCGTACATCAGGTTCCTCAGTAGGGATCCCTGTTGTCTTTACTGTGCTGGGCAACACCCAAGTTGCGAAAGACCAAGAAAATCCCAGTATCCGCTTTTGCAGCCCAGCCTGCATTCGCAGGGAGGGAGCTGGATTTCTTTCCGACCTGTCTTCTGGAGAGGGGGAAGAGGGTGGAAAAGGCCCACCTGACGTGTGGGCCAGCACGGCAAAAGGAAGGGGCAAGCAGTGTGGGTTGGTCTTGCAGGACCGTGTGGGAAAAGGGTAGACATGAGTTGGTCAGTGGAGAAGATTGTGGAAGCAAGCCAGAAGACTATGTACAAATACATCATCAGTAAAAAATTCCTACAGAACAACTGTTGGGCTGTAAACCAATAAAACAGTCTCTCACAGTAAGAGGAAAAAACAATGTTAAGCTTACAATTAAAAACCCCTCCACTGATGGCAAAGTAAGTGAGTGGGTATTCTTAGGAGTAGTTATCTAGATGAGCCAGCATTAAAGGGGAGAAATGAACAAGATGTGTAACCAATCAGTTATGGTTACTAATATATGTTAGATAGTTTTAAAGTTTGGATTGGCAAAACCTGAAACAGAGGATATTCGTAAGATGATGGTAGTTTTAGAGGGATAAAAGTTTAAAAATAAGGAAAAAAAAGTAAACTTATATAGTGAATGTGCATAAATAGGTTTCACTGAATTATCAAAAAGACAGAAATTAACAAAAGTGAGCAAATTTCCGAAGTGTAAATTGAAAATATTAAAATGTATTTTATTTTGTACTCATCTTTCTTGTTTGGCCAATCCACCAACTTTAGCAACACATATACACTATGCTATATTCTTGAATTGTTTTTTTTTAAGAAACTTTTTGGGAGTGGGAAGAGGGATATTATTAAATTATCAGGAGGACCCAAGTTAAGAACCTCTTTAGGTAGGACATTTAACAAAATAAAAGTTGAAGGTGCTTTTAATACAGTTCGAACAAGAAAACACAATTTGCTGGGAAGAAACAGAGTGCTAAAGCTCTTTTATTTGAAAAACAAAGCACGTGCGCCACCTCCTGGGTTACCAAACGTGGAGCACAGTTAAGCACACGGGTTCTGGCTCTCCAAAGGTAAGAAACCAGCTCTCAGAGAGGCTGCCCTAAGGGCCAGGACATCCACTTGGTTGCCTTATTGGTTATAGTTTAGAGCAGCAGGGAGCAGCAGTCCAAAACACCCCTTTAATTCATTCCAAATTACAAGCTTCATCTTCTCAAGTTAATGTTTTGTATTCCTGATTTCTGTCCAGTTCTGAACTGAGCTAAAGTTGAAGCAAGAAAGTTTTACTTATTTCAGTATAAAGAGGAAGAAATCACCTCGGAGCTACATATACCTTCCTGCTCCCTTCCTTGCAAAGTTCAGGTATGTGCTAAAGCAGTTCTGCTTTCTTTTCAGAGCTAAAGACAGAAGGTACAATTGAGAGCCTCAGAGCGCTAGGACTGATTTGGTATATATCATTTATTAGCTTTGAAGTTCCATCTTAACAGGATTTAAATAGACACACTACATGGGTTGAAAGAATCATTTATTTTAAGCAGCAGAAATTCTGATTTTTACAAAGTGTTTGTCTGAAAATGGCAAGACTTGGAAATATAAATACCAACCTTTAGAAAATTGTGTAATGAGGCTTGGCAGTAATAGGGGCATACATCCTAACATCAACTAAAGGCTGAGTAAAAATACAGTTAAAAAAAAAGATTGTACCCTTTTTTTCAAAGCGTTAGTGTCATTTTCCTTTCAATCAATGTTAAATATAATGTAATGCCAAAAAAAAGAAAAAAAGAAAAAAATAATCTAGTAGATGGAATCATTTCCTTAAGTGATGTTTCAAAAAAAAACTATCAAAAAATATCAAGTAACAGTTGACATAGCAGTAGTCTGGAAAGATTTCTGTATCTCTGTATAAAACTTTTTAACAAAAAGAGTGAAATGGCTGTTGTAGATAAATCTCTTTTAGACATTCAACTTTGTATAGGTTTATGTACACATGCAGTATTGGATAGCAAAGCATTGTTTCCAGTAAATATTACAGTAATCCATACCTTGGTGGTATCAAGAACTTGTCAGTTATCTTTTGAGAATCATTTCGACATGGTACGCTCGAGTCCGTCTTACAAAGGACAGCTAGGATACAAATCCAGCCATTCAAACATTCAGTTATATAATCCCCCTCCAAGAACACAGGAGTAAGCATACCTTCAAGGTTCAACACGGCGCTGTGAAATCTAAATGGGGGAAGTACTCATTGAAGAGGGCTGTAATAAGAGGGTCCTAAGAACAGTGTAGTTTGTTCTTGACACCTTGTAAACTGAGAGAAGGCTGAGCTGCTCAACTTGGAAGAGCAGAAGTTTCTCAGTCGGAAAGATGAGCCCATGGACAGCCACCAGTCCTCTCTCTTGTGTGGTCAGACAAAAAACCAACCAACCAACCAACCGACCAAAAATAATGCAAGGCCTTTCACAGTAGGGGCAGTCATCTGCTTAAGGAATGGGGCTAACTCTGCTCCTTGCAGGCCTCCACCCCTGGGTATTTCGTAAGGAGAGAGAAAAAAGGAAGCAGCGTATGCACATCTCAGTGGTTTCTACAGTGTATTCCCCTGGATGCCATGTAGTACTCCTTGAGCTACAGGTCTTAGCTTCTTCCATCTGGAAAGCAGACCAGGGCGAGAAGCGCATCCACACCGCTGTTCTCCACTGCCGAGACAGGGACGGCAGTCTCGGGCTAGGACCTAAAGGACCAGGGAAGAACAGACCTATTGCTTTCAGTGTGTCCCAAATGAGGGAGTGGGGGGGATGGAAAAGCGGTATTTGTGGGAAAAGAAGGCATATTTCCAAGTGGGAAGTGAAAGAGGTCCATGAAATGCAGTCAGAGGCAAACACGGGTCTTCACCACAGGCAGGTTCAGGGACCACAGGCACAGTTTTGGCACTCGTTCCCTCCCTCAGTGCAACCTTAACGCAGGTATTTTTAACTTGGAGTGTGGTTTATTTCTAAAGCCTCACAAGCTGCTTGAATATAGGTCTATGAAAGAAAAACAAATCCATCTGTCAGCAATGAAATCAAGTTTGGTCAATATGCTCAATTTTGGATACTGGAGTCTTTTACTTTTTGAAATTTTTTGGTGGGGAGAGAGGGGAACTGGGTAATCAGGGAATCTAAAATCTAAAATTTCACAGCTAGTGACTTAGTAGGACAACAACTATAATCAGGTATATTGATTTTAAGTGAGTAATAAAAATTAAAGAAAAAAGACAATATTTAATTAGGGCTACTTCCTTTAGATGATGAGAATTACCTTCTGTGTTTCACTGCCTGGCTAGCTTAAAAAAATCTGCACTTGTGTTTTATATTTTAATGTGAAACTTTCAGTATTTCAAAAACTACCTAACCACTAATCTAGCCAAGCCTAGCTGTAGTGAAAAAAAATGCAAACAGAAAACATTCTTGTGTTATATTACTGGACCGTGTCTAATGTTAATGTGTTTTAAAATAACCTTGTTGTTGTTTATAAACAGATTATTGCTGGGGTGAAAAATAGCACTATACACTTTGCTACGTGGAGAGGTTACAATGACTATACAACAACATACTCATTCAGCAGATGTCTAATGACTCTACTTAAAGAGATGCCTGTGCCCATTAGTCACATGCGAGTGGATATGTGGAGCAGAAATGGGCACCTTAGACTAAGAGCACTTGCTTTCAAAACACTCAAAACAAGTAAATCCTGCGAAAGCGGCAAGGTGACAAGCTGACATGGCACTACTCAGGTGTCTGAGCCTTGCGCTGGAATTTTGGTAGACTCTCAACTATTGAGCACCTTGCTTTGCACAGCTGGCCAGCTTGGCTCACCCCAGTGCTGCCTTCAGGGCAAGTCTTAACAGCAGCTTTTGCACTTGGGATCCATCCCGTGCAGGGCGTTGGGTGAAGCCAGCGGCTGCCTTTCAGAGGGAATTCCTGAAGAGCCATTGCCAGCGCTCTGGATTACTTGGAAGCCTGGCCTAAGTCCTAATTAGGGTCTGGAAGTCAGGAAATCCGACTGGCTCAGAAACTTGCTTGTATCGCACTGCCAGTCTGTTTCCACTTCTCTGAATAGCACCAAGAATTTCAGCAGCCAGAAGTGAATGATTTATCAATCAGGGCAATTTATCAATCTGTCAGCAATTAATATCTTGGTAAATTGTACAGACTTTTTTTTTTTTAAGACTCAGTCACTTATGCTGTTATGTTTTTTAATGATGCAGATCATTATGCTATGAGAAGCTTGCTTGTTTCCCTTTACTTAATTTAATTCTACCTCAACAGGTTATTGTACCAACCCCCTTTATTATAGGAAATCCAAGGTCAGGATAAGACAACAAACCAATCTAGTTGTTGAAAACATTATCAAAAATCAAAGAACATTTCAACAGTACAATCAATTCTGGATTATCAGAAAAAACCAAAAGGGCTATGATAAGCTACTATCATAACATAGGCCTTTGCTTATCTAAAAGAAAAAAGTTAGCATCCAAATGAGTCATCCTTTAGTGAAACACAACCACCTGATAACACCGTAAGTCGCTGCACAGAATACCCCCACTTTGACTTGAGCCAACAAATAGTTAAATATCATTAAATAATTCATATTTTAGCAAAGGACCCCAAAACAACTGCTTTATGATTACCACTAGTTAACCTGCAGAACATCAAAAGTAAAAAATATTATGGTACATTGGCTTGATATATTGCATTTAGGTGGTCCAACATACAAATGCTAAATATCAAATATTTCACCTTAAAAACAACAATCTCTTGATCTAAATTGTTTTGAGAGCCTGAAAAAAAAGGTTTATAAAAATTTGTTATCTGTTTTCTTCAGCACTTATATTGAGACAAAAAGCCCATGAAAAGATTTCTATGAGCTGTGACAGTGCAGTGGGATAGAACTAACATATTCCCATGCTTGAGTTAAAGCTTAAACTCGTTGAATTAGTTGAACTAGTTCAGTGCTCTGAATCCCTTATGATTGGAGCTGATAGTGTGAGTTATCTAAGCAGCAACATGCAACAAAACATGACTTTGTGACATCTTCATGGTACCTGATGTGATGTTCACATTAGGAGAACGGTAGTTCTACAACATATGTTAGGTATACAAGCAACAGAGGCACTGTGATAGCAGTATCCTCCGATAGGAACATCCTGTCTTCCATAATAAACAGGGAATATTTTCCAACACGGTCTTTACCCAAAGCTCTGTTCTTTAAGGCATGGTTTACAGTCCTCTCTGAGGTTAGTTAACAGGAGGATAAAACACCTCATAGCACTCTTCTTTAAAAAATATCAGAAAAAGAGGTCACTAATAAGACACGCTTGGTAACACTGTAGTTTATCATTACATTTCATCTTTCATAGAAAAATGCTCAAGAGCATTATTTTTCTTAATGTGCTATAGGCTAAAAATGAACCCTCAAGGGTTTCTATTGCTCTTCTTGTTGCCAGAGCAACAAAGCAATGCTCACCTGAATATCTGCCACGGTAAGTATCAATTTACATTGGTACCGCTAGCAGATGTCACTAACAGCATTTTTACTATAAGCCAAATTGTCATGGCAAGGGATGCCATGAAAACTCAAGAATATATTATTATCTCATTTGTGCTACTCGATTATTGCTCATATAATTCAAGTATTTCTGTTAAAATGTCTTGACCAATGACATTCAAATGAAAGGGTAAAACTGAAAGACATTTATATGAAATCTAGTGCATTGCAAAGACTTGCAATGGAAGAAATCCAGCTTGTCACTAGGAAATATAACAGGAACCTTTTCCCATAAATTCTGTCCTAAACTCTTTCTGATAAGAAGACAGAACGGAGGAGAGGGAAAACACTAACAAATACTTCAACAGTATACAACTGTTATTACTTTCTCAGTGGAAAAAAAAATATCACTTTTTACCAGTCTATCAGTCCAAACCCTGATAATGGATTTGGGTTTAAAATGGGTGACAAAAGCAATACTTACATTACTATAGTACAGAAAAATGAATGCAACTTTGAAATGGTTTGTTATATGTCAAACCAAACCCAGGAGGACTACATGAAACTGAATCACAGAATTGGAAACAACACTCTGCAAAACAAAACCTATTGCTTTGAGAAAAACCTCAAAGGAGAATTTTTTAATGTTTGGACACAATACTGACAACCCATTTCAACAAGTACAGGCCACCAATTATAATGAGTAGTGAGCACCCACGTTACCAGCTGAAGTGAACAGGGAGGCAGTGAGTGCTCTGCATCTCTGACGATCCCTCGCTGCATTTTATTATCACTTCGTACAAATGAGAAGACATTCAAAAGTTAAAGTTGCATCATGGGGTGAATATACCACTATGTGAAAGACACATCTATCCTCAGTTCACCTGAGGAAACTCTTGGAACTAGAGCCTTCCTCCCCTCCCCACATTAGGATTAAAAAAAAAAAAGGAAAAAAAAAGGTGAATCTCAGAACAAGTAATGTAACAACAGGAGAAAAAGAAAAGTAGGGTTACAGTGATAAATAACAGTGCCATAGAATACTAAAAATTCTAATATAAAGATATTAAGATAAAGATGTATGGAAAATACAGGGGAAAAACACTTAGGCTATATAGTTGCTTTCAGTCCTTGAATTAATTGTTTTTCTCCCCTTAAGTACTAAAAGGCAGGTGAAGGAGGAAAACTCAGAAATTTCCTCCCGTTTCTAACTCCTAATTACCAGAAGCGACATTTCCTGATGTTTGGTCAAAACACCAGTTATTTCACTCTGTCCAGCCAAGCAATCTGAAAGTGTGGGAATTCAAAAGGAAAGAGTAACAAAAACATTCCTTACAGGCACTTCAAGTTATGAAGTGAAATGCACAAGTTTGTTTAAAAAAATAGTGCTTTATTTTCACACATAATATATGCACCTCTTTAAAAGTACCATTCTTGAAAAAGAAATCTTTGGGATCTCATGCAAAGTCAGAAGCAGAGGCAGTGTGAATTGGAAGGAGGTCTGCTATTCTGAGCTCAACTGCCTGTTTTGTTACCCATGCAGATGTGTAACCTGCTCTGTCACTGAAATGCAAATGATTTTTTTTCAGTTGTTTTTAAAGAGATAATTCATCGAGTTTTGAATGTGAAAATATAGTAGTTATCACTGGGCTTCTCAACCTTTCAAACTCACTATTAAATAGTTTTAGAAAAGCAATGGAGGTCGTGCAACACCGACCGACTAGATACAAGAAAATATGCTCAGTCTAAAAATAAAATGCTCTGTTTTCATCTCATTAAGATCTGTGTTTGCACAAACCAGGTTGGCTTAAATATATTCCTTCCTGCTCTCTCCCACTATTGTTTTGAGTCTTAGGTTTGTTTTCAGACAGCACTCCCAAACAGTCAGTACAAACACTTCTCACTTGACGGACACACCAGTGAAGGCAAGCTAAAAACCTCCATGTGCTGTTCGAGTTTAAAAACAAACCCATCATTAAGGTTTTCACTTCACACTTTATCCACAGACAGGAACTTTATCCCTTGAGCTTTCAGGTTGCTGGGCTCAACAAAAAAAAAAAAAAAAAATCAGTCGTCTTTCTCATTTTTATTACACTATCAACAGAAATACCAAAAGAGGTGGTAAAGCACACTTAAAAAAACAAAACAAAATAAACAAACAAAGAAAAGCCACTTGGGGGAAAACTGAGAGGCTTTTTTTGTTCACGGAAATGTAAAGTTATGAAACATTAGTTTGATAAAACCAACTACTTAGAAGCCAAGGAGTTACACTTCGTTGTATGGAATTTCCTGTGTTTTGAGACCAGTTCTAAGTCACATGCTTGCCAGTGGTAAGCATCCTTGTAAGCTGAGAGGTAGTCTTGTTTTACACTAAGGCTGAACAAGTTTGTTTCCCTGTTTTCCCCTCCTCAAGCTCTTTTGGAATGATGGTCAGGAATGGAGACCCTCTCAAGTGGCAGCCGTAATCTTGAGGGGAGAAGAAAAAAATCAACATTTCTTCTTGACCTCACTTATATCCATCTGTTGAATAATTCTGATCTTTCCCCCTCCCTTGCAGCATGTGCACAGTTTCAAAATGAACTCATAGAAACAAAAAGTTGTGTTAATTTAATATGATTAAGAAATTATTAAAAATTATGTTTTTTTTTTTTTCTCTTTCTACATTCAAGGCTTGATTAGTTACCTGACAGCTCCTTTTTTTTTTTGGGGAAAGAAGGAGGCATAATTTTGTTTAGATAATTTTGTTCGGATAGTGGAAGAACATCATGGTGTGTGTTTTGTTCTTTTCCTTTGTTTTAAAAAAAAAAAAAAAGAAGGTACTAATGAGGACATAAAGGCTCATTGTACAATAGTAGCAAATTCAGTAGAGCAGCACTTAAGAGGTGGTTAATAGTGCTTTGGTTCAGAATCAGTGTTAGAAAATAAAGCTTAAAAATCATGACGCAGGATATTTGGAGGGATTTCAACAGCAATCTGTAAGACGTTGAAAGGACTGAGGCGTTGGCTTCTTCTCCTTGGCAAAGTACTTTATTCTTCATTGTGTTTAAGTTCCAGGTTTCGTGATCAAGTTTCTCATTTCCACCGATGACGCACTAAGGAGGATTCGTCATTGACCACATCATTGTCAGTGTAGCGGTGCTGACACCGTGGCGGGATAAGCAGTAGGATGATCAGTACCAGGAGGATAATTCCACACAAGCTCATGAGAGCGTAGGAGGCAATCCACAACACTGGTTCGTGGAAAGAAACGCTAGAAACACAGTTGCTTGCAACATCCGTAGTCGTGAAAGGGCCTTCAATCTCAGATACTGGAGAGCCATCAACTTCTGAGGAAGTACATAAAGAGAGACGTTAAGTTCATACATTCCACATAAAAGCCAATGAAAAAGATTTAGCCTAGATATATCCTACTCCCCTCCATCATCATATATCTTGACATACTATTTTTAATGTATTTCACAATGCAATAAAAATAATAGCATCACATGTTTATAAAATGAGAACCTGAGGTGTAAAGAAACCATGATACTCCTGCAGTATAGACTGTCAGTAGACTGAAGATACGGAATTCAGGTGTCCCACAGCACAAGTTAAAGTTGAAGCCACTAGATCACCTTCTGTTTTGAGAATTACTTTCAGAAATGACGGTTGAACAAGACTTGAAAACCTTACAATATCAACCCACTGTGGTACTTCAAGGCCTGTGACATTTTTGTTGTTTCTGACATTTGCAACAACTAGAAAAGCACATCAGACAATTTTTACATCTACTATAGCTGCTACCCCCCAAGATAGGCCTCAGGGAGCAACATGTAGGTTTGTTAGCTTCCAGATACCTCAACGAACAGCACCTTGGGCAGAGTGGAAAGGAGGAAGGATACTCTTGCAAGAGAGACTGCTGTGGTGAGAGTTCAGAAAGAAGATGAGATGAAGCAGGAGAGCCAAGTGATGAGCTTACAGAACAGGGTAGTGGTGGGGATGAAGGTCAATGGCAGCAGTGAGAGGCTGGGACATGAAGGAGCGGCGCCATGGGGTGGGGATGGGAGAAGTTAAATGAGCAGCTCAGAAAAAAAGTCTAAAACGGAGGTTACAGAGCTAAAGCAATAAGCAAGAGAAGGTGCCTGGGCAGCTCTGCTTGGAACAGCCACCACCTTTGGTGACATCTTTGACTCTGTGACCTGCTTCACTGCCACCACAAACCTGTATTTCAGTTCAACATGCTCTGCTGAAAAAGGGCCACGCAGCCTGTGGCTGCCAGAGCAACCTCGGCAAGCACAGCAAAGTCCTCGGAGTTGGGAACAGGCTGTGTGTGCGGGAAAGGACAGATGGGTTGCCTTGGGCAACAAAATAT
>JAUBNY010000312.1:5282239-5293007 GCA_032275445.1 Crypturellus soui | reverse complement strand
GAAGCACTCAAAATGTGCCTTTCATCACTGCAGGGCATCTTACAGAGGCCTTCATTAAGCAACTCACATCCATATGAAGACTTTTTTTTTGTTCTTAGAAAGCTCAAAGATGAGAATTCTGAACCTGCTAACAATGGAGGGATTTTTATTTTCTTATTTTAAAAGGCTTGTAAAAATGCCCTGGGGCTACAACGGAGCAAGCTAGTATCTCTTGCCTTATGCTCAAAAACCTAGTTGCATTAAGCACTCAAGTACTCTCTACCCTCACCTCCTACAACATAAATACTGGGGATTAAAGAAGCATTGTCAATCTGGCTCTTTTTCTCACAGCAAGACTTTGTTTCTACAATGTTTTCCAGGGCAGAGAATAGTTTTCCATTTGGGATAGAGACTTGAGAGTACGTCACCTCTTCTCCACTCCTATTTGGATTTCAAAATGTTCTTGTGATGCCATAGTCATGACCCACCACCAAGGGAACAAAACTCCCAAATTTTTATAAGTTTTTAGCTTTCCTTGGTGAAAGAAGCTTGGTCATGGAAAACCAAGACAGTTAACGAGCACTGTGAAATCAGCTTGCCCCTGAGAGGCCACAGTCCTTGTTTAACTGGCAGGGCTCTGGCAGACTACATATTTGATTGCTATTTCCCAACCAGCAATATGCAAGCTTGACGGAGATGAGGTGGGTTCAGTACAGAGTCTTCTTCCCTGGCCATAAAATTTGTGTTTTCCCAGACGCATTTGTCTTCCCAATCAGACCTACTGTATTGAGGATTCCCCAAAACTTTCTGCATTTCAGTTTTTCAGTCCTTTCGGTCAGACACTAATGCACAAATACAGTAGCTCTGATTAGCTTGTCTCTTACTGGCAACTCCATTCATGGAGATCCACTGCACAACGTAAATGTTGTGAGTTGGACACAAATGGATGAGGAATCACTGGATTAGGTGATGGAAACTCCTGCTACTGATTACCAATGGATCTATCATGGATTTTGTTTTCCACTTTTTAAGCAGATTCTAGAAGCATATCAAAGTGTGCAGCCCTTCCTTGCTAGCCACTTCTCACAGCAAAAATTATCAATTCTTTTTTCACATTTTCTGAGCAGCCAATCAAAAGGATAACGGTTTTTCTACTTACACTGAAAAAGACTACTAGTTTAGAAACAACAAAAACATCGCAAGTCTAAATTCAAGTCTCATTTTCATCATCCTTTTTTTTTATTATTATTATTTCTGAAAAGCCAAAAAGGGATAATTTACATTTAGAGGAAAGCTTTAGCGTGGTATTTCACTGCACATTTCAAAAGTCAGTTGAAGAATTTATTCATCTGGGAACCAAAACAGGACTACACAAGTGAAGCTGCAGTAAAATCCTCTTGGGGAAAATGCACACACAGGCAGACATCTCAGAGGGAAGACATTCTCCCAGGGAAAGAATGTAGCTAAAACAGCTCTTTTCCTGCCTCCCCTTGAAGTGTGAGGAGTTTGGGATTGTTCACAAATACCTTAGCACTTCATTAATAACCACATTTTCCTATCAGATAAGTAAGTGACAAAATAGTTCTTCTGAGGGTGGCAGGTGTTTCCTGAGGGACCAGCGCAGGACAGTATTTCTCTTACCTGCACATGGACTCACTGCAAAGCCCACTCTCTTCTGCGCTCTGTCAAATATCACATAGAAGCCTTCCATGACGGTAGCACCAATAACGAGGGCATTTGTGGAGGAAGAGATCCCAAAGCGGTAACACTGTAGATTCTCCCCAATTCCAAGAATGGGTTGAATATAAAGCTATTAATTTAAAAAAAAGAAGCCAGAGAGTAAGAAGCAGCAAAATACAGTACTTAGAAGATAACAGTTCGGAGAGATTTCCAAACCTATGATTTTTATATTTAATTACTCAAATTCTACTAGAGATAAACAATGAATAGGGGCAAACAGGCTTTCACACATTATTTTACACTGGTCAAAGTTTAAGTGCAGGTAAAAGCTCAGGGAGCCTTAAATCTCAACCCCATCAGTTGCTATGTAAAGTCACTTTCAATTTCATGAAAGTCATTTTTTACTGCATATTCCATAAAGGAAGGAAGGTGAGGAATGGCTTTGGATGTGAACACAAATTACAGAAATATTAGAAAAAAAATCAAGATACAATGGATGCAGAGAACATTCAGTATCATCTTCAAGGCTCCAGGTTCATAAATTCAAGTCACATTTTATCCCTTTTCTCCTCGGAGAAGAAGAAAGGTTGAAAACTATACGATCAATACAGAAAAAGCTTATCATAAGGCTTTACTATATTTCAAGTTAAAATGTACTTAAGAAGTTCATGCTCTACTTTGCTTCTGCCCTGAGGTAAAAGACTATAATAGGCTGCCTATATTGCAATCTACATTGGGGAGAAAAAAGCGCCAAAAAGCAGAAATGAAAATAGCACATTATATTATAAAAGCTGGGGTGGAATATTAATAAAAGAAAAAAACCCCACCAAGTTATAGAGGCTGGTGAAGAGCCCAAACAGCCTCATTGGCAAGAGTGTCATTTTCAGGAAAAGTGCTCCAATTTACAGTACCATGAAAACAAAACAATTTCATGAGAAGAGCAAAATGAGCAGAGACACTGTGTATCAACATCTCATGTAGCTAAAACTTCAAGAAAAACAAAAACAGTTTTTCGTGATAGTCTGAAAAATTCATTCAGCTCTGAACAGATTGCACTTAAATGAGATTCTGTTTTTCTTTTTGCTTTCAGGTGTCAGAACTTCTTTAGCACGCAAGTTTCTTTGCTATTTTTCCCATGCAAAGATTGATCATTAAACTTTTTTCCTTCACATCCAGACATAAGCCAATTCTCTGTTATTGCTTAAAATAGCTCCTATTTTGTAAGAGCATAGTAAAAATAAACACATAACTGCAAAAACAAAGAAAGTTGAGACCTGTGGTAGGATGGAAATCCGAAATGACCTGCTGGCATTTTCATCCCTCAGGTAAATGGAGAGTTTGGGAAATAAGGACCATGGTCTTTCCGTTTTATCCCAGCATGCAAGCTGTGAACCAGTCCAGAAACCAGAAGAGAATTCTTGTATCTATGAAAAAGCATGGTACATAAAGATTACATGCATTTTGATAGGTTTTTGTAAATGATCACTGACCATATTTGATACTTTTGCTTCCCACAGAGAAATTCAGGTGTGAATATGAGTCTGACAAAGGCTTTTTTGTTGATAAAAGCAAAAACCCCAAAGGCAAATCAGTGTGCATGATAACCCATTATGGGTTGGAAGAAGGAAGAAGAGGTAAAAGCTGACTAACAAATTTCAGCTCTCCCCTTCCCAGGTAACGAGGGGAGTAACGGGGAAGTAATGAGTCAGAAGTTTACTTCCCCAATAAACCTGTATGACCTTCTTGAGCTATCATTACAGCTAGGGCTAGGCCCTATCTCTTCTCTAAACAACAGCTGTGGCCAAACATCAGCATTTTTAAAGAAGCAGAAACTTTAAAAGCATGGAATGCGATATGAACCACGTGAAAATTTAATGGCCACATTAATGTTTCCTCAGTCAACTTTAGGGTTTTGAAGCTAAGGTCTAAGCCAAAAGCTTCTGGAGGCTGCTGCCGAGGTCTGCTACAGCCAGTGGAAAGAAACACCCACTTTTGACTCTTGCTGCATTGCCACTCACTACCAGTATAACTTGACATGCTTTGGAAATAAAGTTGATTAACAGTGTTTCTTGGCACTAACATCCATGGCACTAACAATACAAACAATAAACTCCTGCAGAGGTTCTTTACCTAAGACAAACATCCTGCCTTATGCTCATGCTCCCTGAAGCACACAAAGTTATGTGCTGCCAGGTTGGAGGAACATACTTCCTTATGCAAGTGCAATATTTGTGCTGGTTCCTGTTTCCATGTGAAGCAACATACAGGGCAGTACTTTGCTCTGACATTATAGAGCCAAAGCACCCCATTCTGGTGAAAAATAAGGAATCCAGCCCCTCTACTCCTCTCATGTACATTTAATTATGATACTTTGTAAACATCTACTCATAAATTAGTTACATGTAAGGCTGCACAACATTACAGATTTGGTACTTCAGGATGCTAATCTCCGTTCTTGGGCCAACATGCATACCCGTTTAAACACAAAGTGCAGCTCTGGGACAGGCTGCTTTTATGCCTAATTCTAGGTGCATATGGATGTACATCTCTTGGCATGAGACTGAACGCTTGGTCCTTCAGGACGGAATCCCAGACCAGACCTGCAGAAAAACACAGTCCTCCTCTCTTCTTGGAAAAGGCTGGGCTGGCCAGGCTGGGCTGGCAAAGACTAGGGAGTGCTCCACTTTAAATGCCTGCTTTGATTTCCCAGAAAGACTCTTTATTATGTTGCATTTCTTTGCCTTACTTTTGTAACCCAAACAAAAGTGTGTGTGCTTTATGCTACCTAAAAGTTTATTAAAAGAGAGTTTCTAGGTCTGTGTGAGACTTTCCTTCTCCAGCTATGCCTACTAATGCCTATTACTCCAACTGCGCTTACTAACTTAGCATTAATTTAATGCTGTGCGTAGAGACACTGCTCTGATTTCGCCTCAAGGTGTTGTAGCTGCTACCCCACTATGGTTCATCTCTGCCCACGCGCCAAAATCATCATTCTCTAGACCTGTCAACATCAAACAAGATCAAAACTGCATCTAAAGCTGCTCCCTAACAGACTTCCATCCAAATCAGTTGGATTATAAAACAAAACAAAGCAAACAAAAACCAGCACAATATATTAATGACCATAAAGCTCAGAGCCTTTTTTTAAAGACTTTTTTTCTTTAGCTAGTGTAATAAAGGCGCACTACACGTGCAATTGTGCCAATACACCTGAGGGGGCAATAACATCTCGCTGGGAAGCTCATAACGAGCATCTAAGAGCAGGAACTTGTTAACCTGGTTCTGCTGCCGTCAGAGAAGCATGGCTGACCACAGCCTCATGATTTTAAGCTGCAATGATGCATAGCCTGGCAAGAGTACAGAGTGCTGAGAGTGTCACTGTAATGCTGTAGCACAACTGCTGAAAATAGCCTTTTTACCAGACATCACTCTTACAGTGTCAAAATCAAATCCTTACAGCTAACTACTTACTTTCTTATTTAGTTGAATATCAATAATGCTTAGAGGTGTGTAAATAACTTCTCATGTGTGTGAAGGGGAAAGGAGTACAATAGCAAGGCCTTGCAGATTAAACAAAAAAAAACTAAAATAGAAGAGTTAGTTTATACATTTTTAATAGGAAGAGCAAAAATCATTAAGCAGAATGGGTGAGTGCTTCCTCTCTAGTATCTTATTGATTGGTGGGCTGACTGCTTACTTGGCATCTGGAAGGCCCTAGTTCAGATGTCTTCCTGACCAAAACCAGAGAGGAGCTTGGACTGCTGTGACCCACTTCATAGGAGAATGCACATTACAGGAGCTCCTGGTTAAGCTTCTTTCATTTCTCCCCCTGCCATCGACTGGAATTGATACGGAAGTGCTTTACAAAGAGTATAACTTTTCAACCAGTGAAATGGAATTTCATAAGGTAACTGGCATTCTTATTTTAGATAGTGGACATCTGCAGGTTGTAAAGAGCACTTCATGCCACCCCTCTGCTCTCCATCAGGTAAAGAAAGGATTAAGTCTTGATCTACGAATGTACAGGCAAATACTCTGCCTTTTGGGCAACCAGCCAATAGCCCAGTTACTGCTGTCCCCGGTGGTTTGTAAAAACTACAACACACCATTTGTGAAGCCATGACAAAACTATTAGAATTGTTCTTGTTGAATTACCTAGGATTTATTTTTCATCTTCACCTTTCTCTATGCTGCTCATTGCATTCAATCAAAATTTATGAACAGTTGTAACCTAGAAAATGTAATGTCAGTTAATCTGCACACAGAGAAATGTACTATACCCATGCCCTATTTCTGAAACCCACTCTGTTTCTAAAGAAAGAAGCTTTTAAACATAAATAATTCAATAATGAAGGCCAAAAGAAGCTTTATTGATATGAATAGTCCTAATGAATGGCATGCATTCTATGTAACAATAAGCGTTTTATCCGTAAAGTAACTGCTTGCAGTATCAAATTTACTCAGTTTTGAAATAAAGGGCTGAATTTTGCATTCTAAACACTTTGAATTGAAGAGATAGGAATCATGTCTGTATTTCTGAAATACTTAGAACAAAATACTCCATTTCTACACTACTTTTGACTCACTTCCATACAGGTTGCTCCTGTCTATGCATGACCGTCCCTTCTACCATCTCCTCTTCCCTTTTTCCACTTCCACCAAAGACAATTAGTCAGTTCTTAACAACAGGGCTAGATGTGGAAAAACTCAGTTCTCCTCAGATCAAAACCCTATGACTAAGAACGTGGGAGCAAAGATGACCCTCCTTTTCAAAGATCATATGATTATGTAATAGGAATTTAAGATTTCAAGCGAGTTTAATCACAGCTTACCAGAGATGCGTGAACTATGGCTTGCACAACAGCGCTGAAGACTTTCTGGGGTAGCCGAAGGAGGGTGGTACCACTGTCTACTATTGCCTTATCTGCATTATACTGAGAGGGGGAGAAAAATTGAGAGAAATTATACACACAGTAGTTAATGTAATGCATCTTGAACTGTTTCACAACAATGGGCAGGTTGCTCCTTTTCAGCAGCAGTCTTCACAAACTTGTATGTCACACCACTCGGCAGAACTCTCAGTTGCTTACACTGAAATGAAATCCAAGAGCTGAAGAAAGACATAGTCTGGACAAATGAATGAGTTCATCTGCATCACTCGAGAAGTTACAGCATGTCACCAGAGCTACTGAAAACACCAGGCACGCGCGCTCTCAACCTCTTGTAAAAGGAAGAAAAGCAAGGTCTCCCTCAGAGGCGCAGCTAACCCTCCTAACCTCGCATTCACCTTCGGCAAAAGTACTCTCATGGTCAGTGGAACGTGCATTAAGTCCACTGATGTAGCGTACAGGTATGCCTAAGTCCTGAACCAAAGCCTCTGCTATAAGAACGACTTGCTCTACTTCACATATAATACAGCAGCCTGCTTATAGTGACCCAAGTGTATATTAAAAAAAAAGTCAGGGAATATTAGCCCTTACTATATGTCATATTTGGCACTGACTCAGAGTACAAATGCCAAATGCCACACCTTTCTCTCTCTGCTTCTATAAGTCACCAAAATACAGGCAAGGGCACCTATAAAGAAATTGGCCAATCTAAATGTTGCTGCCTCAAAAGCTATACTAAAAATAAAGAAAAAAACCCTACCCCACTACAGACATTTTTTTTGTTATTAAAATTCCACACCTCATATTAAGAGATACCTTTGAACTTCTGGTACATTTTATAAGGAATAAATATTTTATAAGGCAAATATTTTTCAAGAATACTTTAAAAACAATGACTAATTGTAAAGAAAAGGCAAGCAGCCATGGCAGCTATTTGCATTAACTGCTTTTGTTATCAGCTTAGCTGATAGGATCAATATAACTCAACAGTGACATGTTTATGGCATAATCAAAAGAAAAAAGGAAACATACAGCATAAACTCATTAGGAAAAGGTCAATTTAATATCTATCAGTTTAGATGTTTTCGGGTCATATGGAGTATCTTTAGTGCAATAAAAATAAAAGCAGAGAAGTAACTCTGACAGCTATTTTCTTTTTGAAAGAAGCTACACTGTAGCACCACTGAAAGAGATGCAAATTGGAAAAGCACCGCTAGGAACCACCTACCATTTATTGTGCACTCAGAAATATTTCTAAAGTGTGGAGAGAAATATCAAGGCACTGTGGCCCCATCACTTTTTTCTTTTTTTGAAGAACTTGTAAACAGAATCCAGTTTTAATATGCCATAAATACACAATCACCAGCATCCCTGAGAAGCTCCCTTGAAAAAAATACAGGTAGAAGGCAAAGCCAAGAGGACCACACATTTACATACTAACCATATAAAATTTCTAGAATAGCAGTACTACTCAGTGATTAAATGCCACTTAATTTTTCATGTCGTGTACAGTAACTTCTTGCCTTCCGAGTGTTCCTGGTTAATATTTAACAGTGCCCCTGTGCAGTGTGCTGTATTGGCAGCTCAATGCTTCTCTCAGCCCTGGTCTGACAGGATCAAGGCCACAGCTGCTGTGTAATACTGGAAAAATTCCCAGCACTGACACTTTTCCCTTCCAAGGAAAGGAGTAGTCTCTGGTCATTGTAACAAAAAAAACCATTTCCATTTGCTCAAAGATGATTAAGAAATGAGAGGGCGAACAGTTCAGCATCCTGTGTAGTGAACTAGCACCCTCTGCAAGTCCCTAATTGCTCTTCTGCTACACTTTTGTTGTAAGATCTCTGCTTAGGAAAGCAATGAGGCTTTGTGTACCACTGACTAGCACCCTATGCTAATACATTTTAGGGCTTTTTTTGGGAAATAGGAAGTATTTAACCATTATTATCATGACTCCTCTTCAAAATATGTTGACTGTTTAAGGCAAGAAGAAAGCAAACACAAACATTTATGCCAGAGGCCTATCAGTAGGTTGTGCTTTCTGAACACTATAATGAAGATAGAAATTGCTATTTAAATAGACTACATTTTGCTACTAAACACAGAGAGGATATGAATGATTTTAAATATTTTATATGGAAATATGACATCCATATTTTGTGTGGCAATATAATACTTGTGCATATGTAAGATAAGGAAGATTTTATTATTAATTTCACTCAGTCCGTACAAACTTTAAAAACTTCAGAATTATCATGTTGCACAGATTTCCAACTACAAAAACAAGCATAAGATATTTTAGGTTGTCTATTGCAAACAAGGCATGAAAGTTACAGCATTAAAATGAAACATGATGAGAAATAGTATAACAAATAAAACATATACATACATACACATCCTTCAGAAAAAATGTTTAAGAAAAAAAATAAGTTTCCGGTTTCCCTAGACTGATCCAGTGATAACAAAACTTTATTCCCAATAAGAATAATAAACACATCCATGAAGAATAATAATTAGCAAGATAGAAAAGAGCAAAAATTGATTAGCAAAAAAAAGAAGGATGGAATGGCTAGCTTAGGGAAGCTCCCCTGGATGGCACCTGCCAAAAGCCATAATGAATTATGTGCTTAGAAATATCCAAGTGTTTTATCCCCAAACCTCTCCTTCTCTTGGTGGAACAAATATTGTTCCAGGTTCAATCGATTTTACTTTGTAACAGTCAGTCATAAGTTGTATTTATTTGAAGACTGCTCTCTCACCTAAGGAATGTACAACCTTCCGTGTATGGACAGTTTTGTTACAGCACACACTGGTCTAGATGGTGAGATCTTCCAGACCACAACACTCCCACTCTCAGTGGACTGCTCCCTTAGCCGTTTCAATAAATTATAGACAAGGCTACAAATATTACTGACAATTCTGAAGTCCTGTTTGAAACAATTTTAGCATTTTTGATGTATACACTACATTTCATATGCTTGTTAATTTCTCTTAAAAGATATCAGGCATCCTTAATCTCATAAAAGACTGCAATAAACATCTGCTTGCAAAGCCAAAACTGATCCTTGTCTTAAGCAAATTTGTGTTTTATATGTTTTATACATATTTAAAATTTATTTAATTTGTGCAAATACCTCTCTGCAGTCCAAGTTGAGATTCTGTCCTCCAACTTCCAGCTTGAGAATTTCAACCTGATAGTACCACTCCTCTTTGATAGGTGTATACCAAATATCACCCGTGTACAGACTTGGTTCAATTCCACCCAGAACCTGAGGAAAAAAGAGAAGGGAATGTACATGCTTTAAAATCCGGGATGTTTAGCTCTGGGTCAACTATAAACAATACATTAAAAAAATCCTAACTGCAATGCACAAGGCTTCAAAATCTTAATTTAGCATCATTTGTAAGGGTTTTGCAGACAATATTAAAGTGATATGTATTTTGCAAATATATGAAACATCTAGATGTTAAAAGACTCTTGCCTCAGTAAACCAGAATTCCCATATTGAGCCATATTACCAGTATCTTCTACAAACTCAAACTAATTTTCTTATGAAAATTCCATTTTTTAAAATTAGGAGTATCTTCGGTGGCTTAATCTAAGCAATGTGTAAAAAATAAGATATAATATTAAACCTTCACATGATCAATCCAACTTTTGAGTTCAAAAAAAGCCTTATTACTGCTTGACAACAATTTATTTTTCTTAAACACATCCAAATTGGAATATGGCTATAATATTGCAGCTAGTATTATCTTCTATCAAAATATACATTAACATGATTGGGAATATACTAGACTAGCAGACTTTGAGGTTTTGAACTGAACTAACTGAAGCAACATAAATGAGTGTGCACCTGGGCTTTGCCTCTCTCAGGTATGTCAACATTTACAGTGGTACGTGAATTTACAGCAAAACATTTATTTGTGATTAACTCCCTGGGCTAATATGCTTATTTCAGCAAAATTCAAAAAGTAAAATGATGGTCCCAGATAAATGCAGGCCAACTCTTGGTTTCACTAAAATTGATGCAATAACTCTCCTAATAACAAGAGGAAGATTTGGAAGATTTAGTTTTCACACACTTTCCTTTGGTATATTGTCTGAAAAAAAAAAAAAAGGAGAGAGAGGAAGAAGGGTCCTGATTCTCCTTTCCCTTCTACCTCATGTAAAAAATGTATTGTTGCATTTTTATACATTTGAACAAGCTTAGTAATTCAGT
>JAUBNY010000312.1:5262483-5278148 GCA_032275445.1 Crypturellus soui | reverse complement strand
GCAGGACAAGTCTCTTCCTCACCCTCTGCGCCTCAGCTTCTCCATCTGGAGAAACGGGTAGGATGACAGTCATCAAGTACACAAAAGCCCTGTCTAAAAGCAGACCTTGTTATTTACTTTAAGAAGTGAAATTCCTGGTATGGGAAAGGATCTCACATGATTCTCGTGGCAGTAATTATATTCTGTTTTGCAAAAACAGCATTTCCTGCTCCATCTTCTCGACTGTAATCAGCACATGCTTGTCCACCTGACCAATCCAAAAGAAAACTTCTTTAGAGGTCAAAACTAGAGACTTGTTCTAATTTAGGGCCCGAGTGCTCCAAAACAGAAACACACAGCACAAAAATAATAAAAAAAATCTAAACAAGATGATTTGGCGATGATAAGGAAATATGAAATTCTACTCTTCTGGCAGGAAAGAGTGTACCTATATGTCAGGAAAATAAAAGGGCCTAAGAGATTACAGTGCACTAGTACCACTAATCCTTTCTCCCTCTCCTTACTGGTCACTACCTTCCAGTGGTTCTTAAACCTCAAACCTCTCAAACCACAGGGGAGATAACTAGCAGCAGGTTGATTTTCTCACTCAGTTACTCCTTCGTACCTGAACACAGGCATAATGTTATTTCTAATACCATTCTGCATTCGAAGGAAGTTCCACGTGGGAACAGTAAATCCCCTATGCAGAAAGTCCAGTTTAATAGTGACCCCATGAAACACCTGACTTCCTTCTTAATTCCACCCTCTCCTCACTCAATTGCCGCTCTACAAGAAAACAGCATGTCAGATTTTCCAGAGCAGCAAATCAGTGTCTGCCTAGATGGCAGTGGTGAAGAGAAAAAATAGTGATAGACTTAAAAAAGCTGAAGTTTTGGTCATCTTTATGATGACAGACAACATGAAGTAACTCGAGGCCAAATACCTAGTTGTTTGAGAACTATTCCACCACATAAATTACTGATTTTTAACCAAGAAGTCCCACCTAATTTGCAGGGGCTCTGAAACAATTTTACTGTTTATCCCAAAGAAAAATAACTGTACAGTGAACCACAATGAATTTGCATGAACATACTGCAAACAAGAGCTTACTTTTGTTTGCTCATACAAACTTTATTGTATTATCTCAATTTATTACCCATAATTAAAAAATTATCCTCATTTTTTACCCTCTCATCTCACAGAATGATCAACTGCACATTGTTCTTGAAACTTGTTTATGAGACAGTAGTATTTACACTGAAATACTACTGCTGCTTGAAATCAAGCCTGTAAGTATTTCTTTCATTCACATACTTGCACCATCAAATATTATTTAGTTTCAAGTATAAAAACAGCTTTACACATCAGTTCAAATAAGTTTTTATCATAAATAGCACATGCAACAAAAACTACTGGTTATCTTGAACAGTTTGAGAAACAGAAACTACGATTTTTTTCTTTTCAACTTAAAAGGAAAAATATGCCATTACTGAAAAACCTTATATAGGATGGTAACTTATAGACCATGATCATCACAGCAGATGAGATGATGTTAGAACTTTTCACAGCAAAATTTTGTCAGAGCAACTCACAAATCCAAGTAATGAATTAATTGCGAACAAAAAAGGCATATGGCCACTGACATTAAAGAAATGACAGTTTTATTTGGCACAAAGACTCAGATAATTAAACAATGGAATTATATGATACAAAAGCATCATATACCACATCATTTAATCAACTGGTTTTGTGTCCCTAAATTGCACAGGAAGGGCCCTCTTTCAGTAATCCACCCTCCCCATCTTTCTTGAGACTCTGAAACGGCTGACATCTTTATTGTGCAAAAACTTCTTAATTTCAGTCCAAAATCAATCATGCATGTAATTTACTATAATTTGAGTTAAAATTAACCCAACAACTCAACGATCAGGAAATTCACACTCATCACTGTGTTTTGCTAACACAGTATTAATATTTTAATAAGGAAACATCTATAATCCTGCCCTAACAGTTCTATTACTTTAACAAATTACTAATCCTTCTTCGGTCTTGCTTCCAATTTGCAGTTTATGACCTTGATATGAAAACACTTCATGACGATGGCAGAGAAACTGCAGGAATTTTTACCAAATGAGAAGAGACATCTTTATGATTTTGAGATGTTCCACATACCACAGAGGAAAAGTGTAGCGCATTTCATCTCATCCACACATGGGTAATGATCATTCTTAAGTCATTTTACACAGCTGGCCAATGTCATAGCAAGGTCCCTGTCTATCATCTGTGCGAAGTCATGGCAATTAGGGGACATCCCTGACTACTGGGGAAAAGCTATCACTGGGCCCATTGACAAAAAAAAAAAGGGTCCAAGGACCCTTTTTACAGGCCACTCAGATTCACCTCAGCTCAGGTATAATCACAGAGAATAAATATGTTCTCAAGCATGCGAAGGACGGAAGTTTATCAGGAAGTTTATCAGGATTTTCCCAGGCAAATAATCCTTGTCAAGACTCAGTGCCATCTACAAGAGACGGACTAGATGCATGATGGGCGAGGAACTGTAGAACACCCCAGCTTTCGTAAGACTTTTGACATCATCTCCTGCAGCATTCACACTTGGAACCGGAGGATGCGGGGGATGGAAGAACAGACTGCTGGGTAGTTTGGAAATTGGCTGGGCCACTGGGCTCCAAGGACAGCAGTGAAACTCAATGTTGAGGTGGAAATAAGCAGAGTGCCCCACGCATAGTTTCCAGAGAAAAAATTGTTCAACATCTTCAACAGCTTGGAGGATGGACAGTCTGCACCCTCGGCAGACTTGCCCAGGTCACCAAGTTAAGTGTAACGGTTGACACGCTGAATGGCAAAGCTTCATTCTAGAGGGACCTTGAAAAAATGGAGGATTGGGCCAAACGTAACCTCATAGGTAACCTCATATCATTTAGCAAGAAGCATAGGATTATGCAGCTGATGTGGAACAACTCCATGCTTTAGGACAGGTTGGAAAGAAACTGAAATAACTTGCAGTTATGGTAGACTCCATAGTGAATAAGAGCCAACAGAGTACTTGCTCTATACATACAGTAAACCCTAATGTGGGCTGCATTTGTAGGGCCATGGATAATGTATCCAGGGAAGTTACTAATCTCCTCTGCTCAGCACCTGAAATTTTGTGCCCACTTGTAAGAACTCAGTTCAAAAGCAGTGAAGAGAAACATAGCAAAGAGTTATGAAATAGGTCAGGATCTGTGAGAAGAGGCTGACAGGAGCTCAGCTTCAGTTTTGCAAACACGATGTTAACAAGAGATGTAATAATAATAATCTACAAGTACTTGACGGCAACTACAAAGATAATAGAACCACATTTTTCTCAGTTGTGCCACAATAAAACAAAGGGAAACATCCACAAATCACACTTTAGGATGTTTAGGTTGGACATGAGGAAATGCTTTCTCACCAGGAGCGCGCTGTAGCGCTGAAATACACTGCCCAGAGAGATCATGGCTTCATTATCCTTGGAGGTTTACAGAATTTGGCTGGATAAAGCCATAGTTGATCTCAGTGGGTGACGGTCCTGCCTCAGTGAGGATTTGTACGAGATGATGTATAGAGGTTCCTTACAAAAAGCATTTGTGAAATCACTCATCGATTTTGGAGGGGCCAAGATCTTTCCTAGATGACAATTATGCTTCAAGTATTTGACACAGAAGTAAGATGCAGACAGGTTCATGCACGCTAAGGGCTTCACTTTATTCTGAGCATATCCTAGTTCTCCATCAGTCCACCCCAAACCAACAATTGCTTCTCTTGGTTATTATTACTTGAGTTCCGCTGAATCTTTTGATAAAGCACTCTTAAAATCTCAGGACCTAAATTTCAAGTTTTCATTGTTAATTTCATGCCAAAGTTTTCAAAACACAACTGCACACTGAGAACACTGGTAGGAGACTGTAACCTCTGAGTGAATTGCACAGCCTTTCTCAGCTCCAGTTTTACAGACAAAAGAATGTCACTGAAGAGAAAAGGGAGAAGGAAAATGGTACTTTTAGTTTTCTCATAGGCATTTTCATTGGAAAGGGATAGGTGACATGTAAAACTCTGCAGACAAGCAGAAATAGTCTTCAAATGCAAATTCTGGACTTTTCAGGCCTATGTCATCTCTGAGGGAGCTATAAGGCACCCCCATTAGCATGTGAATACTGGACAGGAGGTTAGGCTACACTAAAAAGCCTGTCTTTTAATGGCTTTTCTTCCATTCGTGGTGCATCTCATCAGAAAAAAAATAAAGACAAAGCCCATGTTAAAATATATAAAGAGGTAACAAGAATAGCAGTCCTCTCCCATCTCTCAATCCTCTACATATGCATCAATGAAAAATACACACTTCATTTCATAGAAGAATTTTACCTACAACAACTGAAGCTAGAGAAGACAGAAAGGAAAGTAGAAAGAAGGGAGAATGATTCAAGTAAGAAAAGCTGTGTTTGATTGTGACTAATGCCAGTTCATGTTGAACACAGAAAATCTTGTGCATAGCAGGCACCAAAGCCAGTAATTCAGACACTATAAACAGCCAGATATAGCACAGTTCTTGCCCGGGTTGCTGACTGATGGAGGTCATTGACCAGACTAAACAGCAATTAGTTTTAGAATGACTGGTACTGTTTTTGGACAATTTTTTTTCTCAAGTAATAAAATCAAATAATGCTTTTTAATTATTTACTTTAAAACAAAAATAAAATGAATTTAAACTTTTTTTTAAGACTACCTGGATATGGAATTGGCTTACACGTGTTCCACACCAGCTGAATTTGATTTTCAGCCTGCTCTCTTCCTATTTTTTTCCCCAGCTCTAATGATCATTTCATTCAGTTTCACTGAATTAGGCTGGAATCCGCACTGGAGAAGGACGATCTTGTGATTCAGGCAATAAAATCCGCACTGCCACAGGATGCCGCAGAAGTCCTAAGGACTGCCTTACCATCCACTTTTACAGGTAGCCAGTATCGACAAGACATCGTGTCCCACCAGGGTGTGCCAAACAGGTACTTACAGCTCGGGATTGAAGTAGGAGGTGACATCAACATCAGGTGCACCTGCTACAGCAAAATTACTGCTTCCAGTGTCAACCAGAATATTTAACTGCCAAAACAGAAGAAAGGAGAGGTGGTTTTCATATTCTGCTAAGCAAACAAACAAATACCTTCTGTTTAAAAAATGAAGCTAAATATTGCCATGGAAAATAAATAGTATCACTGTTGGGAAGGTTATGTTGCGGCGACCCTTAAATAGCTGATTGTAATGAAATGCAGTCACGTTCAGGGAAGGGTGAAAACCCTCAACCGCAGCATTCACGCAGCAGCTGAGCTCATGACCAAGTCAAGTTTCTTGTTGGCCCAATTCCTGTGTCTCAGGAGCGCGGCTGGCCTGGGATGCATGCCGAATTGCAGCGTTCAAAACCGTGCTTGCGTTAGAGCTCGTGAGGCTTCCGTGCAGTGGGCCGAGAGCGAGCAGAAGCCGTAGGAAACGCGAAGCCACCCGGTGGCTTGGGCCGCAGCGCTACGTCGCACCGCGCGCTCCCAGCCCCGGGAATGCACCGCAGCCTGCCCTGCCTTTACGCCTTGCTAAGCCCGGTGAAAAGCACCGACTGAGACGCAGCCTAAAAGTGGGTCACTCCTTCAGTTAACTGGGAAGGTGATTTAGGCCCAAAATTGCCTAAGGAAAAAAAAAAAAAGAAAAACAAACAAACAAAAAGAACACACACAAATTGACCCCCCTTCTCCTCTTTCCACCTTCGGCCCAGTTTCCCAGGCCAGGTGAGCACAGCAGCAGGATCACCGCTTTCAGCAGCAGTGCTGGCTTTGAGCCACCTTGGAGCGGCAGCTTGAGGGTGCTCCTCAAGGATAACTTATGCCAGTCACAGACTACGCTACTACCAAAAGCAGTGGTCACTTTTTTTTCCCTGCTCTCGGCTGGATGCTTCCCATGGTTTTTTGGCACTAATTCTAGCTCTAGTTCTCATGTGGCCGTACAGCAAATCAGATCAGTTTCCTGACCTACCATTACTACAAAAAAAGAAAAAAAAAAACCACAAAACCCCAAAACAACAACAACAACAAAACAACAGGACAAAACTGTAATCTGTCAGATCAGAGAGTAACTTCCAAGGAGATGGCAGAAGCAGAGGCTGGAAAGGGATGTTTGCCTCATTCAGTGGTCTCAGGTTGTCCTAAACTGTCTGTGATTCCTGTGTGAGGGAAGAAGACACCAGGTCTGGGGCACCACAGTCTGAATCGCTCAAACCAGTGCAGTGGCCCTGGGTGAGCCTTGGATTTGAGTCTAGCATTTGACTTTGACTATCACTTCACTAACCCTAACATTTTAGTGACCAGAATCTGACCCTAACGTTTTGTCAAGTTCCTAACAAAGAACTTTTTTTTCCCCCTATCTCTAAAAGAGGAGTGTTTTAAAAATACATAACAAGAGCAGTTTTGCAATGCACAATGTGTGCATCTATGTGAACCAACAGAAGTTGCTCAAAGGGCTGCTGCAGGGCCTAAATTAATTAGTATCCGTAGGGCAGTCAGTGATGTTCGAGTAATGGGCACTGCACATCAGCAGCATAAACACACGTAGGTGTGCCTGTAGCTTCAGCAATGTGCATGACACCATATGTGGAGGAGGACTTAAAAAGATCCCAACCGACCACACACAAAAACTCCAGCCGTGAAGACGTCATACATGAAGGCTATTTTCCCCCTACACCTTGGATACAACGCCGTCCTCACAGAACTTACAAGTCGCTGAAGAAAAGGGATCACTTCCTGCCCGCAGAGCGGAGCACATCAACATTTCTAACAGAAGGACCTTCTAAAAGACCTTGCCCCATCCCCAAGCCCCCCAGGCCGGCGCGTCTGGCCCTGCCTGTGCCCGCGCGGCAGCTTGCCCAGGACAAGCCGCTATTGAGGGCGACATTCTGCGGCCGCCTGCTTGTGCCTAATGAGATGCAGGCAGCCGAGGGGGACACAGATTTATTGTAGTCCCCACAATAGCGCCACTGATGAGCGGATCCTTCTGGGGCGGGTGTTACTTAAGGCATTTGCCACATCTCTCGCTCTCCCCTGCACCTTTTCGGGCTGAATTTTCTTGAGTGCCTTCATGTCTCATTAGGAACCACTTTCCTGCTGTCACCACCAAGGCCTGCTTTATTCACACAGTGTGTTGGCGATTTAATCCTGCTGCTCCGGGTGAGTGACGGGACACGGGACAGCAAGGGACTCCTGCCCCACTGCCCTAGGAAACACAGCCAAACACACAGACTGCTGCACACCCACCACTGCATTGTGCAGCCTGGCTCACCGACGTCAACCGAGATCGGTGCTCAGCTGAGTTCTTTGAGCCGTGAACTGTTACAGCAGAGAGCGGACATCTCTCCCCACCTCTATCTTTCTGCCATGGGGACAGTAGACTCCAATACAGATGCGTCCTCTTGCACTGCCTCCCTATGAAGCATCAGGGATCGTGAATCAGAGCTTTCAGACACGCAAAGCAGTTTATTAGATGTATTGCAGCCATCTAAAATGAATCATTTCCTGTCATTTAGAGCTGATTATTTAGTGATCACCATTATTTTGTCAGAAAGTGTCAGATGAAGTCTGATTTTGCAAAAGCCAGGACCAGAGCAACACAGTTGAATATGGCTGTGAAGGAGAACCTGTCCAAAGATCGCTGACTGATCATGTGCACAGCATTAAAAGCCATCAAAAACTACGATACTTTCTGTTCACTTTCTAATGTACAAAAGGAAAGCCTAGAGGGTTTTTTTTTTTTTACTGTTGATTCCAAGTTCAATTTAGCTTTAATGAATTAATGAATGAACTTTAATGAATTTAATGAAATAATGAAGTTAATGAAGATATGTAGGTATAGAGTAAGCCAGACAGGTACATCTACCTCTGCCATTCCAGCTTACACAGGAAAGCTGACACTCCATCTAGGCACCATTAAGTTCTGCTCATAAAAAAAATCAAAAACTGTTTACTGAAAGCACTGAAATATGTCCACAAGGAAACAGAAGTCTCCTTGGACCATACATTTAAATATTTTATTTTGTTCCAAAGGGGATAAGTTGCTGAAAAAATACAGTTTCAAAGATTTATTCCAACTGGAAATCAATCTCCTAGTCTATACTTCAAGGATCCCTCCAACTTTCCAATGCTTCATTTAGAGCCAACATCAAATAGTACTTACTGCACACTGTCCTGCCCCAGTAATGTACCTTACCACTATGTCTTTAATTTTTTAAGGCTTCCATTGCTGAATATTGTTGTGTTTCAACATCAGAAGATAGTCGTTTATTGATCTGTCATGTTGTTTCATTCAGCAAAGCTTCATCTATCTGTGGTTGAGGCACCGGCCCCATCTGTTCGTTAGAGGGAGTAGCATCAGTGCAACGTCATCAACACTAGTCATTAGCTACACCTCATTTAGCTGCCTGGTGATCAACAACCTGCAGCTATGCACAGTGCTTTCAGAAAGCCACTTCCTCCCCATTTTCAAGGAAAAGTGATAAAAGTAGCAATCATTCAATTTTTGAAGCAAACAGCATCCACTAGCAGGGACAGATTTTACTACCCTATTGACTGTGCTCAGACTTAGTAATGCTTTTCTTCCCTGACTGAGGTCAGATGGAGTTTTTGGTGACTTCCAGAAAACACAAAAACAAAAACAAAGTGTACAAGTGCATGATGCATTTCTTTGAAACAGTTCTCTGCATTGTTTAGCATACCTAGCCTTCGCAGGTGTGCTGGACCTGTAGGACCTGTATGCAACCCGTTGTGCTGCTACTTTTGATGCAATTCCCTGGGTAACCCACACTGAGCTAGTGATAATCTTCATTCCCATCCAGAGACTAATCCATGGAAAAATCCACTATAGTTCTTCAAGTCAGTGGGCCCAATTCCATTTCCACTGGACACTAAATTTAGGTTGAGCAATAAAAATTCGTCACTGGACAAAAGAAATGAGATTCAAAAAAATGCATTTGGTTCTTCATCTCTGCTTAAGCTGAAGCAGAAAAGAAAAAAAAAGGAGTAAGATCTGCATAGTTAGCTCTGTAAATACAATAATCAATCTCATTCAGCCTTATGTGTACTCTGGGGTTCAATTAAAATCCCCATGATAGGTAATTGCTAATTCCCCAGCACAAGCCAGCAGACCAAAGATGCTGCCTCTGTAAGAGTTCATCAGGAGAGCTACAAATGATCATACCTTCCCTGGGATTTTAACTTGACCTAAGAGCGCCTTTTCCTTTTCCCCTCTCTCCTTTCCCCAATAAAGACAACGATCGTTCCACATTACTAACATTCATGTGCCGTTCAAAATCTTGTCCTGCTGTGCTTTCATGATTTCTCCCACGCACACACTTAAAATAGGGTTTATAGTCCTACTCTGCTTGATAGAGTACGCCACACAGTGAACTATCACAAAGTAAAAATGTTTTTTTCCGTCCACATTTAGAGACTATAAATAGGAAGCATCCCGTTACTGGCTCATGAGCTGTTAGCACACATCATGCACACAGCTTTGCAGAAGTGCACCCCATCTAAAAAGCTCTGAATGCGTAAAATCTCTTAACTCTCCTTCTTTTTTATTTTGTCCCACACATAATAAACCCTTCCAGAAAGCAATTTGCTAGACAGAGCTTAAAAAAGGTGCAGAGAAGTGTGAGGTTTCTTGTTAGAGATTAGCAGCTAGAAATAATTTGGGTAACAGCTCTTTTTTTTTAAGATGGTTAATAGAAAGAAAATTAGTTGGCAATTTAAATACTGCCTCATTTAACACAACGATTCCTAATTACATTATCAGCCCATCTGGCAAGAATTGTTTGCAACCGTCACACGGAAAACACTCTCGCAACTTTATGCTGTGTTTGGCCATAGACTTTCATGTTATTATTGACATAGTCGGTCAGGTGCTTTCAGGAATTTGTTTCTACAGGTTAATAACATTAAAATATTTAGTGTTTTTTAAGCATAGAGTAACTGTGCACTACTTACAGGGTCATCTGGCATTAGAGCTTACAGCCTACTTTCTAACAAATTCAGAAGACTAAGCTGTAACACCGATTCTTCACCTGCTCCTTTCAAGGCAAAGAATTGAAACTGAATTAAAACATCAATTAGAAGAATCTCTGGAAGCATGGCTAGATGTAGAGGCCTGAAAAGTTGCACATAAATTGAAAAAAAAAAACCTCCATAAAGACACATACTCATTTAGAGCGTGAGGTGTATTTTGCTGACCGTGGCCAAGCAGGTAAGATTGAACCAAAAAAAGAGGTAACAGTTGGTCACTCTGTACAAAAGGGAAGAACGGTGGGGCCTCTAGGGGGACTCTCGATTTTTCACCTCTTAGGCAGTTTTAAACTACAGCTGCTCCATCCTCCTTACTGCAGCCACAGAACCCAGATCTTTGCTCTGCAGCTGCTGATGATGACGGAGAAAGATCCCACCCTGAGCTAAACACCTCTCTGCAATTTGGACTACATGATACCCAACCTCTGGGAAGGAGGAAAGGAGGAGCCCTGATGGTTTCATGAAGTGGGAAGGAAAATTTCCTATGGTCACTTCATGTGAGAAACCTTTGCTACTCCCTCCAAAATCCCTCCCACAGTGGTAGGTAAGGTTTAAATACGCAGCTGAGATAAGAGAAGCTGCGTGAGGAAAAGGGAACAGAGATTAACAATTTTCTAATGCAGTTTATTAAGCAGGTGGTGCCATGTGTTTCACTGCAACGTCACGCTTAGGACCCAGAGGAAGGTGATTTATTGCAGCATGAAAATTTGACCAAACAAGAAAGTCAAGAATATCAGAAATGACAACTTCTGCTTTGGCAACGACTGAAGTTTGATAGAGACTGTGGTGTATTTGCAGATTCTGGGATATGCAGATGAGCAAATTGTAAATGGAGATTTTTCAGCACTGAAGCACAACGAGCCCACCAGAATGTGTTTGGCATTTGCTGTCATCTCCCTCATCATATATTTAGTTGGTTTCAAGCCTGAGGACTTGATCCTGTGTTTACCTGCCCTTATGTCCACCCTCAAAACACACATATATCACTGGGTATTCTCACACCTGCACTGGGCCTCACAGAGGACAGTCGCTTTTGCCCTCAGTATCTTTATGAACTGAAGCACTAGAGTGGAAGAACCCCCCTTTTCTCTGAAAAGCAGCAATCTCTTTCTTTGCCAGAAGATAAAAGTGCTACCTGGATTAGTCAATCTATGCCCACCTAAGAGCACGGTGTGCTCCAGTAGCTGAGATTTGCATTAAAATACAAATGCTAAACATGAGTGATTGCTCTGAAGTATAAACCTGCTAAACTAAATTGTGAGTTGAAATATGAGCATCTAACTCTGGGACTGATGAATGGTCTTTTTGAAAAGAAATATTACAGGAAGTGCTTTATATATATTATCATTTTGACAATAAGGGAAGGCTATTATGGTTTAAAGACAAAAAAGTAGTCAGACAATCAATCCTCATAACAAAGCAAAATATCTATTCTTCATTTCTGCGCTCTCCTTTCTGCCAATTCCTTCAGTTTCCTAAACATTAACATTCCTTCTGCACATGCTGTCTCATGTGGTATCTTATTTTTCAAGCTGAAATTTATTCGCTGTGTCTAGATTTATCATATAACGCATCCATCCTATTCATGGTATATGAACATGCTTTGCTGTTGAACATGAGCTATTACTTGTTTATCTTAGAGCTGTGCGAAACGTAACAATTTTGTCTCATTGCCTTCTCAGAACAGATTAACTACTTTTTTTTTCCCCAGATACAAGTCCCTCTCCTGTGCCACAGATGCACACCCACAGCAGCAGACAGAGAATGTAGATTTGTGAAGCCACTGCCTAGTTCACCTTGAACTGAAGCAGTGCCCTGTCCGAGGCATTGTGTCTTAAGGAAAACTTGGATTTAAGTTCTGCAATAACAATAACCTAGAGGTTTGGGGGGGGGGATAAATGGAAGATTAAAAAAATGCTAACAACAGCTGAAAATTAATGAACGCAGAAGACATCAGACATTTGCTCATTTGCACAGGACAAGTTTTCACCCGTAAACAGGTGTATAGGAATTAAATCCATCCTTTTCCCACTAATCACAGGACAGCGCTGATATGATGAGGGAGATCATACTGCGATGCCCTGAGACCAACACTCACGCCAAGGTGCAAGACTCATGAGGCTTCCCCTGCCCACTCAGCCTCCACGTAGAGGGACAGGCCACCTCCAAATTACCCCCCTGAATTAGTATGTCTTTCCCCTCCTGCCTGATTCTCAGAGAGATGCTCCCAACTGCCAGTATGATTTTCTTAGCAGAAACTCAACCGAAACCTCTTTCTTGCTTGGAAACCTGCCTGCGCAACCACCCCACCGTGGAGCAGAGCTGCGGCTTGGTGGCTTTCGAGGCCTTGGAAGCAGAGGCAATTCCAACACGGAGCTACGGGCTCTGCAGAGGAGCTGGCGGCAGTGACAGCTTATAGTGCTGCTGGGAGGGGGGAAATAGAAACGCAAAGACAGGTTGCCCAGCTGTGGTTCACAGTACAAGGACATGCAAAACACGAGTCCGTGATAAACAGGTAGCTGCCCACAGCAATGCTCGGCGCACTTGCACCCTTGTGAGTTAACCACAGCCCGTCCACGCTCATACCTGAGGTATAAACACTGTCTGGCCGGTTCGTGGTTCGGCTGACCTGAAGCTAAACTTTCTCAGTAAAAAAGACAACAACCATCTGAGTGAAAAAATGAGAAATACACTTCAGGTGTTAGGTGAAATGTTTGTTATGTCTGTTCTGTTTTCCAGCATTTCTTCCAAAAACCATAGTTCTACGTCAAACCATTTTAAGAATTTCTTAGAAAAACAGCAGAAAAGGTTGACTGAATGGTATGCAGGGGTTTTGGGGTTTTTTTGCTTTGGTTTTTTTTCTTAAAGGAAATGAGATCAGTAAGCCTATGTTAATACATTATACCCAGTGAATGATTACAGTTGGAAGCTGCATACAGTTTAGAATTTCAATTTTCTGAGGCTTTTGCTCTCCAAAATTAGCTTCCAATTTATTTTGTCAGGTGACCCTTTTCTTTAGCTTCACTGTTCATTAGAATGAGAGAAACTGCTATTTGAAAAAAAAAAAAGTGCATGTTGAGTTATTTCCTATTCTATACCTATCTTCAGGAGTCATGCACTGTAAAAAAAAATCATTTTGAAATGAGGAAACAACCCTCCATCTGCAGTAGCGCTAACACGGAAACTGTTTACACATTTCCACAGAGCCACGCTGTAACTAAGCAAAGTCAGGGAGGCTTGAACTGACTAATCTTGAAGCCTTCCTCGAGCTGGTACAGCCTGAGTCATTGTCCACACTTATCGCGCCATGCAGGAATAATGGGATTAAGCAAAGGCTGTGTTTCAAACTTCAGCACAGCTTGTGAAATCCATCCCCACCACTCCTGAGTGCAGGCGAGGAGGCACCTCTAACCACTCTGTGCCCATGGCTCATCTTTTTCAGTCGCTCTTGTGCCAAAGACACTGTAGGAGCCTCAGCTTCTCCGCAGCGGGCAGCACTGCAAGGAGCCTCTCAGTCTCAGAGGTGAAACTCTCCCGGGTTGCATGTCCATTGAAAGGGACTCTCTTGTGCCAAATGTGAACATGAATCTCAAATTTAAATTAAGCCCTGTATTTTAAATTGCACTAGAGATGTGCAACTAAGTGCCAAAGCTGCTCCCTCAATATCTGAGAAGTTTTTGAAGGAAACCATTAACTTTGAAAAAGGCTACACTTTGGTGACAGCTTAGGGGAAAAGGCAGTTTGCAAGATGGTAACAAGAAAAGCCTGTGTTTTGAGGATGCTGTGTGCTGGGCCTGACCTCAACATTCAGACCTCCTTCCCTCTGCTCTCCCCATCACCTCACTCTTGTAGACGTGAGTCTTCTCAAGCTTTTCTCCCCCTCTGTCAGGATGTTAGTTTTGGAGACAGATGTTTGTTAGCAAAGGCTTTTCAGAGCTTGGTGAGCTGTGAGAAGACAAGGTGATGGAAGGACAATCCTGACACACGAGGCTGAACTGTTCTCTCCCGAACATGCTCTTCTCGTCCGAGGTGCTGTAACAACACGGTAGGACTGCTCATTAGCATGTGGTTTGAGCCGCACTTACTGACTGGCTTCAGAAAGGTCTTGCTTAATTGTTTGTAGGGCTCTTCTTACCATTGAACATGGAGTGCTTATACAGCACTTTCCGCCCATTCTCCTGAAACACCATAGCAAAAGCAAAGCAGACGAGCATTGTCTGATTTGCATTTTCCTCCGTCTACCCACTGGAAAGGTGAAAACAACAACCCTCTCCCTAAACGGGATACTAATGGAGAAGCTGAAATGAGAATCCCTGCCTCGCCACTGGAGTTCAAGGTTGTACAGACAGGTTCTCCCTCCTGGAGACAAGAAAAAACAAGCTAGTCTCATGTTTGCACTCTGAGGTTCCTGGATTACCCAACACTGTTGGGGTAGAGAGGTCAGGCAAACACAGCTCTCTTCAGAAAATCAACTATGTAGCTATATCCCCATATTTCAAGTCATGATTTCTCCTATAAAATGCTAGTTCTTCTGGCCTGGACTTCCAGCACTGTTAATATTTTAATGTAAGGTAGCTCTGACAGTATTTTGCCTTGCTAAATGGGGGTGTTTCAACCTTGGGAGCAGAAGAGGCTGGTCTCTGCATTGTTTTCATCTCCCTGGTAATTAATAAAGGGAATACACCAGGCAAAAGGCTTTTGCTCCTCATTTTACCTGACCTATTTAGGATATTGCCAAGGAGCAAAATTTGATTGTTATCATGAGTATTTCTCGGAAGAATACAGCGGAGTTCAAAGGCATATACAGAAACCAGATTTCCACTCCAAAATACTAGGAAGGACTATATATGGTCGGGAACAGGGTTGCTGCTGAGCAATTTCAAAATAATACGTCCAATTTATTAAAAATAAGAAAAATCTATTTATTCTACCATTTTTACTTTAAAAATTGGCAGGACAATTTAAAAGGCAGATCTAATTTTCAAATGAAATGAGATATGACTTAAAAAAAAAAAAGTTGCAGTGTTGGTCCCCCTGCTACTGGGCTCATTTATTTCTCTCTCCCCTTCTCAAGCATGCACACTTTACTCTCTTTACCCAAGCTAATACTGTAGAGGCAGCAGCTCTGGGAAATGAACCAGCTTCGCCTGTGGCTCATATATCATTACAACTGTTAACTAAGTTCCACTATAAAAATCTTGATTACACAGGAGAGCACGGAGGCTTGCAAGAACACAGCTCTATTTTCAGATACCGGGCTGAGTCTGTAGGACAGGAAGTTAAGACTTCTTTATTCTCTTGGGCTGACAAAGTCTGGTGCTTCCTGCTATTCAGACGTCCCACTATTGGTCACCACCCAAGACTGGACTATGTACTGCAGCCAGGAGTTAACCTCCATCATGTGATATTGGCATCACAGCAGTCCCCAGCTCCACAGCCTTTACTTACAGCGAGTACATGGACAATACTGTCTGTACACGGAGGGTTATGCTCACTCTGAATTCAGCTCTGCTGAGAAGGACCTGGGCGTCATGGTGGACGACAGGTTGACCA
>JAUBNY010000312.1:5240315-5260558 GCA_032275445.1 Crypturellus soui | reverse complement strand
CTTCTAAAATGAAACAGGACTAGCCATGATTTTAATGAGACATTTTCTCTAAACACATGCAGCATAGCTTAACATTAGTTTTTGCTAGTGAGTAGGCACAAAAATAAACCGATTGTAGAGCAATATAAAAATCAACTCATTTTACTACTCATAAGCTGAGCAAGGAAGAAGGCAAATAAAAAACAAAGATGACAAATTTTACAAATAATTTTCTTCCTAGTATAAAGTTATTATTAAGCAGGGGAAAAGGGGAAAAAAAAAGGACTGCAGAGTGCAATTATTGTCTTGACAGATTCTCTTCAAAAAGCCTTTTAATTATGGCACATTAATCTTATTTGATGAATTTTAAATTTTACATAGCTATTATACAATAGTGTATAATATATATAAGATTTTTTTTCCATCCAGCTTATTTTTGTCAAATTCCCTCTCCAACACATTGTACAGGTTTTGTCTATCTAAAGATGACTGTTGCAAAACTGACACCACAAGGTGGAACATCTGTTGCCCCCAAATACACTTAAAAAGGCAATAAGAACAGAAGGAAAAGGCAAAGACAAGAAGAATGAGACAACAACTCTGAGGGAGGAAAAGGAAAAAAAAAACATATAGTAATGTTTTAATTTTATCAGCCTTTGACAAAAGAGGGAGTTAGTTAACTTAAGACTCTGGCCCAAGGTCTTCCAAAGGCTCTAAGAGACATGATGCTAAAATAGGTAGGGCAGGGAGCCCCTTCAAAGGGCCTCTCAGTGTGAGTGGTAGCATATTCAGCTGGCCAAATTTCATTTCCCAGGGCCAGATGTTCAGCAGCTCCTCAGAGAGTTTCTCGGGGGGTTCTGGGCTGCAGTCTTCACTAGGCGCTGCACAGGGCGCCCATCCACAGAAACAGCAAACCCAAAACCTGGGTAACACAGACGTGCTCAAGCCACCTTGGGTGCTGCAAGCAGAACGAGGCACCACGGTAGAGGTTCATGTGGCAAAGCTATTCTGTAAAGTGCAGTAGGTTTCCTGGAGACATTCCCTACTGCCACTCTAACCCCCACCCAAGGTAGCTGGCTTAGACTTTCTCAGCTATTTAATGCTGCAACCCAGTCACGGGAGTGAGTTTAATGTAAACACATCCAGAGAGGAGGAGAGAGATATGTAGCTAACTTGTTATTTTAAAACTGAGGGAGTTTATGTGTAAAAAGAATTGCAAATAAAATCTATTCTAGTCCCAGGTTATTTCAAGTGCTTTGAAGGACACTGAAACTTTGCATCTTAACAGCATTCTATGGAACATGCATGCCATTTGCTTCACAAACTCACATTTACACAGCAAAATTAGTCTGAAAAGCAGCAATAATTATGACAATCCTATCAACTGTCTGAAAAAAAAAAAATCCTTCTTCAGGTGTATGAGCTAGCTTCAGATTTATAGAACAGGAGAGCTATATGCTACCTCCTTTACTTCAAATATCTGCTAGAGACTATCCCTAGAGCACACTGCCCTGTTCCAACTTAAAAAGTAGAGATTACTTACTAATGCCAACATACTAGAATGCAATCTTGGCTTTCTTATGTTCTCTTCCCAAGAAGTCTTCTCCATGACCAACCTGGAACTTAATGCAAGACTGTGGAGATCAGGTAATAAAGTTTTCAGCATTTTCCTGGAGGAGATCAAGAACCTTTAAAGGCCCTGCTCCTCAGAGAAGAAAATGTGGCTCTGATCCAACCTATTTGGGCTGTGAGAGGGCCAAATCCCAAGGACTGACCACAGGGAGCCTCTCCCATTCAGCACCTCTCTGCATGCAGACATAGCAGGTTATTAAGCCCACTTAAAAATACACTGAGGCAAAGCCTTGCTACAAAACGTGAACTGTGCCCCAGTCTAATCACGGCAACTGTGTTGTAATTAATGCTTGAAGCTCGGTTATTTTTATAGTCCAGGTTCCACCAGCTCCATGTAGCCTGCTTTTGTGAGGGCTGCTTTCGTACGGGGGGAGGTGCCAGGGCGCTAATGCATGGAGGCAGGTACACTTCTGTGAACCAGAACTCGGGGGATGTTTGTTTGTTTTGTCTTTGGCCACAAATAGAACACACCACACCATTACATCACAAAATTAGCTGTCTAACTTCCAGGTCCTATTCCCTCTGCCCCTCAGGACATAACAACGACAAAGCATCTACCAAACGCATCATTTAGCAGCAGTAATATTTTACATTTTAATTGTTGTTTCACCAGAGGGATCTGGGCAGTACATATCTGCCACCACGAAACACTCTAAGATATTTTGAGTTAGGCCACAAGGCTTGTGTTTGCTCCTCAAGACTTCTCACTTTTCCTTTCATTAAAAAAGCTCAGCAAACAAGCAAAGACTGACATAAACATTTAAAAAAATAATCACCTGAGGAAGAGCTTGCCCTCTGGCATTTAAATCTGGAGGGTCATATTTCCAAAACTTCTCCTTGCATCTAGAAAGACAGTAAACTCTCTTTCAACAGATTTAGGAAAGTGGAGCTTAGCTTCTCAGGAGTAACAGCACTCCAGAAATCAGGCCTTATCACCTAATCAGTAAGACTCACAAAGTAAAGTGATGAAATTTCAACACTAGTTGAATCTTTCCTCAAAATCTTTATTTCTTACAAACCTCATGAGAGAGAATTAGTGATAATCAGTTAAAAAAAGTGAGGCCTCATGTTCAGAAATTTCTAATATATGTGTTTGTCACAACCAAATTGCCAAACTGTAACTTAGAGGAGTCTGAGGCCCACTTTAGGGGCTTAACATTTTTTTTGTTTTGCAGTGGCTGGAGGAATATGAAGGAATGCTAACCCTCCCACTAATCACATGGAAATTACATGTTTTGCAATGAAGGCCCTTAAACCCAACACTTTAACCTTAAAACTTCCTTGCGACTTTGCAGGTCTGTTTTTTCGTTCACCTTCTGTGCAAAACAAACTGTCATTAGAGAAAAAAAAAAAAAAAAAAAACCAATAAACTCCTTTGTGCACAAAATGAAAAACTGAAAAACTGAAACTTTAAAAAGGACTTGTGGTCTACAGAGCTTAAGTCAGATCCTATTACGGTTTTAGTAACCACTAATCAAACCATTGCTATATCATCTGAGGGTTCTCGGGAGGTACGTGCTCAGCCTACTTTGCAACAAAGCTGCAAGAATAATATTTACTTGGTCTCAATAAAACCACAATTGGAAACGCAGAGGGACTGGCAGGACTTCCCCTACCTCACACAACAGAGATGAGCAGAACAGGCAGATGAAACAATGGCAGTTTCTTTGCACCCACTTAATGAAGTCCAGATGGGCTTACAGAAAGCTGGGAAGAACATGGGAGGCTTTAGGAGTTTGACTGCTCTGTCGCTCAGGCGTTTGTAAGAGAAAAAGCTGTCAACAAGAGTGTTCTGAAAGCTGAGTCCTCCCCTCCTCTCCTCTTCAAATAATCTTTCACTCAATTCATCACAGTGCTTACAACCTCAATCTCAAGGCAGGTAAAATAATAAAAAATAAAGCAAAGGAATTTCATCAGATTATTTCAAGAAATAAGAAGTAAGAACAGCGCACATAGTTCATATTGGGCTCTTGACATCTCATATTTAAATCTCTGAATTGGAAAAAGTGCACCCATATAGACAAGTGTAAAACCACATAATCCATCAGAAGTAGGGCACATAATGCAGCCATGAAATAAGAAACATATATATCCCACCCTCCCATGTTACAGAGCTTTCTTCTTTCTCACCTTCACACGATTCTTAAGCAGAGGTGCACGTCTACCCTGCACATTAATGAGGGCATTGACAGTTGACACTGCCCTAGTGACTAATCTGGAAACCTAGCAGGATTAGGATACTGTATTATAAAACTGGAAATGCTCAGAAATATTTTGGTAGAACCATGTTGCAAAACTGGTCTGAGTACATGGAAACTGCATTTCTTGGAAAGAATATCCTGACTTCGCAGAACTGTTCTAGTTTTATATGTCAGAACAAGTATTTCAGAACTGTCATTGTGAAAATGATTTCTGTACTGTCTTCATCTGCTATGTGACAAATCAGAATGCAAATGGAAGCCAAACTGTATTAAAACCAAACAAAAAAAACTTTAAAGGACTTGAAAAGCCAAATTCTTCTGTAGTAGTTTCTTCCCAAGAATAGAAATTAAAAAAAAAAAAGGCAAGAATTTCTAAAAATGCAATTGAGCAGTGACACAAGTTCAATAGTATCCTGTGAAACAAAATGTTTATTCCCAACACTGGCAGAAGCACAGTGGCTGCTTGAGTGCCTGGGCTCTAGAGTGACACTGGCTCAACTTCGAGCTGTACTCAAAGCCACAAGCCACTATCTTGACTAGTGACCAACAGGCAACACATGATGGCAGACACACAGCACTAAACACGTCTACTTCCAAACTTACCAGGTGCCAACACTGTGTAATGATGACTCTAATTTTGTGCCTCTTCCTATGAGCGGCTATGTGGTCTCTGCCCCTCGCTGTCTTGTTTCCACTTTCACCCCCTGCTTCCCCAAGATGTTGTATCCAGCAACAACTGCGCTGCCCACCTTCTGCTCCAAGAGCGCAGAAGGGAGCCACGCTTTTACTCTTCTTGCTGGCAATATTATTCTTCCTCTCTAGCCAAACGTCAGGGTAGATTTGTAGGGTCAGGTCGGGAGAGGCCTGAGTGAGGAAGAGTTAGGCCAGGAGGGTCCCAGAGCACAAATACGCAGGAGTAAAGAAGCACGCCTGGGCATCCCGTTATACTGCACCTTCACACATGGGGCAAAGTCGGGGGGAGCAAATTAAGGAGACATATCTTTTTTACCTGAACACAATCTACTCTTGTGGCTGCTTCCCAAAGAGTTTGGTATGATCCCTACACGAGGCAATTTCAATCTCTGTCAAGTTCTATGCCTGCCCCAGGCGCCGTAGGACTCGAGCAGAACCAGCCAGCAGAGCAACCTTACGGTGCTTACTGTCACGTGGAGAAACAACAAGTACGTTGGTGATATTCAAGTCTTCTAGGTTCAGGCAGGGAGAAAGATACAAATTCCTCTATCAAAAGTAGAAACCAAATTTTAACTGTACTGAGTCACTTCACACTGAGATTTTAATTCAGAAGCACAAACACATTTATGACTTCACTTACAATCTTGGTGGCTCTGCTCATGTGAACAGAGCTTCGCATGTGCTAAGCACGGGTAGTCATCTTTTAAATAATTAACTCTGAAAAAAACTCAGAACTAGTTCAAAATGACGCAAACTTTGCAACCAGATTCAGAGGTTTTTATTTTTGATAGAAAAAAAAACATTAAATCAATTTCATCTGAAACCCTACATCATTTGTAGTACAAGAAATACTGTTAAGTGCAAGTGAAGTCTCAAACTGCAGCACATTTCTCCTGTTAGACCTCCAGTTACATTTTAAAAGCCTGTCCCAATTTTCTTTTTCCATTTCTTTATATTTGAGAATCCCCCAAGACACATAAGGAAATGAAAAGTTTTCTATTTACTTTTTCTACCTAAAATTATTTTTTAATTTAAGACATACTGAATTGCATTATTAGCCCAATCAAATCTGCTATCTGCTAATATTGAATGTTCCCTGCAGTAATGAAGAACACATGCTGCCACCCTAATGGCACTAGGCAAATACACAGCGAATGACACAGAGGAAAAACTGTTTCACTCTGCTTTGCTCTGTGGCTACAGGGCAACACCTTGATCTATCAGACCTCGTTAGCCTTGGTAACTACGTTTATCGATCATAAAACAATGCAACCTTTTAAAAATACATGTATTGATCCTACCGTCACACACTTCACCTAGAGTGACAATACGACCGATCCTCCTCTTGTGTATCGGGTGGGAGGGGAGGGGGGAAGGAGGAAAAAAAATCACGGAAGTCCAACCACTGAACAGCTGAACAGTCCCCGCTGGCGAGACATTTGAGGATTCATTAGCTTTTTATTAGGGAGGGGAGCTAAAGAAGAAGGATTTCCGCATGCACCGAGAACACCACGAGGAGCAAAACTCCAGGAATCCATGAGAAGCTCAAGAGGCAGAGCCCCAAGGGCTCTCAGGAAACTAATCCCCGCTCAGCTGACTAGTCATCCCCACCGGCAGCGCTTCCCGTGGCATCCCATGACACTCATGAAAGAGCTTTTACTACACTACAAAACTTTGCAAGTGTTGCTGAAGGCAAGCGGCGAGCTCGCAAGCGACGCTCACGACGCATAAAAGCTCCGTGTCCTTAACGGGGGTCCTCTCCGAAGAGGAAACTGCTTTCGCCGAGCAATCGCTCAGCTGAGCAGGGGTATTTTGAGTGCTTTTTTTACGGGGCCACCGGGAGTAACTACCGAGCCACCCAATCGCAACACAAAGCATCCTAAAAACAAAACCAGCCGAACAGAAAAAGCCCAAAAGACCCGCCGCTCTCGAGGTGCGTTTTCCAGGGCAGGGCGCAGGGAAGTTGCGCCCTGCCCTGAACCAGCGGCTCCCCCGAGGCGGCCCCGGGGCGCCCTGCGCGCAGCTGCCCCCGGTGGGGGGGCTCGGCAGGGGCTGGGGCACCCCGGACCTCCCCCCGAAGGGTCCCGCGCCCCGGCACGGCCCCCGCGCCCCGGCGCTCGTACCGCCTGCGGCGGGGTGCCGATGAGCATCTCCAGGTAGTAGCCGCGCCCGGCGTCGCCCTGCAGGTTCTCCACCATGGCGAGAAAGTTGAGGGCGCCCGCGGGCTCCGAGGCCAAGGCCAAGCCGTCCGCCTCCCCGAGGGGCCCCTGCCGGCCGCTGCTCGCCGGCCTCAGCAGCACCGGCGCGGGCGGCGAGGCGCCGGGGGCGGCCGGCGGGGACACGCGCAGGGGCAGCGAGAAGAGAGCCCGGCAGAGCCCCGCGGCGCCGGCCAGCAGCAGCAGCAGCAGCCGGAGGCCGGCAGCAGCCCGCGACGTGCCCATGCCGGCGGCGGCGAGGCGCTCCCCAACTCCCGCGGCTCAGGCGGGAGGCAGCGGCCGCCGGGCTGCGGGACTGGAGCAGCCGGCGAGGAGGAGGAGGAGGAGGAGGAAGGAGGCGGGAGCGGCTTCCCCACGCCCCGGCTCCATCTCCCCCACCTCCAAGGCGAGCTCCTCCTCGCGCCGCTCGCGGCCGGGGGCCGAGCGGCAAAGTTGCTCCTGTGCCCGCGGCCGCCTCCCCTTCCCGTTCCCCTTCCCGTTCCCCGCCTCTCGCTGGGAAAGCCGCCCGGCGCGGCGCACAACTCCAGCCACGGCGGATGTGACGGGCCGCGGCCGCAAAGTTTCCCGAGGCCGTAAAGGGGCGCAGGCAGCGCCGGCGGCAGCGGCAGCCCCCGTCCCCCGCCGCCTCCAGCCAGGCTCGAGCCCGCGGGGTAACCCGCCACCGCCGTGACGCTGCCCCGGGCCCCCGCGTCGGCCGGACTGCCCCGGCGGCCGCGCCAGGCGGAGGAGGGAGCCGCGGCCGTGTCACTAGTGCGGAGAGGAGCAGGAGGAGCAGGAGGGCGCGGGTGCCGCGGCCCCGGCCGGGCTGTTTCACGCGTGTCCGCAGGGCCGCGTGGCCCCGGGGGGGTCTCGGCGGCGGGGAGGGAGCGGGTTTTGCCGTGTGAGCAGCGAGGCACCCAAGGCATGGGGAAGGCGTTGGACACCTCCATCGCGTGCACGGCGAGCGGCAGTGATCCCGGGAGGCTTTTAACGACGGGAGCGCTTAGGGCAGAATTGGTGCGCGCACCTCTGGACTCGTGGCAATGCCAGAGGGATAATCAGGTAGAGTCCCAGCCCTTTGGGGGATAATACTGGCCAAGTCCAAGCAGAGTCCTTTAGGGGTTGTTTGTGCCTTTCTGCCTTGTGCCCTCCCAGCCACCCACTGTATTACATAAAGTGAAAAATGCCTGGCCCTAAATCACGCGTGCTCTCAGGATCCCCTGGCCGATTTGTTGTCCTAGGCAACCACCTGTGCTACTTTGGTGTGTAAAACTGCTCCAAGTTGCGCAGGCTGGGAAGGAGAGCTCTCCGCTGCCACAGAACACAGCAAGGCTGCCCTCTTCTCCCCAAGTACACCTCCTGAAACATTTCTGAGTGTTTTGCATGCATTTAAATGAAGTATCCTGGGGAGGTGAGCAGCAGCCTATTTGCTGGGAAAGTACTTGGGTGAGGCTACCTTCCATTAAACAGAAATTGGAGTTTCTGTACCCCTGCTGAAAGAAAAAGAGGAGTTTTCACTTTTTTCTTTTTTTTTTTTTCAGTCATCTCTGTGCTTTGACTCAGACTGTGGAGACCTTTCCCTATCTTTGTAACTTCTCCCTTAGATCACTTCAGTGCCTCTGCTGCGGTTCAGTGCTTTCCGGTGCGTCCACAGCACAAAGTGGATGTGGGCCCTGCCATTTCCCCTGCTGCCTGCAGAGCTCTTCAGGGGGAGAAACAGCCTGGAGGGCTCTTAACCCTATTCTGCCGTGGGTGGCAACACAACTGTCTGGACCGAGGACTTGAGGGAGCACAGATGATGTCTGCTCCCTCAATGTCTGCTCTAAAACTACTACCTCTTAGCAAAGTGTGAAACTACACAAAGTCCCCTGGCCACAGGAAGCTTTTTGCTTGCCTGGCAAGTAGAATAGTGAAATGTCTCAGTTCTGGTCTGCTTAGTCCCAGCTGCTCTAGAGCTTGGCTCTGGAAATCCTGCTCTTGAGTGACTGCAGCTGAGCACTTTTGGAGCAGACTTATCTCTGGGGTGCTGCAGTAATGGCTTGCTCTAATGTAAGAGGGAGGGTCACAGGTTGTGCTGTGAGGCCTGTCCAGTCATAGGTGAATCTGATGGGGAATGAGAAATGTTAGGTTTCTCCTCCATGGGTAAGCTGAAAACTACAGACATGCCCAGGCCCCCTTGACAAAGGAAATGTGAAAAGTAATCAGGAGTATAATTGGACACCCCCTCGGAGTGGCAGGGTGTATTTATAACAGTGAGCAGCTATATACGTTGTGTTTTAATTCTTCTACAGCACACCAAGTCTTCCCCCTTGCTGCCGTTGCTAAGATACATTGCCGTACTTCTGAATAAAGCAATCCCCGCCAGTGGAAGTGTGGAGTTTTCAAAGTATAGTGCACTTTGAAAGATTCAGCATAGCCTTTGCGCGTTTAGGTGAAAACTTGTCTTTTTGTCGTATTTCACTGTGTGTTAAAAGCTCTCGTCCCGTGGTGCAGAGGCCGAGGTAAGTCTGGTAGTACATGTGTCTCAGACAGCCACTGTGTGCGGAGCGCTGTGTGCATAACCTTCGTGTGCTCCCTTTGCATTATCACAGCAGGGCTCGTGCTCCTACAATGGTGTGTTGTGTGGCTTCTGCCTTGACTCATCTCCCTTTTATTTACCAGGGACTGATACGGCTGAGACTGTACCACATGACTGTACAGGTGAGTAGTCCTGATGAATTCATGCACAGTGGCAGGAACAAGGCTTATCAGAGAAATGTAAACAACTGTTCTTGAAATAAGACGTTATAGAGTTCCTCCCAGAGAGACAAACACAACTATAGCCCAAGTATGCATTCAACATGTAGACTTACTTGTTTGTGCATGACATGCACAAAAAAAAAAAAATGAGATGCTGGAAAGAGACACAATTTAAGCATCTGGTCTCCTTGTTTTCTAGGCTATTTGGAGAATCTTCATTTGTATTTTTTGAGTGTGTATTCTTTGAATAAATTTCTTTAAGTTTCAGTCTATGCAAATTGGTATTCTTTTTTAGAGTCATTTGCTCACACGTAAGCTTGAGGGTGTATCTTGCCTCTGATCCAACTCTGCATTAACTTATTCTGCTGGAATTGCCATGCCTTAAAGCCACTCCACAGTGCATTAACTGTGTTGTATCTATCTCTATAACATAACCTTCCATCCATATCTACAGAACAGAACATACTGCAGACATGGAACTGCTCTGTCTTATGGATAAGGCATATTGACAAGTCAGAGGGACAGTCGCTATGCAGCAGTATTGTATTAGGGCTGCTGGGAAAACAGGAAGAGAAGAAGGCTGAAGGCAGAGGAAGTCCTGGAGCTGATAGGAATAAAGACATTCTGGATGACTAAAAAGAGACTCATTCTTTCTAAAAGAGAAAGCTATTAGCTGTTCCTATCTAGGCAGTCCTGTGCAGTGCATCTGAAGAAGTCAGGCTGACCTGTGCTATCATTAGGCAATAATAAGAGAAGACAGAAAATACAGACTTCTCTCCTAAATGCCTTTCCCTACTTTCTGTGTCCCTACTATTGAAGTTAATACTACAGTTATGAGAACACTGATTGCTCTAATGGCACACTGGCACAGAAAAAGACCAACTGATTTGAGTTGTAGGACTGGTTAATCTGCAGAGTGCAATAATCTTAAGAGGGGGCAGATTTTGTTCTTCCCAGTCCTAACTGGGAAATGGTCTTCTCTGTGGTTCTCTTCTTTCAGTCGTCTTTTAGCATGTTTGGGCCTGAACCAGTGAAATGTTGCTGGTAAATGACAGAGCAGCAAGGAAGCCAGCAGCAGGAGAGTCCACGCGGTCTGTCTGTGCTGTGAGTCTGCCAAGGCAGAACGTCTTTGAAAACAAAGCACAAACCAGCAGCAGCCCTGTGGGAGGAGCAGTGTGCTATGCAGGAGCGCAAATCCAGCGATACTGCTGTGGCTACAGGGGTATCTGTTGTGCCAAAGGGACTTGGTGGACAAGCAGCAGTCTTGTTTAAGGACTGAGCATATGCAGGCCATAAATCTCTTCAAAATGCCTCATGTGGCTGAAGAATATGTGGATGCCCGTCACCAGTTTACTGTGGGTAGAAGAATCTTAGTAAGGGTGTCGGTTGATCTTGTGCATTCTGATAAAAGGCTATATCTGTTTGGCTAAAGTTGAGCACGTGACATGTGGCAGATCCAGCTGTCTCCTGCCCAAGTTCCATTAAAAAATAAGCAATGCATTTTCCCTCGTTGTTGCTAAAGACGTTGTCACTGTGGGAGCCTTGTTGATCTGAGAACCTATTGCAGTAGCCTTTGCTTTGTGCAGAGGCTGTCACCCAGTTGGGTGCTGGGGTCTCTCTGCAACTTCTTCCCCAGAACAAAGTCTTGCATGCCAGCAAGCTGCACTCGGGAATGAAGCTCCTCTCCTTCTGGGGTATGGCTCCCCCTCCTGCAGGGTGGTAGGTGCCCCAGGATGTCTCCTTTCTCTCCTAGGCCCCCAGAGCTTCACACACGACACCCTCTAGTCTGTTCCATGTCATCCCTTTGGGAAAGAGTGATGTGTCCCCAACCAGAGGAAGGCAATGTGGCAAGCAGCTTGTTTTCAGCTTGTTCCACTTGTGGAGCAGAGAGGATGCACAGGTGTCACTATCTTTGCTTTTAGAAAAGAGGTAGGAGCAAAGCAGGGAAAGCAGAAACGGAGCTGTGGGTCCACGTGTCTCAAAGCAAGGCCACCACACAAGTAAGACAAAATGATAGTGCAGAGTAGGGCTCAAGATTAGTATCAGATTAGTGGGTCATGGGCACCCCAATACTACAGTATTTTTGCTAATAATTCTTCTGGTATCATGAGTGTCTCATTTTGTATTGCATACAGTTTAAATCCTCAGTGTGGGCCTGGTGTATGTTTCATTGATAGCTGGGAGAGTGAACCTCTGAGCTTTTGCCCTAGATCTGAGGCAGGCTGCAGGACTCGGGATGAATGCATTGACCATGCAAAAAAACAAGGGTTATTTCTCCTCAGAAAATTCTGCAGGCTTCTTGAACTCTCTTCTCTAGCAGATACCACAGAAAAAAATCATTTGTCGGTTAGACCTTAAAATAATACAGTATCGACCTTCCGATTCTAGACTTTCCTGCACTACAAACAGCAATGGTTATAAATTTATAATCCATGAAAAATTAAACATGCAGTGAACTATAACAGCACTTTAAAAACCAACACATCAGAGCTGGCACATACTGCTGAGATTACTCAGATACTTTCGTAACTCTGCAGGACTGCAATCTGCTTGCCCAGCAGAGTTAAACTATTCATTTACTGTAAAGAAGAGTAGTAAGAATTGCTAGTTAGTGACATTAAGGCAACTAGTAAGCTTGGTCAAGATTTTTCAGAAGTAGTTAGAACTCAACAATGATTTGTGGGAAATGATGGGATACAGAGTCCTCCTAAAAATCTGGGCATCAGTCACTTTGGGGCAGTAAATGCATAGCGCATGGTTTGAATGCTTGTACTGTTCCCATCCATCTGTGCACCAGATGTTCACCAAGGGGATTGCTGGCATGTTCCAGGCTGCACGCACTTACAGACTGGAACCAGGATTTTTTTTTAGATAAGCATCTTATTTGGTGCAGCTGTGGGTCTAGATTTGTGCCCATTTTTGGAAAAGTGGAGGAATTTTGTGATGGATCATGTTAGCTTGTCTGTACAGCCAACTTAAAGTTGGGAAGTTGCTGGCTGTCCTCTTTTTATTTTTTTAACAGTCTGCATAACCAACTCATTCTGCAAAGTCAAGCAATAACTGATCTCATGCAGCACAGTCAATTCCTGCAGCCTGTGTTTATAACTTGCCTTTTTTTTTTTTAGTCCACCTTTCTTTATCACCCTGATACTGTTGTGTCCCTAAGCTGTGAGACTTCCACAGGGACAGGCAATGTCATTTTTTTCCTCCCTTCCTGCCCCAGTATATTACTGGCTTCTAGTATAGATGTGTAGATGTAATATATCTGATTTCAAAGAGTAAGGATTGCACAGGACCCACTGGCGTGTCTGAATGACACTGAATTGAAGAAGGATCTGGAGAGGCAATCTAGGTGTATGAGATTAGTAGGATTAATTAGATTTCTCTGGTTAAAACAAAAGATTAGTTGTAGTTTGACAGAGTGGGTCTTTATTATGCATCTTTGGCTTTTTAGTCTTGAAACAATACTTTTTTTGAATATGGGTAAAGTCTTCATTCCATTGAAAACAAAATGATTCTACCAGTCACAATGACCTTGGTTTGAATATTCTACTCAGTATACCAGTCTTTCCTAACCAACCCTGCCCCACTCAAAAAAAAACCCCAAGATTTGAGATGTCTTTTTTTTCCCCAAAAATTCTTGCAGAGATAATAGTTGTTCTCTTGGGCCCATAAGATAAATATGTGCATAAAAATGAATATGCTACTAGGAAAATAGTCCACAAGCACTGAAATATTCTTAACACCTAATCTACAGGGAAAACCCAGTGCATCCGAGAGGGGTTTGCAGCTGTCAACTTTGTAAAATAAGGTCTTATTGTTATTCTTCTGAGCCTCTGGAGACCCTTGCAATGTTTTATCGGGGCTAGAGAAAGGTGAAATGGAAGTGTGTTTTACAGAATGAACTCCAACAACAACTGTAATGCTAGTTCATGATGTTCTGAGGTATATTTAGCCTTTCAGTGTTATTGCTAATGATAAACCCCAAATGGTACTTAAAACTCACACATACTTTTGAAAACTGATAATGAACTGTTTTTATCTGTGAGTGCTGGACTTTTTACAGGGTAAAGCTAAAAAACAGTTTAGGTATTTTAAAGTTAAACAAGTTAATTAGTAAAAGGACTGCTGTCATACAGTCAGATGACTGTAATGGTGGTAGATGAAATGGTCCAGATAAAATATGTCCTAAGGCAAGTTATTATGATTCCTTTTTTAATAAGAAAGAACTGTGATCTTGGAAAGTTTGATTACATTATTAATGTGTAAAATGTTATATGCCTTTGCACTTCAAATTTTCCCTGTCTTTACACTGTCTTTGTTCATTATTGCTCATCAGTTACAGGCTTGTAGGTCTTGTATGTCTCCTACTTTTTGTTTCATGCATCCAACAATGAGAATAATTTTCCTTGCCTTTTGGTATTCTTTGTTTTCAGGAAACAATGCATCAGGCAAGCTGTTCAGAGATGCAGGCTTTCAAAGACAGGCAGCCAAAAGAGGTAAAAGTATGAAAACAGCTTAAACTTTAGGTAATTTTTTCCTCATTTGTAATTTTACAGCCCACTGAGGTAAACCAGATTGACTTGTTGCTTACAAGGGCAAAATCTGGCCATTTTACTTCAATTTTTCTTTCATTGTTAGTAGTTTATACTATGCTGCGGCACTTAAAAATACATTCTTGGAGTTGGTAGCATGACTTCTGGTTCAGAATGCCTAGCACCTCCAATTACAGCAGCTTAAAACTTTGCTAAACTGAAGTTTTTCAGGTTGTGGGTCTGCCAGAGACTTGGGTTTTTTTGTGCAAGTTTATTTCTGGCATTTCTGAGAAAGGTGCTGCAGAAAGCACCTTGTGCTGTATCAGTAAAAAACAAACCAAAGCAAACAAAGTAAAACAAAACAAAACCCACTCCAGTTGGGTGTATTTTTGAGAGAGAAGAAACTCCGGAATGTCCTAGTATTAGTAAAAAAAAGACTGAAATGGAAGTTTCCCATATATGTGGTATATGTCTTCCATTGTTTTCATGAAAACAAATCTGAGAATAGTCAAGTTAACTCTGAGAAATAGTTTATATGTGTTTATTAGCAACCTATCAGGCAACTAATTTCTTCCAAAGAATCTGTTTACCCTGAACATGCTCTACTTCTTCACTGGTCTTCACTTCTGGCTAGGGAGCACCCTATTAATTTAGATTCCCCACCAAGGAAAGCTTTTTTTTTTTTTTTTTTTTTTTTTTTTGAGAAGATCTAGACTGCAGGATTCTTGCTCTTTCCCTCATAGTCTTTCTCTTCTTGATAAATTATAGACTACATTTTAATACCCTTCAAGAACTGTACACAAAAATCTTAACAATACCTTGGCCTCTATGGCAAAGTTTCAGCAGTTGTTACACTTGAATATGATTTTCAGGAGATATTCTGATAATTGTATTATCCTATCTAGAAAACAAAAAAATAGAAAAAGTTGACTCAATATTGCAGTAGTGTGTTTTATTGGAATGATACAAGAATACATGTTTCAAAAAAGAAAAGTGTTCAAGAAGAAGGCTCTGCTCCCACATTTTGGTCATGAAGCAAGATGGGGTAAGTTTTAGGTTACCATATACTAGCAATATACTTATGCTTCTCCTGTACTCTATTAGTATATAAGTATACTGTATTAGTAAACCTTATCTAAGTGCAACAAAGTCCTTAAAGTCTGGCTGAATGAGATCTATAGTATGCAGTTTGGATTCTGTCTACCACTTGTAAGCAAACTTTGATGTAAGTAGTTCTTAACAACCACTTGGTTATATGGGAAGGATGGCAGGAATGCCTTCTGCTAGATGACCTGTGCAAACACTTCTGCTGTTGCTACTTGCAGCACTGGTTCTCTTCTGGGAATTGGGAAAGAGGACACAGAACTCTTTGAGGTTTGCCAGAAGATTATCAGAAATCTCACTCCCTGCTCCATGCCTGCCAAAGACAGAACTACTGTGGAGGAGAAAATCATATAGGGGTTGCACTTAAAGGGAGAATTAAGACACATGTGAAATACCTCATTTTCAGCCGTTGGTGCGGTAAACAGAATGGAATACTGGTAATGGAGTGGAATTTATTTTTCTTGTAATGAATGCAAGTGTTTATTGACTTAAAAGAAAAAAATGACAGAATAAAGAAAAAAGCAGACATGACTGCTTTGAAGGGAAGAATGTTTTTATTTCCTTCTTTGAAGAAATTGTTCAAGTAGTTCAGCCATGTGAAAATGTGACCCTTATAATGCTGCCAAGGGCAGTGAGATCAGGGATAATCTGCTGAGGAAATGCAGCTCACGCAAGCTAACAAGAGAGCTTTAAACTTACAATGCCAATTTTTCATGAGTGAAGCATGTGCAAAAGGGAAGACTAATACTGTTCTTTGTTTGCTAAGGAACTCTGTTACCTGTTTGGAGGAAGGTTCTCTCTGCTTTTTGCTATCGATATGCATGGATATGAAGGACAGTCAAATTTCTGCATGCGCTCATTCCATACTCCATTTTCTGCCCAGTTATAAACTCTATAAAGCAGCGTTAGGAAAAGTATATAGAAGTTACATTTCATCTTTGATCTATCCTCCTTCCAAACTGAGTACAGGATAGTTGCCACAAGAAGTGTAGATCAAATGCAGCATCTTTATGTGGTGACACAGAAATTAAAGCTCTAATGCTGTTGTGATGTGTGCTGTGCCAACACCACAGTCATGTTGTGATTCTGTTACTCCTCATACTGATGTGGTACTGCTATGCTCTTGTGCACCACTCTATACACGCCCTGTGCCCCAATTTCCACCTTAAAATTCAGGTATTGCTTCCTCTTCTCCAGGAAGTATGGATGGAGACAGAGTTTGCTCCTTATCTATCCCTCGCTCATCAGCATGGCCAGGGCTGTGCGGTGTCAAAGAGTTCTGTAAATAACAAAGGGAAGTACCTGCAGGAATGTCTGCATAACATTGGATAGTCCTTGGGTCTTTGCACCATTTAGAGTCAGATGAAGTCTCATAGAGCAGATCTTTCGAATTAGAGGGACCTTGCCATACCAACACACTCCTCCCCATGAAGTGTCTTTGACTTCCTGTAGTTGAAATATCATGATATCTCTTTTTAATATTCCTGTTGTGAAAAAAAAAATCCAGTAAAATCATTCAGCAGTCCCTCACAGTTCCAAATATAAAAAAATTAAGAAATTTAATGTGTTCTACTTCAGTGAGTGTACCCCTGTGGTCAAATATGCAGCCCTCTGTGTGATATGGAGGCACTTTCCTGGGGTGTGCCTGGGAGTTTGCTTCCAGGCTTTCTGGTTAAAAGGACAGAGAGCTTGGTCATTAGGGTGAATTTTCTTGGGACAGTATGGACATCTCTATTAAGTACTATAGAGTATTAAATACCTTTGTAGCTAAGCTCTTCAACATATAAGATAAGGTCAGACACAGGAGGAACATGGTGAAAATATATTTACTACTGCTTGGGAGGACCCAGTGCACAATTAGAGCATCACGGAAAAGTTCAAAGGCAGGATTTCTATGACACAGGATAATTAACTCATGTGGCACTCACTGAAAAGCGAGGATGAAAGGAAATATTGAACAGCTGCCCACTCAGTGATGGTCACAAGCTGAAAGAGGAATATGTACTGTAGGAAAAAAAGAAAAAAAAAGTGATAATGGTGCTAAATAATAAATAGCAAAGAGGGAGAAAACATGAGAGAGAGTTATACTGATTACTTTAGTTCTGTCTTTCTCTAGATCTTTAGTGCTTGACTATGTATCCTTCATTCTGGTATACACAGGCACATATTTATGTCTACACTCACCCTCTCTGCAAACCCCTAGATTCCAAAGACAAATTCTCAAGCTTTATGGGGAAAACAAAAAGAAAAATACAAATCAACAAACCCTTCCTTTGTACTTAGGAACATGAAATGATTCTGTCCATTTTGGCCCCCTAGGGAGCTCCGAGTCTGTGAAAACAGGGGATCATAAAGGAGCTCTTCACTGTAGTTTTGAGACTTTCAAGTATTCCAATACTGATTTACTAATCAGTGAAGAGCAATCACTTTTGAAGTTTTTACTGGTAATTGCTGGACACTGGCAGGAACTTTTTAGAACAGTTTAGAATAGAAAATAAAACAAATGCTTTATTTATTTAAAAGTGCAGCAGAAACAGATCTAGTATTTTGCTCCTGGAACTGTCAATGTACCTATAATGCAATTTTAGGCTGTGAAACCTATTGTTTTCTTCCATCTACAGTGATTATTCCTCCAACACATTACTAACGTACAAGGGCATAAATACTTCCCTTTTTAAACATTTTTTATGCCTTTTTTTCAAGCTCATAGAGAATGTCTCAATGTCTTCTCTTCCTTAGCTGTGTTTCATCTTTTTCCATGTTTCCCTTTGTAAACTAAAAATGGTTTCTTGCTGTATGAGCTGGGATCAACTTTTCTGGGGGGGGGGTAATGCAATAACTTTGCTTTCTAAAGTAACTTTTTGTTCAACAGAGAGTGGACTACAGAAGTGTTTATGTCTGTTTCTCATTTTTCCCCTGTTACATATTTTGGCTGTAATCACTCAACACTTCTATTTTCTACTTTTTAAGCAATTCCTAGAGCTGTTTTTTCATCAGCTAAGTGTGCAAGGTTAAAATATCCATTTTCTCTATTGGACAGTGACAGTGTGCTTTATTAGAGGAAATTGTGGTGTTACACTTCTGTGCAGCTCAGACTTTGTTCTTTGCTCCTGCTGCTCCTGCTGTACGACTGCCTTGCCCCTTCTTGGAACACAGACCCCCAACTGCAAATTAGTGGAATCCTATGATTGCACTAAATTAAAAAAGCTTCTTCAGGAAAAAAAAAAAACCTAAAAAATATAACCTTAATGATAATCCTCATGCATAAAGAAGTGAGGCCTTGTATTGCTTTGCTCTTGAATGCTTTTGCTCTGTGATTCCACTATCAGATATTATTTTTTTTTCTTTTGAGAGTTAAATCACCTGGGGTATTTTTAACATAGCAGATTATCTCGGTACCTGGGGAGTTTGTTCACATTTTTTTCTAACCTGACTGATTTTCTAACCTTCTCGATTTTTTAACAGTGTTGAGGTGCTTCTCTTAGTGGTATGCCCAGGGTATTGCTTTTGTCTTTGTTATCTTCATATTTACCCTATCAGCAATATTTTTGCTCCAGGCTAGTGATATTGGTATGCTCAGAGCACCCAGTTATGTTTCTCCTTTCGTGTCTGCTCACATACTCATCAATAATTCTATTTCTACCTCTCTTATCTCCCTCTTGTAGAGATACAACTGCTTTAAAGATAACAAAAAACAGAAATTCTTTTCTTCCCCTCTGATTCTCACTATTCATCTTTTCTTGCTATCAACATACTTGTCATTTTGGTTGTTAATGCCAAGAATACACTATTTTTAAAACCAGTGGTGCTCTGCTCTAGACCCTTCTCTCCCACACTATCAAAATGAATAATTTTAAGCACAGTTCACCAATATTTCTAATTTTGATTCAGTTGATAGGCTCTTCCATGTATGTCTTCTTTCATGCCTCAAGGCAGCTGGACTTACATGTTATAGATACTGCGGGTGAGTACAGTCAGACTGAAACTGGAAGAGAGTTGTGAGAAACTGTTTCTTGTAGGGGAAATGCCTGAGAGGATAAATATCTCTTAAAATGTTCTTATCTGTAGCTAAGCCTTGAGTGGGCTGATACCTCTAGTTCAAAGGTACCAAGTTTGGAGACCTGTAATAGAGCACCTTAGCTTTTTAAAGACCTCATCTGTGTAATTCAGTGATGTACAGATGCACCGGATTTAGCCCAGGCATTTGATTTTCTGGCTGGCTTAAAGCAACTGGCACAAAAAGGGAGAAGCGAATAACCGTGCTTCGCAGAAAGGGACAGGCTATGTTTAGGTAAGGGAAACTTGAAGAATCTTCCTAGTCCTCACAGTATAGAGCTGGTCCTGGGCTTTTTACTTGGGGAGGGAGGGACAGCTGGGGACTTAAGCAATAAGGCTTAAGGAGACTTCTCACGGGGATGCCCTGATGCTCATTAGCCTGGAAGGTGAGACCAGGCTGTAGCCACCTCCAGTAAGTTGCTGAAGTAGTGGGTCTAGTTCAGGGGCTCTGATGATACCTTATTTACTGCTATTTCTCTGACACCTGAGGAGACTACCTAGATGCCGAAGTAATATATATAGAAATTTAGCCTGATAAACTACAAGCCTATGAAATTCCTGAGTTTGGTCATCAAATTGCAGAACACAGCTATAGTGCTTCCTCAAGCATATGTATGTGGTGTGCTGAACTAGGTGGATTTGCTGGCTTGGAGCGCCGGTATGCTGTGATCCACTGACTGATGTAGACAGGCCCGAAACTGTGAGATGGCTGCAGGCTGATGAAACTGGTCTGTGTACTGGACTCAACTGTGGGCTTTTTTCTGTCCCAGTACTGTGGGGTGTTGTACAACCTGCACTCTCAAAATAGCTCCTGAAGAAACTGTTCTCCAGGAGAAAAAACTCTCAGAAGTATAGTTAATTTTGTGCCCTGAGAGAGTACTTGGACTGACTTGCTGCTGAATTGTGTTAACAACAAATCAAAGGCATTGGCAGCTAGTCCAGTCAGGCCAGTTTGCAATTAGGGGATGAGGAATAGAAATTTGCACATGCTTCCTTCTTAGCTGCTATAGCAAGGGAATGTTTGTTTTGGAGCTTGCTTGTATGTCCAGACAAAAGTCACAGTGTGACACCTTGAGATGTAAACAGCAGATTCTTACTCACCTTGAATA
>JAUBNY010000312.1:5209077-5240215 GCA_032275445.1 Crypturellus soui | reverse complement strand
CTTGCTTGTATGTCCAGACAAAAGTCACAGTGTGACACCTTGAGATGTAAACAGCAGATTCTTACTCACCTTGAATATATCTGTCTTATACAGATATATTCAACGTTTTACATGGAATTTAGGTATTTCAGTCCAAAATATGATCTTCAGCCTCCTTTGCGTATTACCATCTAAACCTGGAGACTGCTAAATCCTTCTCCTTTCTACTCTCCTTATCACCCTTGACTTTTTGCTTCTCTGAAATGTGTCTGAGAGAAAGTCTCTGTCTATAGAGAGACACAATCATTTCCATATCATAGAACCGTGGAAGGTGCTGGTTGGAAGGGACCTCTGGAGATCAGCCCCTCACTTGCCTCTTTCTTGAAGCTGGACTGTTGCTGACAGCAGGTCAGGGCAGCTGCAGCTCTGCCTGGTCAAGTGCTCCTCCTGTTAGCATCCAGAGATGATCTTTCTGGACAATGTGTTTCCATGCTTCACAACTCTCCCAATACTTCCTAAGTCTGACCTGAACCTTTTTTTATCGTGGTGGCAGTACAGAGGAAAAGTCAGGATGTACATCACGACTGCTGTTGCCTCATACACCTAGCCAGTCATCTCGTAGAAGGCAGTGAGGCCAAACATCCCTGCTGGGTGTCCCTAGTTGCTTCTTTGTCCTTTGCATGCTGGAGGATGGATCCCAGGAGGTTGTCCTTCATGATCTTTCCTAAGCTGAGGTGAACCAGAGTGGCCTCTCTCGGACCCTGCTTCTTGTCATTCTTTGGGCCTAATGAACAGCTGCAGGACAAAGGCATGTTCTGTACAAGGGGAACCTATAAACAGAGTGATTATGTAACTTGATGGGGAGTTTAGATTAAAAGAGCCAAAGATTATGAAGCAAGCTCTTTTTTTTTTTTTTCCTAAACTCTTTCCCACTTGAAAGAATAAGAGTTTTCTTCATGAGAATGAAAGGCAATGAGTTCATAACAAGCAAGTGAAACCACAAATGCTTTATGCAGTAGCAACATGCTGCAGGCAATGGAGATGAAGGGCTCATTTGCTCTTAGCCTAGGAACTGCTGGACTGAGAACGCACCATGGGAGTCACATTGGTCTGCGTATGTTCTGAGCCCAGGAGCTGCCATAAATCAGCTCAATGTCTGGCATAAATCAGAACAGTTTCCGGCAGCTTTAGTTACCTCCTCGCTTCAGGGTCCCTTGTAGCCTTACAAATGAGAAAAAGGCTGGATTCTAAAAGCTCAGCTGCACCCTTAGTTGTCCTATGAGTCAGCATTATCTGAAAGGACCCTCCTTCAGCAGTGATCGGGAGAAACACCAGCAGAAGATCACTGTGTTGTTTTTTTTAACAGAACGCCCCTTTACATGAGACCCATGTTGCCTGCTCTTCCACAACATCAGAAGGTAAGGTTTGTATCCACGCTAAAAATACAGCTCAGAGTATACTCAGTGCTTCAGAAGACAAGTTTAACATGCAAAATTTAGCTCATCAGGAGTACTAGCCGTCAAAGAACTATACTAATAGTCAGATACATTATGTATTTTTTTTCCTCAGAAATATCTGATGGTAAGTAGTATTGTCTAGTGATGGACCTTGAGTCACAGTTCTTTTCTTTATATGTAGAGAAGACCATAGTGCAGAGATTGCAAAACACTCCCGTCTTCTTAATAACTAAAATTTCCTTGAATGCATAAATCTCCAAGGCTTATGTGATGATTTGCAGTACCGAACTATCTCATCTGCAGATGAGAAATGACATAAAATGTTATTCATTATCACCAATGCACATGAAAAATAAATCACACTCAAGTATCTGGTAGTTTTGGTGTACTAAAGAAAAAAGTAATAGGGAATAATGATCCAAAACGTAAAAATATGGATTAAGCTCAGTAGTTTTAAGGCTGTCTTATTATTCAGGTGCAATACAGTCTGTCTGCTTATTATGAAATGCTTATAAACTATATCTGGATTTGGCAGATTACTTGATCCCATAGGTGAACAATTTTCAGTTTACATGCACTAGTTATTCATTCTGACTATTTCTCCTCTGTGGTATATGGCTGGTTGCATGATTACATATTTTTCCCTGGATGAGAAGTAAATATTTGCGTTATTGCATTCACAAACTTGATTGTGTGCAAGCATTTTGGAGAGAACAGTTATTTTTCAAGCATTCACATGAATCTAAAAGCTATTTACTTGAATTTTTATGAACTTCAAAGACAGGGGTACATGAAAAGAAAAGAGCATAAGAGTGCTTCAGAATTCAAAGAGATGTTCTTATACATCATTTGGCTGTACTGGCATTAGGCCATGTGTCAATATTGCCTCTCTGTTTGCTATTTAATATTCTGTTGATAGGTGTACTGAGCTTTCACGGTTCAAAGCGTTCAAAGTTTATTTTTTTGTTAAAATTTTTATGCCAGCTAGAGATTCTAATCTAGGGAACTACTGGGAACTGCAGGTATCTGGGAAAAGGAATCACAGCATAAAAATGACTGTCATTGTTCATAGCAGACCAAAGGTTTTCTCACTCTCTCTTCACTAAAGCTCCGTTGGAACTGTTTGACTGGATAAGCAATCCTGGGATCAGGGAGAATTTGAGAAAATTGATATCTGTTGATCTTTGAGGGGCTCCAAAAGAAAACTGGGAAGAAGTATGTGCTAAATTTGGAGTTGCTTACTTGGAATTTTCCAAGAAATTGCACCAAACTGCAATTGAGAGACTGGAAAGAATGGAAGGGTGCCTTGAAGGTGGCCGCTGGTAAGGGGGTTTGATCCTACCTACAGCATTGTGTATTAGATCCTGAATTACCTCATCACTAATCTCACAATTCTTTGACCAAAAAGGAAATATTAGAGCTGGGAAGGAGCATGTCATGAATGAGAATGGTTCAGCACTGGAAGACATGTCCAGAGAGGGCTGTGGTATCTCCATCCCTGAAAATTTTCAAAACTCTCCTGAAGGAGGCCTGGAGCAACCTGATCTAACTGTGGAGTCGGCCCTGCTCTGAGAAGGAGTTTGCACCAGAAACTTTTAGGTGTCCCTTCCAGTCTGAATCTTTCCATAATCCTAAATGATGAAAGAAGTGCCCTCAGTGAAAAAAAAAAAACAGAGAATATGAGACTTAAGAAAGAAACCTGTTTTGCTTTGGGGCTGCAGGACAGAATTTCAAAGAGCATAGCTGGAGTCTCTTCTTCTGGTTCCACTAAGCTGGGAGCATTGCACAGTTTCTTTATTTAGCCTTGTTTTTCTCTCTTGGACATTGTCTCAAGTCTAAAAGCATGGGAACTGAAATTTTAAGCTCAATTTTTTCTCCTTTTATCAAAAACCTATTTTTTGTATTAATTTATATGTTTGTATAAAAACACTTCTAGAATGTTTTCAAACAGCATAAATATTAGGGTAGGAAAAGAATTGTATACATAGATACAGCAATATGAAATAAAGAGAAAGGTTTAGGATGAATAGCTGGGCAGCCTTTCATTGCATATCTTCAAGGGTTTTAGTAGAACTGAGTCATTTAAAAACAGTCTGAGCAACTTGTTGAGTCTAGGATGAAGTAAACATATAAATATATATGAGTATATATATATCCCTTGCCTGCAAACTATTGAAGTCTTGCGAGTTAGGGAGAACAGCATATATTAAATCCTAGTAACGCACCAAAATGACTTCATACCACATGTTCCTTTTGTGTGGCTGGCCTAAACTTTAGACTTTCTTAGCAGAAAGGACCTCTGGATATTTAAAAGCTCTACATGAAGCCAGGGGCAGTCCAGCCATCTGACTGCTGATCCGGTAGGGCTCTCCTGTGGCTGGTGGTTGTCCACGGCTGTTCAGATCACGTGATGCCGGTGTCACAACATCTGTCTTAAAGCTGAAAGGGTCATACGTGAAGCCGTGGCTGGGGCTAGAACATACGGATATAGCATTACCTCACAGAGCCATTATTATTAAAGAATAAATTAAATGAGAAGTACCACTGTCTTTAGTTACAGCATCAAATGATTTGTTAGATTTTTTTGAGAATAACATGAGACATTGAGAAACTTAGTTTTGCAACGTATGCAGCCTCATTCTTGACCATGAGAAGAAATCAACAAATCATCATCCATCAAGATGTGTCACAACAGTGTTCCAGGTGAGCAGGTGCTATTTTGAGCGGACAGTGTTACAAAACATAACAAAAAATGTGAGGGAGCTGAAGATGGGGCTTGAATTTGTGCAGGGATAACTCTATGATCTATGAGAGAATGTTCTTCAGTGTGACAGTTTCTCTATGCTTATAGCACGCATGCTGATGAAATTTCGAAGGTTTACCAGTCATGTATGATGCATGGCACCAACACAGATATTTGTACTAGTGAGTGAATAAGATCTGAGAATAAACTGAAGGATAGCTGGTGTAGTCAGTGAAATGACTAATGATGAAAGTTACAGAGGACTTTGCATTTTAAAGCAGTCTTCATGAAAAATGGTGTGAGAAACAGGCTTTTTACCTGCTGATATATCAAGTGGCCTACCTCAGTCTGTCATTCAAATCGTTAAATTACTTACAACAGTAGTTTTCCTTTGATAGAGATAATGTTATGTGCGCGAGGCAAGATTTCATTTCTGTATTATCTGGGATAGTCTTCAGTTAGCATTTCATTTATATGCCATGATATGTCAAGAAAGACTTTGTTTTAGTCCAGTCGGGTGTCAGTGCACTGATGTGGGACATCATGAATATGAAGTTGTAGCAGGGGATCAAAAGATGGAGCATTTAAATTGTCTCACTCATAAAACTGCCAGATGAGCAATGATATCAGTCCTGGTAGTAACTCTTTGGAACTGGCCATGTATATACTTTGCTTTTGCAAAAGAGGGAAGAGCTTTCATTTACCTTTTGAGGACAGTGACATCCCTGTCACAGAGGTTTAGCAAACCTGAATATGTTATTGCCGTCAGATCATGAGAGAAATCTTCCTTTGGTCTTTATTGGCTATCCAGACAACATAGTGGAGCAACTGGGATTTTGAGAATGGACATCCTTAAATATAAGAGCTTTCAACCAGAATAGTTCCTGTGGTATTGTGTACCAACATTATACCCTGATCTTGGCTTCAGTGACATTCCTCACAGAAGTTTGCTCTGTAAATCTGAAGAGCTCCCATCTATTTCCGTGGGAAGACAGACTTCTCTAAGTTCTGGTCTTCTGACCACTGATTATTTTTGTGATTCAACAACATTGTTCTGAACTACCTAACTGAGATAACCAGTGCAGCCAATACAGAGCCAGCAATTTGACCTTGCAATTTGAATGCTTTCTGTCTCAGCAGATAAAACTTTAAAATATTGCAATTTTTTGTGTTTATATTTTAGATATATGATATGAAAGAAGAATTCTGTTGATCTCTACAGCAATTTAATTGTTTTTTTTTTTTTCTCATTTGCACAAACCAGCAATACAGGACTGTCGTTTTTTAATCTTATTTTCAATTTTGGGCTTTAAAAAGACTTTTCTCTGAGGAAAAGTCTATGTATGGTGGTACTGATTCATCATAGAAAGAACTATTAAGCATCTTGAAAAATTATGTTTAATAACCACGTATCCTATGTCAAATGTGTACATTAAATTTTTAGCTATTCCTATTTTATCATAAATGCCATCTGAATAGAAAGCTCATTAGAAATGTCTTTCATCGATTTCTCTAAAGAAGCTACATTTGAAAGTCTTAATCTGTTTTTGAGTTGTTAAATAGAAATCGAAATGTGAATAATTTTCTCTTTCTGCTTGTGGAACTTGCTCACACTTCATGGGTTCTCGGCGTGTTCCCGTTTTCCATTACTTTAAAGCAGTAATAGCTCGCAATCCTTGCATGTCATTCATCCATATTCCCACCAGATGTCAGTGTAACACAGATAAAAAAGAACAAATATTCTGGCGCTGCTAAACTTTGCTGCAGGAACTGATTAGTCATGGTGCAATCCCTGCTTCCAGGTCCAGGAAAATGGGCTCCCTGCAAGGCAGACAGGAATATGCTGGTCGTGTTGGCACTCACCGAGGATGCCAAAACCCCAAGGTCAAGTACCTGGCACTGGACTAAGGGCAGAGTCTGGAGCGTGAGGGTGCTCAAAGCGAGAATTAGGGCAACTGGCAGAAAGTAGGCTGCATCTCTGTATGAATAGCTAGAGTTTCTGGTTTTATTATTTTTCATGGCCAGGACTGTGCCCAAAATGTAAGGGGAAAAAAAAAAAGCCTCAACTATTTCTTCATCTGTCTGACGTCCTCTATTGGTCTATATCTGAACAGCAATAGAGAGAGTTAATTGGATCCCTTTGACCTTGCATTTCTCGCCTTTCCTAGGCTTTGCAATGTCTTTCCAATGGCTTTCTTCACCTCCAAATGCCATTACTGACCATCTGAGATAGTCTGAGAATAGTCCTTAAAATAGTCTGAAAATGTAAATACAGCTTTGTGAAGCCCATTCATTCCATGTGGGAACTGTGTTGCTTTGAACAGTGGAAGAAAAGATATGAAGCTTCTTATGGAACAGTATATTTATTTTTCATCCACCTCTATCCTCATTTTTGGTAAGTCAGGATGCTGAATGCTCTGTTGTTCTGCCTACATGGGTGACAACAAGGCAGCACAAGGAAATGCAATTAAAAATGTTTCTTTTCTGTGTCAGAGGACATTCCTATCTAGAGGTGACTGTGCTTCTGACTGATAGATTGATATTTATTGTGAGAGGTAACGGGTCCTTACTGTTCACCTTAGTTGTTCCTGTTTCTCATTCCAGCTCAGAATGTTTGCTAATTCCAAGTGTTTTTTGCCTTTCCCATAGCTTTTATGTCTTGCGCAGCCCTCTGTCCTGTGACAGGGGAGAGACCTTGGATGGAGGTGAGGACTGATCACCTCCACAGGCAGGATTTCCAGTGCCCGTGTCATCTCAGACAAGTAGCCAGTAGGTGCTCAGTCCAGAAGAGCCCAGGGAAGGCTTGTTACCAACACCAAAACCCCTCTAATGCTCCCCAGCATCTTACAGCAAGCTGAAGAACTCTCATACAAAAGACACAAAACCTTTGGGATGCCACAGAAGAGTATTAAGGGAGATCACTGCCTATCTCCCTGTGTTTCTAGAGAAAAGTTCAGGATATGTCTTCAATCTGGAGCCTACCTAACCTTAAAATAAGCACTTCCATCTACTCTCCCTTGTGGAGAAAAGAACATGCAAGAGATATGACTCCCTCTGGTTCAGCCTTGGTATTAGGGGGCTGCATCTTCGATAACCCTAATTGGAGCTTGATGCAGCTCACATTGCCAGACTGGGTAAGGCAGGAACAGCATGGCATCTCTTGTATTGTGCAAACTCTGACATTCATTTTTCAAAATTACCAAGGAGTGTTGTGCAGCAGACTTTTTTATATGCCTCATTATACTTTTTTTTGGCTAGTATACTGCAGGCTGCCATATGGCTCAATATAAAAATCTTTATGGGTATCTGCTGTCTCTCATAATACATAAAGATATGTTAATTAACACTAATTAAGTCAATCCAAAACATATATGAAACATAGCCTTACAAATCAGATAACCAAGTCCTTAGCTTTTGGCTAACTGCTAACAGTTCAATATTGATGCCTCATGAAGGCACTGATAATGCTTTCTTCCTCTGTATGCTTATGCTGAGCAGATATTCGTAGTGTTTTGGAATTTACTTGTTCTCTGAAGGTACAAGAACAGGAATGTAAACACAGATTGTCATTTTGAAGACAGCAAAAACTAGTTGCAATACAATGGCATTTCTTGCTAAAGGAGGGGTAAATAGTCTCAATGGGTGATTTGTTTCTCATGTGTCCTTCCGATGTCAGTGGGCAATTCAGTTTCACAGGCTGTATCTAGTTTATGCTGTACCAAGCCTGACTTTCAAAACTGAGTTGCGAAGGAGGTAACAAGGCAGATTTGTGTAGATGGCTGTGTCCCTGCCCTGGCGTGGATCCTCCATGGGCCACAGTCCTTCAGGGGTGTTGTTAAGAATATTGAAAAAGCATAAAATATTGTCATGGGGAAAACAGTCTCAACTCAGGGAATTTTCCTAATTTACTTATGATTAAAATAAAATTTTAATTACTGATTCAGTTATTAAGAAAAAAGCAAGAAGACCAGCGGTTAAACAACACACTTAGGGAAAATGCCTCTCCTTTCTCAAGATCAAAGTCCGTCATTTCTCCTTCCCACTTGTGTCCACTTCCCTTGTTGTGTTTGTGCCTTGCACACCTGCCTCCCAATCCTTCAGGTAAGGCCATGAGCAGCGCAGGTTGACACTGCTGCGTAATGGTTTTTTTCTGCTGCTCTGTGCTTCTTGCTCTTTTCTTCTGTTGCCCTTTGCTTCTTACTGCTCCTCTGCCCTGATGTGGGTCCTCCATGGACAACAGTCCCTCGGGGATGTCCCTGCCCTACTGCGAGTCACCTTGGGACCATGGTCCCCTCAGAGGTCCCTCCTGTAGAGCACCTAGGAAAGTTCAGTGTGTCTCCAACATGTCCCCAATGGTCCCTTCCACATGTCTCTTGTTTTGTTTCTCCAAACATGTCTCTTCATATTTCTTCTTCTTCTTTTCTTTAAAGGGATTGTCTAAAAGATTTCTGCAGCTTGTATATTTTCTTACAGATTGCTTATTTATTTTGAGGAACCGAAGTGCTTGCTGACAGAGCATAAGACCTTTTATAGGCTAAAATAACAGCAATCTATCTCCTGTGGTAACTCTCTGGCAGCTACTAAATCAATGACAATAAAACATCAATGGTTAATATTGTACAGTTTATTGTGAAAAAAACGCACGGACTATGAGGGTGCTCACTGTGATTCTGTAGCTAAGCACAAAAGGGAACTCCACCTAAAATGGGGTATGCAGCATCTGCATTCTGTAGAAAAACATGGCATGTTCTCCTCAAACTGGCAGTGTTAGGGCCAGACCCATAAATACGTATAGTGGCAAAATTCTTGACCTTGGCGCTCATTTTCTGTTTGACTTTGGAAAACTGTTTTTAACATTTGATGAAGCCAGGACTGTTTCCATTCTCTCATTGGTAAAATGGGAATAGTATTAGTTTTTGATCAGCTATTTGAGGGGGTCCCTGGTAGAAGGCACTGAGTAAGTACTGATTGTAGCAGTCACACTATTAGTGTTGACTGGAAGAGAATTCAGTTCATGACTTTCCAACAGGAATAGAAGAGTCTGCCTTGTGAGAGAACTTGCACATGATGAAAGCAACTTGGGTTTCTAGTTCAATTGATTTAGGTTGCTCATAGATAAATTCTTGTTTGGAGCAAAATGTTACAGCATTTATTTTTGTTGTTTTTTTTTTCTCACATTAAGATTGCACAGCAAAAAGTTTGATCTTGTGGCATTCCTTAAGAGGACAAAAAGTACTAGTAAAGTGCAGAATTATTTTGGAATTCATTTTAAACAGAAGGATTATTTATTATTTAAGACAGAAATATTTATGCATTTTCTTAAATGCAGGATGGAACTTTGTCAACCATAGAAGGAAAAGTGATTAGAAAAAGATTAAAAAAAAAGATGCTTGCTTAGAAGAGGGAGTTGTAGTGTGCTATGGAGTATGCATCAAGGTAAAATATACATCAATTGCCTGGCAATTGTAAAATTGGTAAAATAACCAGTATAAATAGAGGAGCACTATCACCCATTACGATCAGGATTCATTTGCCATCATATACAATACAGACTACCTGGGGACTGACTCTATGATAGTAGCCATAGAGTGAGAGGTCATCCAGTTCATTCTCTCATCTCAGAGGAGGATCAAGTAGACCTGTAGGTTTTCTGAGAGATGCATCTCTAACACAATACAAGCTGGTGGAGTGACAACTTCACCAGGAAATCTGCTGCACTGTTTCACTAGCATTTCCAGTATTTTTTTTCCTGCTGCCTAATCTAAATCTTTCGTGCTGCACATTAAGCCTACTTCTCCTTGCTACTATTTCCATGAGGAACAGATTGCTCCCTTCCTCTTTGTGACAGCCTTCCATTTATTTGCAGATAGTTACGCTGCATCTTTAGTCTCAGCTTTGAGCAGAGCATCCTAATTCAGTGTTTCCTCCCCTCTAGACTCTTTTCTTTTAGGCCATCCATTTCCTGAAGTGCGGTGCACCAAACTAGAAACAGCATTGCAGCTGAATCCTTGACAGTGCTGAGTAAAATTGAAGGATCTATTCATGTCTCAAAAACCTTATTCCTGCTTCTGTAACTCAGTATGACATTTGCCATTTTCACAACAATGTGATGTTGCTGGCTTATGTTCAATTTGTCATTGACTGTAACACCTACATCCTCCTTTGCAGAGCTGTTACCTAACCTGCGTCTCCCCCTCCAGTCTGTAGAGTGTGTAATCTCACAATGGCATCTGTTGAATTTTATTTTATGTTTTTCCTCATTTCGCTAGTTTGTAAATATAGTCCTTTCTTCCCACATGCTTCCAGTTCCTTTTAGCTTTTGCTAAAAGTGCTTCTAGTTCCTTTTTAGCTCCTATTTATTAACGAAAACACTGAACAAGACTGAATCTGGCTACACTTATGCAGAAGTTCCTTTTTGATCAGGTTTTACAACTTGCTTATGTAAATAGCATGTCAGACCATAACAGAAGTTTTACTGAAATCAAAATATATAACTTCTCTTTTCTTTCATACGTTCACAAGACCATTTACATTTTCACAGGTAGAAATTAGATTGGTTTGAAATAAAAATCTTCCAGAAGCTAGCAAGCAGGTTGCTCGATTATTTGTTCCAGAATATTTGTAGGGATTGTATGTACAGTCCAATTACCTCATTCTTCTGTTTTCTCTCTTTTAATGATGAGGACTTTTTTTGACCCATTGCAGCTATCCACATGCCTCAACTGTCCTCAGAGGTGACTACTAATGATTTTGAGGTGGCTTTTGACAGTTCTGTAGAAATTCTAGGATGAAATCCATCAGGCCAAGCCAATTACTATCTCCTTTTATTCTTAAGTGAAAGATCCTCCCTTTTCTCTTTTTGTCTTTTTGCCACGGGTGGTACCAGGGTAGTTGTTGCCTTCTTTCAGATTTTTCTAAGGAAGACTTGACACAAAAAGGGCATTAGTCATTTTGGTCTTCTCAGCATCACCTGTCAGTCACTTTCCTTTCCTGTTAAATATCAGAGCAACACTTTTATTTGTTTACAGTGAACAAAACTCTCAGTCTATCCCTTATTATTAATGTGCTTATGGAATGATTCTTGCTACCCTTTATGCAACCTGCTCATTGCTTCCTCTTTTTTGCTGCTATGGTTGTACAACTCTTTTACACTGTCTTTGGCAATCTGATAGTAATTGCCATCTCCTGTGTTCCTCCTTATGTCTAACATCAGCGAACAGCTCTTGATAAATATAAGTTCGTCTATTATGTGTGGCAGCAAAATAAAGGATAAACAGTTTCACTCTGGATAATTTTGCCTAAATGACTGCCATGCAGTAAATGTAAGTTAATGAGAAGAAATTCCTTCTGGGCGGTTTGATAGGGTGACTATTCAAGACTCACATTTCTGCCCTCACATTCGCTCTCACTGCAAAATAATAACAGATACCTATCAAGAAGTTTGTTGGTGCTTTTAAAAGTAGGGACACGTGGTTTGTTCTACTCTTCAGCAAAGATAGTAGTGTTCTGTGTGAAGAGCTGACTTACTTACTTCAGTTGGTAGTTCAGGTTTAGATACATATTTGAAACGCCAACATTCAATGGGCAGCAATGACTTTATGCTAATTATGATCATCCCCTACTCCCACTGAAGTAAGTAAGTGTATTCAGTTGTATTAAGTGCTGCATTTCAGCATCTCCTTGTGTATGAAATTGAACAGACAGATCAGCACATTTGAACTCAACATGCTTGAGCATCAGTAAAGCGAAGATGCAGTGACAAGACAACTCTCTAAAGACCAATTAACAAAAGAGAGTCCCAAAGATATCTTGTACAAGAAATGTCACCTAACATTGCAACGTTTGTTACTGGGAAACATACTCTCTGATCATGTCAGAAGCCTTCAAGGAACGGATGCTTAGATAGCCTGGAGATATTCAGCCAGAAGAGGTTTGAAAAGAAAAAACAAAGTAAAGAGAACTCAGATGTACAGTATTAAATTAATGCAACTCATCAAAACCATCTGAGAAAAAATCTTTTAAAATGAAAATTTAAAAAAATGACCTTAGATGACTAATTTCATTAGCTTGACAAATGTTTGTGGAGCATCTTTAAGATTTAAAGCGCCATATGAGGCTAAGTACTCTGCCGCAGGGTTGGATAAATTATCTCACATTTCTCACCTACCTACACTATGTGTGCCTACACCCTCTGCTCACAATCTGGGTTTTGCTACTCTTCCTGGCCTAATGTTTCAGTAAATTCTGACTCCTCCTTCTTAGTGCCAAGACTCACTGAGGAACTGCCTCGAAAAAAAGTAGAGAGAGATTAATGTTTACTTTGTAGACATACACAGACATTATGTAATTTGTAAGGAAAAAGCATCTTTATATATATAAAAAGCAATAGAAGAAAGAAGAAGAAATAGAAGTATATATTAATTTTTAAGTTCTGTGTTCACATTATCAAGCAGGAACCTGTGCTAGGATATTGTCTTGGAAGATGGTTAGAGCTCAAAGCAAAGGCTATAGCAATGTTTTATTCAGTGTGGAAGGTTAGTAGCAGGGGTTTCCTGGTATACCTGCACACTGTTGTTAAATGAACAAGAGTATGCTATCCAAAGAAAGTTCTTATCCATACAGAAGGAATAAATCCTGCATGACTCCATAATTTGACTAACTACTCAGGCCTAATTTTGAATCTTTGGAGACATCATGAAGAGGCCTTAATTGTGCAGCAAACAGATTGGCACTACAGTGATGGTAACTGTAATTATCATGAGCATAATAAATAAATGGCAATGTATTTTATTAGCTTTAGGAGCTTGAAAAATCTGGCAAACAGCTTGCTGCACTCTATCACACAGTAATGATATTCACTGCCAGCCTGGGAAGTTTACCTAGGGGCTGTGACTCATGTTTGTTTTGAAAGGCATGGCATTAAAGGCCTGTGAATTATGTCTGTTGTGAAGAACACTGCATTTAAGTAATTACAAATGCAAAACTGAAACAAATCCACATGGCAACAAAAAATTCTAATTGATCACATTGTTTTGTACACATTAAGTCTTTATTTTTCTCTGCATTTTTTTTTTGCCATCATATAGATTTCTTGGCACTATTTACTTCCTGGTGCATTTGTACTGTATTTCTACCTGCATACTTGTATGCCCCTTAACCAGAGCAGCTGACATTTCACTCTTTTTTTTTTTTGTTTTGCACTTCTCAAAAAACAGTGAGGTACAGTAGTGTTCAGTGAAAGAAGGAAAAGTGAGGAAAAGTCCTGGTCAATATCAGAAGCAAATCAGTTAGATCTCTTCCTTTGCCAACTGGGCATGTGTTTTTAGCACTTGTCGAAGCTCATGAGAATTAGTATCTGATTCCAAGACTCTTCTGACTTTTGGGACCGTTAAGCACTGCGGCTAGCCACTGGGTGAGCCTGGATCGGGGCAGGGCTGATATTTGCCACGACCTGCTGCTTGGGCTGGTAAAATGAGTCACAACAGGTAAGCTGATATCTCAGGGCGCAGTGAGAAGAAAGCTTTAGAGAGACATTAAACACACATTTGTTGTTGTCTGAGAAGTTATAAATGTGCGTGTTTTTCTTTAACTAAAGAGATATGTTAGCATAGAAATGGTTTCACCAGCTGTTTAACTCACTGGTAGGCAACTCCATCAGCTGCTAGCAAATGAAAAGTCACCTTTGTGCTCAGAGGACTTCCTGTGTCTATGTTCTGCCATTTTCATGCTGCAGCAGGTACATGATCAGCTCCTAAAGTAATGCATACAGCCTTGAAACACATTCATGTCACAGATGGCTAATCAGTCAAATATTATAAATGGTGCGATATGAGGAACATTTTAGAATATGCTGTCATAAACAAGAGAACAAGTATGGATTTGAGTCTTTTCGTTCTTTAAAAATTGCTCCCCACAACCTGTAGTACATAGGGCACCGGAAAAAAAAAGATCACTTTCTCTTTTGATCCTGCAAACAACTGGTCAGGCATTTAACTGCTGTGTTAAACGGGGGCCAGAGCACAGAATAAATCATTTCCTGCATGCTGAACTGCGGGTTTCGGAAGGGTGCTCCCTGGAGCTGCAGAGGGCGAGTTGTCATGGCAGCGCGGGGCCGGATGCTCGGCTCTCTCCAGCAGCTTCTCCGCGTCGCTCCCTGCTCCTCCACTTCATTCCATGCCATGCAGCAGGCCTGGGGTTCAAGTGCTGAGGCTATCAGATACGGGTCTTTGCAGATACTGCCAGTATTTCTCATCAAGAAACCTCGTTACTTCTGCCAGTCTTCAAGTTTCTCGCTTGGATATTGCTTAAGAGTTGCTGGCAACCTTTGCAATTTACCAAGCAAATGTGTCGGGACAAAATAAGCATGGAAGAACAGTGCATAAAATTTAGGGAAATATGTTTAAAATATTGTGCATTTGCCTTCTGGTTTCTCAGTTATTAGAATGTATTTAGAGCACATTTGTCAGTTGCTTCTCTGCAAACTTGGAGGCTAGAAAGCATATTGAAAACACATGCAAGTGGAGGCACTGACATGGTCACTTGCCTCTGGGACCTGAGGGATGAAGGAAACACCAAAGCTCATTAGAAAATGCTTAAATATGTTCATGATGCTGGGTAGCCCACAAGAGTAAGTTGCAGCTCTACACAGTAGCCCTTGCACTGTCAACAGAGCTCTGCTCTGCTCTGTTGACAGTGCAAGCCCTTAGCCAGGATCGTGGTGGCACGATTTCAGCTGAGTGAGCGGTTCTTCTCCTGGAGCTGTAACTTCTTCGGTATTTTTGTGAAGGCCTTAAGTGGTTTGTTCTCCTGAATGAAGGAAAAGTCTCAAAATTTTGCTTGCCCTTTTTATTAACTTACACAACATGCTATGATTATTTTTCTACTGCATTTAGAAAAACTTGGTTTCACAACTTCTGTCAACATTAATTAGAAAATATGTAGTATTTAGTATGCATGGCACTTCCACTTGCCGTTCTATCAAAGAGTCTGGCATAAATATAAGGTAATATGTTGAAGAATGTGGTATATTATTACTGTATATCACTCATATGTGATATTATTGTGATATATTATTGTGATATATTGCATGATATACATATTGTATTATCTACATAATATGCCCTATTTTTTATGTCTTTATGCATTTGGTATAATGCATTCAGGAAGCCATAAGATTGCACATCCTGCAGTAACACTGAAGTTACACACAGCAATAACGAATCTTTCTTTTCTTACTTAAATATGGTGAATGGGAAGAAGTATGCACTGAAAGCAGCAGTTCAAAACTACTACTGTTTGCAGTTCCACTACTCCTCGCAGTTCCACTATGGAAATTGCCTATTTCTCTGTTGAAGAAGATCACTCTTGATCCTTGTGAAAGAGGTGATTGAATTTACTCTCATTAGTCTACCTTTAGTGGTATTTCTGTGTGGAGGAAAAGAGAGACGTGATGAAACTCAAAACAACCCTTAAGTATTAAAAAACAGGATGAAACTTCTCCTGCAGCAGGCTCTCCCATTTCTGTCTCTGAATAGTTTCATGCTAGCCACTGTCAGAGCCTGGAGGTTGAAACAGGAGGGCACTGGATCCCATAAAACATGTCAAATCTGTGTTGGGAAAGAATTATCAGAAAAAAGAAAAGCTAAATAATTTGTATAAATAACACTTGGAGTGGAAAGATGATAGTCTACAGGAGAGACTAGAGAAAGAAAGATTGGTGTGGTGAAGTATATATGGAGGGCAACTTTCATAACCTGCTCATGTGAAGAAGGGCCAAAATTCATGGGGAGAAGGAAGGCAACTGATGGTGTATGACAGTGGGTTTTGACTTGTTGGCCTTGCTTGTGTTTAGCTTTCCTGCCAAAGAAGCTGAGACCTAACCTAAGCAGGTAAGTAGGGCATCGAGAGAAAGATTTTAGGCAGGGACTTAAATAGTCACTAAAATCAAGAGATCTAAAACCAAGGAGAGATTTTTTGAATGTCTGATAAGTATGACCTGGAGTTTGCAGTCTGTCATGGTCCAGGGTTTGGTCATTTCAGCTACCATGGCAAAAAAAAATGAGGGGTGTGAGGTTTGTCACCTTTTGGAACAAACGCTGATCCTTTCTATGAGATAAATGGCAACCTGTGTAGTTTAACTCCTGAAAAAGCTTGTGAAATAGAATTTTTTTTCTGCCCTATCCCTAGGTAAGAATGGTGGGGTTGTCAACCTTAATTTAAAAAATTGCAAAAGTATTAACAAAAAATCTGTCTATATTTAGGAAACTGCTAGTAGCTGCTAGTAGCTACTAATCAGCTACTACTTTAAGTTTTTTCAGGATTAAATAAAACTCATCCAGTAGTAATAAAAGAGCTGGCTGAGACATTGAATGAACTTTTGCTGCTGATTTCTATTAGAAATTTGCAAAATATTGGAATAAGCTAATGGTATACTGATTTTTATGAATGGTAGATGGTATAACCCCAGAAATTTTAAGATAGATCATTTGGATCATCTGACATTGTTTCCAAGAAATCTCCTGGAATAAACTAACAACTAGTTGAGTCTGAAATTAAAAGGTGATTCTGTGATGCAGTCATTCAGCATCACTTTTAGGTAAGGTATGTATTCTCAAACTTTTCGGTGAGGTGAGGTGAGAAGTCACTGTTGACATGACTTATTCTGATTTCTGTGAGGTATCTTAATGAATCCTGCATCTTCCTCTGATAAAGGGAAAACTAAGGGAAAAAAAAAGGCAGCATTAAAGTGGGTTTAAATCAACCTCGTAAATGGGCCTCAAAGGTAATGCAAATAATGAGAGTGTTAATACAAGGTTTCTTGAGAAATATATTCTGGTTCAGTGCTGCCTAATGTCTTCAGAGCTAATCACAATAAGTCTCAGGTGATGACACAGAAATAAATAGGAAAGAGAACTGGTCAGTGATATAGATTAGCTTTGCTCTTTGGAGGAGATGGGCTCATTTGAGCAGCATGCCTTGGCAGCTTGACATGCCAAGGAGTACATCCAGGAACAAAGAAAGCAGGTCTCACTTATAAGACCGGGTGCTGTGTCCTGGAGGCAGGAGAGCTGAAAAGGAGGCAGAAGTGATAGCAGATAATCAATCAGGCATGAGCTCCAGTGCAAGAGCATAGTTAAACAGCGAAAAAAAGGAAGCAGGGGGCAGTACTTCTGATTATTAGCAAGATCACTCTGGGAATACCATCTGCTTGGGTGTCAACACTTGAACAAAAATTGTTGACAAGTTAGACACGATGAACCACAAGAGGTCTGCAAAATTTACCTTAGCAGAGACAGAGTTTTAGTTCTCAATAAGAAAATAAAAAATTGAATTAAGATACTACACAGCTGATCTGTGAAGAGGTGGCTGTATAAAATGACCAGAAGTTTCAAAATTATGGAGTACCTTCAGCTGCTGTTGGTATAAGTAGGATTTGCTGGTGCTCAGCACCTCTCAAAAATCAGAGTCCTTCTACCTAGAAGCTTAGCCATGAAATCAGGAGCATGAATTCCAGTAACCAGTTCTGAAATTCCCTTTTGAGACCAGGGAATACCAACAGCAAGCCTTTTGTCTCACACCTTAAAGGCCACCAAGATTCTCCCTCTTTTACTCAGCTAAAAGGAATGTATTCTCCCTACCATGTTCATTGTTGTTGGTGGTGGTTTGTTTTGTTTCTGAGTATTTCCTCTTTTGGGAAAAATGATTATTTGCCTTGGCAGCCTGAGTTAATGTCTCTGAAATCAGTTTTTTTTTTTTTTAAGATATTAAGATATTATTTAAGATATTAAGATATTTAAGTTATTAGTCCTAGCACCAATATAACAAATAAACACATGTCCTAGCAAGAAACCATGAAAGGGAAAACGGCAAGTTTTTCGATGTATTCTACCCCAGATTTCAGTACAGCTTTAAAACTTTCCTTTCAGAAACATTTGCCAGTTGCTATGCAAGGAACCATGCAGAAATACTGTGGTTACATTGGCACTTTATCTTAAGATCCTCACACTGCTCTCTGAAGTAGGGAAGTGCATCACAGAAATATTTCAGGTATCACGCTGCCCACGAATCATGTGTAATGCTTTTGCTCCAGTAATGTTTTATTCTGAACACCAGCTTACCTACAATCTGCGGCCCTCAGTGTTTTTCAGAGGTCCTAGCAATAAAGCTTCAGCTCTTAAAGCAGCAGACCTGGCGGCAGCAGCGTGCACGGAGCTCTTCTGCGCAGCTGGTGCCCGGGTGCAGTTGCACCCATGCAGCTCAGCACCACTGCACCTGTGCTGAGCCCTGCAAAGCAGCTGCACTCGGTGGCAGCACCTCAGCGGGCTGACGAGGGCGGTGGCAGCACGAGGACCAAGTGGAACATATTTTCCTGCTCCACAGACCAGGTAGTGTAAGAAAGACACACACCAGTGAAGACGAGGAAGCACAAATGGCTTATTCAGCTGTTTTTTCACTAGAGTATGGTCGGGTCAGGGATGGTCATGCATGAGGGAATTAAACTGCATGATACAGGAGAGGCTCTGAGATATGCCACCCACTGGGGCCTCTGTCACTACCATGTTAAGGTTGATGCCTGAGTTTGCCCAGCTGAGAACCACCGAGAAAAAACAACACAAATGAAAGGAGGTTGCTAATGAACAGAGCAAGAAGGATTGATGTCTAATGGCAGATCTGTAAAAGCAGAAAGGAAGGGTTAGCAGAATAGAAATAAGTGAACCTAGATAATAATTTTGGAGATGTTTGGTAGTTTTCTTTGGAAATGCTTTTCAAGAGAAAACTGCTTGTTTTCAGACTTTTTTTTTTCATTTTCGTGGGTTAGCTCAGCTCCACAATGAGACCCTTTTTTTTTTCTTGGTGAATAATCTTCAGAACTGATGTTTTGAAGTCTTTTTCAGAAACAGTGATGGCTTTCCAGCCCTTTCCATATATGCACATTTAATGTATGTCTGGCAGCCAAATAACTGGATTTATTTCTCAGGTGAGGAGGTATCACCAGGATATTGCCAGGTAAAGGTGAGCCATTCCGGCAGTCACTGGAGACATATGAAACTACTGATTCAGCACTGTAATGTTTAGGTAAATGCTATAACATCCATTTAAAAGAGAAAAGCGAGACACTTCTTATGTGTGACTCACTAATCACTGTCTATGCTGTAGAGCCCGGAGTACAAATTCCTTTTGTCATGAAAATACTTGCTCCTTTGATCCCCACAACATCATTAAACAGCTCTAAAGAGTAAGTAAATCTTTTGGCATGCTCTTTGCAAAATAAGCATTTCAGGATTCAGACGCGTGTGGGTGTGTTTGTGATGCTGAGGAGATTGATACTGATACAATTTTTAGCAGCGGGTGCAGACTGTGCGCAGACTGTGCATTGCTTTGCCGAAGGAAAGAGAGAGAGGCTTTCCACCTCCTTTTCCAAGGCAATTATGTAGAAAATCGAAATGCACATAGTAGCCAGCCAGAATTGTTCTGCAGAGGCTGCCATTGCCAATTTAACAGTATTCTGTCCCTCTACATGATGCTTTGTTTGTAAACTTTCCAGGGGGCCCATGGTACATGCCCATCATCAGGTTCCCAGAATATTTTGGAGGATTTAGTCCTTGTTTCTGTAACTCGGGAAAAATGCCTCCAGGACCTCCAGGACCAGGAAGATGGTCTTCCTGAAGGCCCTGGTACTGGTGAGGAGGCTCCCAGCTCTTTCCCATGACAAATGGGAAGGTTATAGAGTGGTTGAACAGAAGCTTGACGCTATGCCAGTCTTTGCAGGGACATGGTTCAGGCTGGATCTATGCTCAGAGATTTGCTCTGTCTCCCTGCTCTGGTGCTCCAGTCTCCACTGCAGGTCGTGCAGTGACAACTTTCTTTATCAGAGTACATGTGGCTTGACCGTTTTTCTCTTTCTGAATTGTGGTAATACCTGCAATAGTCTTCTCTGGTTGCACGCACATTGGCCCAGTGCCTGGGTCAGCGGCTCTGCTGTCACTTTGGAGCTCTGTGACCAGTAAACTTAGCGGGGGGTGGGATAGCTCTTCCTAAAGATTTCACCAAAGGTTCTGTGGTTCTTATTTAGCAGCTTCACCAGACTTTAGCTAGAATGGGAAGAGCTTAAAAGCTTACTGAAAGAAAGAATAATGTAAATCTAACCTATTCAAAGAAACACAACTGTTTAGAACAACATTCGCTTACCACATAGTGCTCAGTGTGAAAAAAGTTTATACTCTTCCAGCATACCATCTGGCAGAAAACAGTAGATTGGTTTGCATCCCAGCCTGTGATCTTGCAAGGAAAATTAAATCATATATAATAAAATGCACTTTTAAAAGACAACATTTGCGGAAATGTGCAGTGGAACTAATGGACTTAAAAATGTTCCCAGTTATCTGTCAGAAAATGTTTTAGTAAACAAGTATCTGCTCTAAATTGCACTGTGCATATGAGTAAAGGGATTTATGTCATACTCCGAATCACTTGTTCATGCACATACGCACTCTCTAAGTACTGAGAACATTCAAATCAGCATTTGTGTCTGGGCCCTTGCAGTGGGAGGAATCAGCTTATGGGATTTGGACTGGTACTAGCTAACCATAGCATGTGTGCAACTGTTTCTACGTTTGGGAGAAAATAGAGCAAGTCTGCTGTTTCAGAAAGCTACAGAGGTCTGTGGCTGATTACAGTGCCATACAATCTATGGCAGCTCACATACTGAAGGCACCCTAGATATGCTTTCACCCTCTGCTTCGAATGTCATTGAATTTTAGGGAAGTTTTAACTATTTTCAGTAAGGTTTCTCTGCAGTGTAAAGCAGAGGGTGATATTCCAAAGAATACATTAGGAGAACTTGAAATCCACTGAGGGAAAATAGCAATTATTTGTAAAATAATTTCAGCATCTGAGACAAAAATCTTTTATGTGGGCAGATCACAGACACATGTGTATCTCAAGGAAAATAAACAAGATACACTACATGCTGAAATGTCTCTTCTTATTAGGTTTAACTTGGGGAAATTAGACTGCCCACTGGATGTATAATGAAATGATTAGGAAGAACCTTCTATCCAGCTTATATAAACAGGGTTGTTGAGATTTGATTAGGTTATATGAAAAATAACAATGGAGGCTTAGCTTTATATGGAAGAAGGGTTAAAATAATGCATGGAGAAATTGCTGTAATTAAAAACACTCTAACTAGCATGCGGAGTCAGTTTGTCTTCCTCCATTAAGGGTGCATCTTCAAGTTCACATTAATATTCTCAGTGGTTCACCCATGCCTAGGAACTCCTTCATTTGCCACTCCATATAAATTTAAAATCTAGCCTCCCAATCAGTTTTGAATCACTGAGTTATTGAGTAAGTATATAATTCTTAGCTTAGACGCTGAACATCTGTTGCCATTTGTGTCCAATATGTAATTACAGCAGGGGGAGCTGGACAATCGGAGATTAAAAGGATGCTGCTTAATCTTCCGCCACATGTTTCCACTTAAAAAGAATAACACACCAGAGAAATCTCATTGCGACTCATGGTATATCTGCAGCTTTCCCTATCCTTGCTCAGAAGATAAGCCTTCATCTGATATCTTTCTAAAATTGCTGTAGTCCTCATGTTTGGATCTGGGAGTATGTCTTCCTAGGCCTCATAGGTCTTGGGATGCTTGGAAGGACTCCATTCCTGGCTTTTCTAACTGAAAAAAAATGTACCTGGTGGTCTTCCTTTTCCATCTCTCTCTTTCTATATACAAAGTAATTTTTCCTGAGAGAGAACCAATCATTTAGGGAAATGAGGCACTAGCGTCAGCAGGGCTGGGTAGGATGTGTGGATGTGGCAGTCTTTTGAGACAACTAATACATTCCTCCTTCAAGTTTTGTGGTAAAGGCATGAAACACACCAGAAGTTGGAACAGCTAAGGACAGTATGATGCATCTTCCCCTTTTCACAACAATGAATTTTAAAGTTTCCAGTGGGACTACTCGGATGCGTATGTATTTATAGCAGAGATAAAAATAGCACGTACGATGCAGTGAAAGCAAGTGTCATGAAAGGGGCAGAAGCCCAGTAGTTGTGCAGTCATAAAGACAGCACGGTATGCTTTGTGTTACTGCGAAACAATTTTACCAATGTCCTTTGCAGTTATACAAATACGTGTTTAAGAGCTGACGTGTGAAAACGCACCTTGGGCATAACTGTGGCACGTGGGTGGGCTTTGCCTCATGTATATCCTGTTATGCCACTAGAGAGCCACTGAGAGAGCCACTGGGCTAGCTCAGCAGAGCCGTGTTCTGAGTGATCTCTGGGCATTAGGGAATGCACCCACAGTGCTGCAACAGCTCGCGCACAGAAGGGTAATAATTCCGTCAAGAGGTTCAGCACCTTCATCTCAACTGCACATCTGCAGATGTGCAGGCAAGGTTCCCCTTTAACGATTTTCCGTGTCTTGATTCTTCTGGAGAGGGTTGCCTGCCCGCTGGCCTACCTGTGGGGAGATTTCACTCTCTGCTCTTTCCATGGTAGCCATCTGGGGTGGTGAGAATATGCCTTTGGCTGGAGAATAAGGAATAGGAACAAATTTTAAGTAGTAGCAAGTGAAATATGTCTGTTTATTAATTAACTCCTTCAAGTCTTTGAAAAATGAGAGTACACAGTTAAGTGAATTTCACTCATTTTGTACTTAGGAGAGCAAAATGTTACTGTATGTAGTAATAGTAATGCATGGTGAAATGTGCCTTGTGTATACACACAACCATTTTAAAATAAAACTTTTTTTTTGCTTGTTTTTACTTTTCCCAGTACTTACACCTAGTCTTTAATTAAAGCTGCACATTTTTTAAAGCAGATAATAAACTTTCATCTCTTCTAGCTTTCTTAAAGCCTAACTGCAAGGATTTCCAAAATAGAACATAAAAATGTTTTTGCTTTCTAAAGAAAATTAATTTACAAATGCATCCTGCTTCAAGATATTTCTGATTTTCCTGAGAATAGGCTTGGGAACTTGAAGGATTTATGGAGGGTGATTTATTGAGAGATTGGATTTCAAAGTAACCCATCTATTAGGTTCAGTCCTTAATATTATGACTTGCTAAAGGCCTGCATCAGACTTATACTGCGATGTTAGAAAAAATATTTTGCTCATATAACAGGTTCTTTCAGCTGCATATAGCCATTTAAAGAAGAATTATTGCCTTGTCTAATCTGAAACATATACAAACACAGTTATACCTCAAACATCCTTTAAACTGCTTTTGATGTGAAACTGATAAGACTGATCTGGGTGATGGAATACATAGTGTTGGGTGTTCATATCAAGTAACATCAATTTCTGGATTAATTCTTTCCCTTTTGAGCCTAACTGTATTTTACTTCCTCTCCTAGTGCATCCTTAATTCAGGAAAAAAGGTGAATTCATAGTGAAGATACCTCTACCCAGACCTAAAGCCTGCTGAATTAAATAGAAAGGATTGCAGTGTGAGCTTCTTAGGTCCTCACATGTATACACTCCATCTGTGCCCTGCCATTCTCATCCAGGTGCAGTGAGAAGCACCTTTGCTTGCCATGAGCTTGCAGTTGCTCACTGTGAGCTGATGGTAAAACAAAGCAATGAAGACTAAATTACTTCTGTAATGTGTGTGGTATATAACTTAATAGTAAATACAGTAATGGGATACCAAAAACATCAATGATATGAAGAGGACATCATGTCTTCCTATGGCTGGTTCCTCAGCAGTAATTAATGCAGGTTCCATTCAGAAGTAAATTACTGTTAACCCAATTAGCAATTGGAAGCATAAGCCAACCATCCATGTCACAGCTGGCTCAAATTTGACCGCAAGAAGTTGAGGAGAAGACAGAAAGCTTGCATGAGAAACTGCAACACAGAGTGATTTTCCCAAATATCACCACTAAGGTTTCCTTGGAGTATTCCATGTGTTTTCCAGATATATGTGACCGCTGCTAAGTCCACTTAGAGGGGATGGAAATACACCTGCTTTGTGGCAGTTCCGAGTACCAAAAAGAACTATGGAGTGAATCCTACCGTTCCTCACTCAGATATGTGAAGTCACTTCCAACAAACGCACTTTGCACAGGCCGCGCTTGTGTGCCTTACTTAAACTATGGGTTGTAAGGCCTCCTTGTTATCCTTTCTTATTCTGAATTTTCACTGTGCCAACATGCTACTGTGTTTAGATCACCTTTAGTAGAGGTTTAGTATAGGTTTAAGTACCTGTATTTGTAAACTTTGCAACACTTTTAAACTCGCTACCCACAGGAAGAGTAGGGGAAAGTACGTGGCATATGTATGTAAAGAAGGCATTTTTACAACTTGATTGCATTTTTTTTCCCGTTCTTTAAAGAACTACATCTTTTAATAACTATTTTTTTTTACAGAATCATTTACGGTCTCTTGCTGATATAAAAATACCTGTTAATAATCTTAATTTACAGGAGTCCTCTCAGTAGAAGATTATATGGCAAGTTTGTACTTTCTGGCAGTGCATTAAAAATGAAGCTGTAGGTTCCCATCAATACAAGTACCCTCACTTGGGACTTGTCTGAGCTTGATTTATATAAATCTGTGCAGAGAGTTTTTGGCCAAAGCCAAACTTCATTCACTCAGAGCTTGGCTGCCCGCAACAACCAGATTGTCCTGTGGGTGGTACTAAAGGTTGTGTAGGTGTGCTGTTTCTCAAAGGGCGCAGGCTGTTTCCACAGGGAAGTATACTTTATTTTTATGACAGCATGGATCTGGTTCCTTAACTGCAGGAAGTCTTGTCTGCCCTTCTTTCTTCCAAGACACACTCTTAGAAAATGATTGCAAATTCTTGCAGAATGATTATAGTGAAAACTGCAAGAAGCCTCTAGCTCTGCAAGAAAATGATGGATGGTCACTGGTAAGCACCTGCATATTGTGTCCCTGTTAAAATGCATGCATCGAATCTCAGGGGCATTCATTTAATCTAAATTGCATTTTGCAAACTTTAGTACACTGCTCAAGTTGAAGTGAAGCAGCTTTTTTGACAGTATCCATTTGTAGAGAATAGTGTGTATTACTAAATCTGTCTCAAAGTAGAAAGATCTGGGAATTTGCTACAGATGAGATATGCTTCCAAAGTCCTGTTCCTTAAAATGCAGGTAAAATTAGCCAAACTCTTTCCTCACGGACGTCACTTAATTTGTTCTCCCTGAATGAAATCCATTTAGTATTTTAGTGGCTGTAGAAACTATAGCTTGGATCTCCTTAGGGAAGAAAATTTTATTTCCTGTCTCATTAGCTTTCTAAGTTCATATTTTTTTTCCTGTGGAAGTCAAAGTTTGCAAAACTCCCAATCTCAAAACCTCCTTCAAAATGTTTTTGCAATATGCTAGCCATTCTAGTGTGTTTTTCCATTGACTCCAAAAGACTCTGCATCAGGCCAATAACAGCTATTTTTCAGCATATCTGTGAATTATATTGACCTCTATCATGACAAATTTCATCAGCGTATTTGTAGTTCCTGAGCTCTTTGCACAGCAAGCATCTTATACGGTTGGAACTGCTTGGAAATTGTATAACACTGTCATGCTAGGCAAATAACAATACTATTTTCTATCTACTAATGGAAGACATGAAGTTCTTTTAACGAATCTATATGCTGCTGTTCCGATGGGGGTATTCATTCCCCCACCCCCAACAAAATGGATTTTCTGACATTTCTGTGACCTCCTAGAAAAAGAATTAGGTGCACCAGTTACCAAGCAACAGAAAGTCAGGCAACACACTTTCAAAGAGCTCTAATTGCCCATAATGGTAAGAGCTACATCCACGTTCTCAAAAGCTTTATATACCTGATACTTATTCTGCTGCAAGAACTCATTTACCTTTTATTATCAGTACAGTGTTAAGCTATAATCACTGGAAGGAGGAGATAGAAGCCTGAAGGGTCCGTGAGATTTGGACTTGCTCGGCATATAGAAGACCATGAGAAAGAATTGTCATTTTCACAATTCATACCCCATGTTTTGTTTGTCTAGAATATTCTAAGCGCTTAACTTACTGGATGGAAAGCACATTCATCTTTACCATATTAAATCCAGAAAGGAATGCAAAAAAATAACTTACGAAGTATTTCAAAGATTTAAATGAGAGACCAAAGAAAGGCTTTAAAGCACAATATATTCTGACAATTTATCCTCTAAGGTTTTAAAATGACATGTCTTATGATTCACACAACGAAATCTCTACGGGAGGAAAAGAATACATGTTCAAGTGTTTGAAAGATTTCTTTTTTACCCCAACTTGTGTCTGACTGCATGTGAGGAGTCAAACTGTTCACTCCTGGTGCGGCAGATCTGGGACGCCGCGTGCCACTCCTTCGCAGAGCTTCTCCATTGTCATCAAAGACTGTAATAGTCTCTATCTACTATAACAACCCACTTTCCTCGGGGAATTTTAAGAAGTGTTTTGCTTGAGACACCAAACGGCGCCTCGTAGAGACTGTCATGGAGAAGGCACAGCCCTAGTCCTCATTTCTGTCTTAGTCTTTACCTTATGGTTTCCTGTGGAAGATAATGTTGGCCATGTGTTGCGAAAATGACAGAATAACTCCATTCTCCTGCTGCTGAACCTTGGTGAAGTCCTTCCAATCCCAAATTAGAGAGGTTGTGTACCTCTGCTTTAGGTGTCAATGACCACCTTACCACCACTCCAGCACGGGCTATTTTTAGTGTTCAAAAATGCCTTCTAACTATTTTTGTATATATAACTAACTATAACTATACTTTGGTTTATTTTCAAGCATACAGACATGTCTCTACAAAGAAGAGGTAAAGTTCTAGGCGTGTTTTGCATGTCATTTCCATGAGCAGTAGCTCCAAGGAAGTTAAAAGATTGTACTGGCATAAGTGAAGACAGGGACCTTCCCAGACCCAAAGCAACGCATAGCCTAAACTTAGTACAGCATCTTAAGTAAGAAAGTACCCTGCACAGGAGCTGATTCTCTATATATTTTTTTCTTTTTCTTTGACTATCCTTTTCCTTTCCTATACTCAGAAATTAAGTTAATGGAATGGTATCATACAGCAGAGGTGAAGTGACCAAGGGCTCAGTCATGTGCTTTGCCACATGCCATAGCTCCAGTCCAGCAAAGCCCTTAGGCATATGATTGCTTTCAGAAAATCTCACAAAATTATATGATAGTTCAGGATGTGCCACAAATTGCCAAGAAGCTTACATACAGAGCAGGTGGTACTCAGTATTTCGAACTATTACAGAGAGGAAAATTAAGCTGAGGTTAAAGTATCTACAGCTACATGCACATTTGAGCTCTGTTTTTCTATTTAAGACTTTTTTTTTTTACTTCTCTAACTGTGTAATTGTCATCATTTTCATTAGATTTACTTTGAAATTACTATGTAGCTTATTTCAGGGTATCCATCTAATTAACTTGTCTTAAAATCGTAAAAGGAATGTACTGTCATTTCCATTCTGGAAAGCATTTTTTCAGAACCATATTCTGACAAATCAAGAATATTTTTGCTATCTTCTCAATTCTAGGAGTGGTCATTGTTTTTCAGAGAGGTGATCTGAAGGCATGAGGGAGAAGGTAAGGAGAGAATTATTGTGTGTGCCTAGTCAAAGACATTTTTCCTACTTTTAATAGGAATCGTGCATTCTATGAATTGGGGCTTTCTTTAGGAAGTACATGTCAGGAAAACATAAGGAGTCCTGGCCAAATTTAGATTTTCATTGCTGTAGGGTACCTAGGAGCACATTTATGCTGATTCTTGCCGTTAAAGTGGAAATGTGAGTAAGTGGTATCCCCTTTCAGTTATACTAATCCTTGAAATTTTGCCCATGTTCCTAATTTTATAAATTAAAGTATTAAAAGTGTAAGCAGCACTGCTATGGTAGATACATCAAAACATAAATATTTAGAGTGAGGAATGCAGTTAGGAATACAGATCTGGAAAGCCAACCTGGACTGAAGACTGCAGAAAGGTACCCCCCCCCCCCTTAATATATGTTCTTTTTTGCCTCACTACAGCAATGACTGTGGAAGCAAACTGCACTCCTAGTACATTATTACTGTACTTTGTATAATGCACTGCTATCAACAATACCTGTCGCAGCCTGATGATAGAAAAAAAAAGATGTTTTCAAGAACATTTCATCACAGATGTTGTTTTCCAGGAAAAAGAAGCCCTTGTAGACATCTTGATAACAAGAAATAGTTCATGTCCAGATGCACTTCTAGCAGTACGCTAATGCAGGCTTAGGTGAACTGCTGATGACGAATTTGCTATTGAATTCAGTGAGGGCAGTGAGAGAAAAAGTACACGATGGATATACCCTCATGGTATATATACCCGCTGGAGAAAGAGATGCACTGGTCCTCAGAGTAATGATGTATGCTTCTGTTTTCTTGGTGAATCAAACAAAGACACAGACTATCACTGCAAGTGAAGGCAAGATTAAGAATGTGATTTTAATTACTCATTCTTCTCCCCACCCCAACATACACACATATCCATATGTGTGCTTTCCAAACTGTTAACACATGTAAGGGCTTTGTAAATATAAAATGCTTAGCTTACTCTGAGCAGGGAATGAGTCCAGTGCATGTTTAGTTCTGATATACTTCTTCTCAGTGGTTAACATAACAGAATATTAACCATCTGCCATGAATTTTCTTCAATGTTATCCCAGTTTTATGAAGTTGAAAATTTGTCTGAAAATGTTTCATTTGAAACATAGTGTTTCCCACCCCTACTTGCCCCTGGACATTCCCTATGTAGGTTAGTTACTCATAAAATAGCAGAATGAGCAGTGTTACAAGATCAGTGTTACCTCTACACTGCTTTTGTACAAGAAACTACTTTGTCACTGAACAAGTTGACCATTGTAGAAACGTGCAGAAGGAAGTGATCTTGATGAAGATCAGTTCTCTGGTGTATGTGAGAGGAAGAGTGTGTCAGCCAGAAGGGACCAATTTCCGCCATACTGAAATGTCTCACAAAACAGAGCCAAGTGCTCCTAGAGCTTCTAACCAGGAACTACAGTTTCTATGAAATTAGCTAGGTCTGTATGCAAAACCTGTCCGGGGCTGCAAACTTGATCGAGGAAAACAGAGCTCTTCATCCCTAATATAAAAACCAATACTTTCTGGAAGTTCAAGGAAGTTTCTTAGTGGAAGAAAAAGGTTGGGGAACCCTGACTACTAGTGTTCTCCTCCATTTTTTTTTTCCATTTAGCTGTCTGCAGAGCTAAACACACCATTTTAAAGGGAAAATAGGGATTGCCATCTCCTTCACACTATTTTCAAGGAGCAGCATTCCAGCCCTTGTCTCTTTTGCAGCAGAAGTGCCCTAAGAAACTTTCTATCTCTGTCTTTTACCACCAGTGTCTCTGGCTACTGCCCTGACTGAAGACCTCCCCTTGTTTCTTGTTCAGGGCTAAGTTTGGTACCATCTATGGAGGATGATATGAATTTGTCTGTTGCTCACAAATTCACAATTTCTGCTCTTTCTTTTGACGGCCTTTCTTGATTCTGGTCTACCAGCTGTCAGCATCTCACTCTGTGCAGATTTCTACTCTAGCTTTTAAAAATGAAAAATTGCTCTGGAATTTTCTCTAGAAGGCCCTATGAGTTTGCAAAGACTATTGTTAACAGAAAACCTGAACTGTACAGCAAACTTTGTGAGCATGCTATTTCTTGGCAAAAATAACCTAAATAACGCAGTTGTGCTGTATAACAATAACTGCATATTATTTATTTCATGATGCAATATTGTAGGCATAAATTAGTCAGTAAAGTCAGATGTGGATTCTGGCAGTGGCTGCTGGTACTTGTTTGTTATGCAAATGGTGAACAGCAGTAGTAACTCACTGCCAATCTAAATGGCAACATATACTTGTCTCATTTTTTTCATGTGCTCAGTCTTTTCAAAGTTGTCTGCACCTTGAGACTAGCATTAATGAAAGACTTACTCGTTCCAATCAAGTATATGTAATATTAAAAAATTAGTAAGCCATAGGTGGCATCGCCTTCTACACTGGCAGACTCTCCTCACAAATATAGTAAGTACCACGTCACAGCATGAAAGGCCCTTGTTATCCTTTTTAAAATGTGACAGTGTGATAAAGCTGTGACTGATTGCTACTTGATCTTCATCTGTTTGACTCGGAAATTGTTAGCACTTTTGGCCCACTGAAGTTCGGGTCCTATCACAGATCATCCTGCATTCGGCTGTAATTTCTGAGAGCATTTCTCATGTGAGTAACTTTCCTGCCTGGCTTGTATAGACACATCTTGGAGGTAGGCCCTCAGCTGAGTGGATCTGAGCACTGCTTCAGAGAGCCTGAGAAAGCAGGAGACTAGCTGTGGTCCTACCAGCCACCTCTATAACTGTTTGGGTATGTGAATCAGAGGTTGTCACTAGAGATGGTCATTGTTACAGTCTCATATGGCCAGGAGGGCTCTACAGAGCTGCAATGTGTGCTGCAGGATTGTGTTGGGCTCTGGAAAGCTTTGTAAGATTGCGTGGTCTCTTTCTCTTTGGGAGTGGGAGCTTTAATGTGAACTGGACCCATTTCTTTTGGTTTTGACCAAAAAAGTGTCTCCTCAGGTGACCTTTTCACCTCAGGTATCTCAATTTATATATAGATAGCAGTGATGAAGGAATATATATATATATAAATATAGCACTGATGATGGGAAGACTTGCCCTTAAAAGCTAAATAATGCTTTGTCATGGAAAGGTTTTTTGTCTTAAAAATTGATATAATCTCTGTGAATAGAGGTAAAGATTTTTGTTTTGGTGAGCACCTTTCTAAAAAATCTCCATACTCAAGTTATTTTCAGTTTGGGCAGCTAAAAGACTGGATCCTCAGAGCCCTCCTGAACAGAGAGAAAATTTGGGAAAATCTCAAACTGAGAAGCCCCTTCTTTTCTTGCTCTGCAGAGGAAGACCTGGACATCATGGTGGA
>JAUBNY010000312.1:5156553-5172242 GCA_032275445.1 Crypturellus soui | reverse complement strand
TAGTGGTGAGGATTGTACCCAACATATCTATTTTAAGTATACAAACATACCAAATAAATAACTCCAAATTAGCTGATGAGAAGAGTACTTGTATCATTATGGGTAATGCTATGAAAGTGCCATCTCATTTTCTGAAACGATCAAAAATGCAAGCTGGATTAGGAATAAAGGCGTGGACGAAGATTGGAAATGAAAGCATTTCTGACATGCATACCCTGAATATTTTACAGTTCTGGCCATAGCGTCTCAGTAAGAAACTCACAGAACTAGAAAAGGTATGGAGAAGGGAGAGCAAGATTACCAAGGCTCTGGTAATTGGTAATGGCAATGAATGGTAATGGTAAATGGCAGTGAATTCTGACTGAAGGAGAGTAATCCAGGTAGGCTGTCATTCTTGGGTCTTGGAAAAGAGATGAGCACTAACAAGGGCTCACAAAACGTGAGTGATGCAGACAACGTGAACAGGAAATAATTCTTGCTACATCTTATAACACCGAAACTGGGAGATAAGCAGTGAAATGAATGGTAGTACGGTTAAGACAAATACAAGGGAGTACATTTTCACTCACATTGAACTGAAGCTGCAGAGCTCATTGTCACCAGATATTGCAGAGGTTAAAAATGTAACTGGGCTGTAAAAGCACAACTGGATAAAAAAAAAGATCCAGCAAATTAATGGAGATACCCCTATGAAGAAGATCAGATACAACAGTGCTTTGGAACTGCTGGGTCTGTTGGACTGGTATATAAAGGAAGAACTGGTGTATATTTCCTCCCTGAGCAGCCACTACTGCAGGTGCATTGACAGAGACTTCTAAAGCCATGTGTACTTTTGAACTGGTTCCATTTAGCTGTTCTAATCTACCCTTACAAGCCTAAACAGACTTGTAAAAGAGCTCCAATGCACCGATTGTTCCAGAACTAGCCTTCATCTCTGTGCTGATGGTTTTGCTTATGTATACCCAGAGTCCAAAATTTGTATCTAATTGCACTTTGAGGGTAAGTTTCCCATTAAAAAGCAACAGCAACAAAGTTATCTTGGTATTTTATTTAATCATGATTATTTTTAATTTCAATAATTTCAATTTAATGAAAGCACGTAAGGGTTCTACTTACTATAACTTAGAATTGTCCCTGACTTACCAAGTAGTGATAATAAAATGAAACAGAAGGCTAAATTCCTGTAGAACTATCCAGTATTTGAATTTGGTTTTAAATAATACTTTACATCATTTCCATGAAAGCTCTTGAAGTACTTTGGACCTATGTAATTTAAATCTCAGTTGGGTTTTGGAAGCTTTTTTTCTTAAAATATATCACCATAAAATAGTATTTTCAGTTTCACTTTTACAGACTTTCTTCCCCATTGCTTTGGACTTAAATTACTTTTCCATTCCTGGTAACTAAGGTCCTTGGTGGCATTCACTGTCTGGAAGTAGTTATAAGAAATAGAAAAATTACAGTTTATTCTGATACAGTGGGGAACCTGAGAAAAGGCTCCTATATACAGTTGTCCAAAGAGGCTTTCTGTGAACTCTGTCATGCTATTCATTAATTACAGAAGAAAATCAGGTCAAGAAATGGATTCTATAATGACAGCAGGTCCCAGAGATTATTATTACAGCCAGGTTGTGCTATGAAATAGCATACCACATCTTTTTATATTAGATAAATTTTGGGTTGCACTGTCAGATAACAAAATGCAAAATGGAAAACTATAACCTAAGACAGCCTGTGGACAAAATATCTCCAGATAGCCATAAAATTGTATCAGGTGCATGTCCCCTTCATGTATATTTTCCTCCAAAGCTACTAAGAATTCTGCTGCTCTTTGAGAACTGCTGTTTGGCATGGCCTGGAATAAAATTAACTTCAGCATGATGTCTACTGAAAAAATGTGGGTGTTCTAGCTTTTTAATATTATTTTCTGAATGAAAATGTGAATGACTTCTTTGGTGCTTCGTTTTGTTTTCAGCTTTTGGGGGACCAGGGCAGATGGGAGCTCCTGTTCTGCTGAAATTGTTTATGCTGGGGAATTGCAAGTGGGATGTCACATCCTACTTCATCAGTCATAATGAGGCAGCGTACGTGAAGAGTTCAAGATGTTCCCTTCAGCAAAGCAAGGCACTGTGCGCTGGAGAGAACAGCCCTGTGGTTCTGTGTTCACAAATAACTGTAGCTACTTAAGGAAAAGACAGAGGTGCAAATCTGAACAACATAATGCTCTACCAAGGTCAGAGAGCAGTGTTCAGTGAATAAAAATGTATGTTACAATGTGCTAATTTGAACCACTGTTCGTTTTTATTTGTCTTACCTCAATGACAATGAAGTAGGAAAAACCCAAGAGTGATGATGAAAATGATTAGCAGTATGCAAAGAACTTCTTGAGAAAGACAACTAAGCAAACTAAAAGTAGCTAATTTCTCCAAAAATGTATAAGAGGAGATGCCATAGATGTCTGTAAGGGAACATTGGATAGCGGGAATAAAACAGGTTCCTCTCTTAGCCATAAAACAATAAGTAAATAACAACTTTAAAACTTTTGCCAAGCTCTTTTTCCCTATTTTATTCAGCATAAATTATGTGATGGAATTTACTGCTACAAAATATTGTTAAAACAACTCGCCAATAATACTGCAAAAAAAAAAACTGTAGTAGAGGAAAATGGAAACACTCATTTTCCAAAGGATACAGTTCAATGGGATCTCAACTCCTGTACTTCAGTATATAAATTAAGAACTCATTAACCAGGAATACAAATTAACTTTCATCTTGGTTGTAAGGCTATTTATTGCTTATACTTGTTAGCTCTTGCTCAAGTTTTCTCTTAGCCCTGACAGACATTGGCCAATGTTGGTGTCAGCTCTGACAAGATGGAACACTGGCCTGATCTGATAAAGCAGCTTTTCTGAAAAGTAGACAGCAGTGGGTTTGTGTTGTACCTGTCATATTTTATCTAATATGCCTGACAACTACCAAATTGATAAAGTGGTTTTGTTTTTTAAAAAACTCACGTAACAAGACAAGACTGAAGTATAGAGCAGGACTTTTAGGAGGCAAATTCTTAAAATCTGGAGTTTGAGTGCAAAGAATGAAAAAGGTGATAAAGTTGGCATTTAAGTGACCCTAGTTGCCTGACCAGTTGTGCATTACACAGAGTTATTCTCGACCAGGTGTTTTCCAGTGCTTTATCCAATGATACAGTCACTAGCCAGAAAGCTCTTTATCTAGTCAATATCTGTACCAGTACTGTGTCCATTTTGTGTGACTAAACTTTGGGGAAAAGTCTATGTAAACAAGTGAGCTTGGGTCTGGTATTGCACAGTTGACCACACATCTCCCACTTTTCACAGACTAAATATCTGATTATTTACCAGTTTTATGGGGATGTTTTGCAGCCTGCAGTGAGCAACATGTTACTGCAACTATAGTGTCTTAACTAATGGAAAGTAGAGCAAGCTTGGAGTCAGCTCAAGGCTTCTCAGTGATGTCGGCAAAGACAAGATACTCAAAACTCACTTGGATGTGATCCAGTGCAACTGGTCTAGATCACCCTGCTTGAGCAGGGAGGTTGGAATAGAAAACCTCCAAAAGTCCCTTCTGAGCAAAACCTGTCTGTGATTCTGTGGGGCAGGGAAGGGTTACACCTTCTGCTGCAGAAGAGGCAGAGATATTAGCAGAAGAGGAGAGCTGAAATGGGAGATGTCAGGAGGGCAACAACAGAGGTCTCTGGAAGCTGAACACAGAGTGCTAGCCGGATGTGTTGCTTGAATGCTGCCTTTGTTGCCTCCATTTCTCCAAAGCAGGGACTGTGATGTCCTCAGCACGATGCCCCCCAACTGCTCTAGGGAATTGCTGGTTTTGTCTACACTTAAATCCAGTCTTATACTTGGGTACATTTGTATGAGCTACAGTCATCTCTTTGACTAATAGAAATAACCTTATACTGTCCTGGTACTGTTTTTTTTTTTTTTTTTTTGGGGGGGAGGGACTGGATGAAGAAGGAAAGTTAAGGGAAAAGATTACAGCCATACCTGCAGAAAGCCACTGCACATTGCCAAGGTTGTTTGTCTGAGACAAAATCCAGCTTCTGTGCTTGTGCTTGTGCCTCCCACAGTCAAAGCAGGAAGCATATATTTATCAGAAACCTATCATATACCAGATGGTACAATAAAGTGGTTGTTTAAACACATTGTGACTTACAGTAACCTGGCATAGCACATTCTGAAAATATGCTACATGTGTTTCTTCACAAATCCCAACTAAAGTTTAGCAGTGAATAACTTCTTAAAAATCCTGGTACAACAACATGCCTTTTGTTTCTTATATGTTATCTAAGAGTTGTGACTACCAAGACTACCTTAAACAGGAAAAAGCTCTATAGGAGCTTCCCTGGATGTAAGCAATGCAGGAAGAGGAGTTTTCTCTTAAAGCGTGGCTCTCTGCCTGTAGCACAGGTGAAGTCCTGAGCAATTTTCAAACCAGAATATACCCAAAGCAGTAAATCTCTGAACTTTTTCTACTGTTCCTTTCACGCTATTCTGCCTTAGAACATGCACATAATCTCTGCACATACCAGAGGTGTTGGTTAAATGCAGAGAGGCTGCTTTTGACAGAAGGATTAGGATTTATAGGGGGTGCTTGTTCCCTCACTTTGGAGCTCTGTGAAGAAGCTCTCTCAGTCTGTATGATCTGGACACACTTTGCCTTCCACCTGTGCATAACTTTATATGACTGTGTAGGACCTACTTCTGTTCATGGATTATAGGATAAGCTCAGGAGTTTCGTAAGACAGTGACCATAGTAATTTTTATTAATAGGCAAAGAAAAAACCTATTGGGTAAAGACAACTTGCTCTGTGGGCAGCACTCCTCTGCCTTGTTTTGATGGATCAATATTCAGTGACTCAGAGTTCCAGATGGGTCTCCAAAGCTTGAATAATTGTGAATGTGTAATGTATTTGCCACCACCTTCTGTGGAAGTGACCTTCTCTGAGATTTTGATCAAAGTACTCTACAGGAAAATGTTTCTTTCAGAATTTTAAAGGTATATTTCTGTAGCTTCTTAATTACTTTTCTCAATTCCCCAAATGTTCATGTAAAAAGAAAAGCAGATAATATTGCATATAAATATTTGGTACAGGTTTAATCATTTGCACGCTTCTCCTTCTTACATAACTGCCTTTCCCTTCACTAAGAAGTGTTATTACTCGCATGTGATTCATAATCCTCTCCCCCACCTCCCATCTCTGCTTTTTCCCTCCTGAGTATCATCTGCTAAATTCTCTGACAATATTTTTTGAATTACTTTCCATTTCTGCTAATGCTGAGAAGGGAGTACAGGCAACAGAGAGCAAGCAGGACTCTATTCTCACTTGCCTGTTATCTGTGGAATTATGAACTAAATTCTGCTTGCAGAATCTCCACCTCAAAAACTGTACAAAGGGACTTTAACACCTCAGCTGGACAAATTCAAACAATTTCATCTGTCAGATTTATTGGTGTAATGCCTGTGCTAGAATCGACAAACTTGGCTTTCAGAGTTTTCAGGGTGATGGCCGGAACAAATCTCTCAGTAACCCAGGTGGGCTGCATCTGCAAGCAACTGCAAGACACAACTCTCAGTGCAATTTCTTGTACAGAATCATTCTCAAGAGGAAAATAGACTTTTAAATCTGTCAACAAAAGATTTATCAGTAGGCATGATTTCTAATGAGTAGCACACCATTCTGTCAAGCATGCAGTCAAAAACTTGCTGTGTCAATGGAGTAAGAACATCTATGCGTGATATGAAAAACGCATCAGCATCAATTAAAGCAGAAAGAAGTTAAAACATAAAAAAATTATTGGAATGTGCCTTTCTGTCGGTGCAGAGCTTAGCAAAGATCTAAAGTTACTTGATTCCATTTATGCTTTTAATCTATTTACTCATTTTTCCTATGAAATTCATTTCCTGTTGGTGTTGGCATTTGAATTGCTTTTTATTTATTTATTTATTTATTTGCATTCTTTTTTCTTAAATCTACAAGTCACCTGTGCTTTTTTTTCCTGTAAACTAAGCATATGTAGGTTATAATGGCATGCTGCTGTCTGGAGGCGTTTTTCCTGACATTGAGAATTAAAAAATAATACTGTCTCTGAGATGCTTGAAGGGGAGGTATAAATGCTGGTCTGGGACCCAAGGACTATGGATGGTGTCTTGGTACTCTATCAGACCTTGTGTGTTACAGTCTATGTGATTTTCACTGATCTTCATTCTTACTACATGGGAGTCCTTTGCTGAGGAAAGCATGCACAGAGTCCAAGAGTTTTTCCATTTAGAAGTGGAAGTGCCTGGCCACTGCAGAAACTCCTCAGGCTTGTGTTGCACAGCACGGATTTCCAGAGTGCAGGGATATATGGTCCTGCTAGATCAGCTCCCAGGACATGCACTTTGGGTTTTCTGACAGGGTAGCTGCCGTGTCACTGCACAGCCCTTCCTCCCTGTCCCTGCGCTGTCACAAATGACTCCAGCTGTTTGATTTTGGTCTCTCATAAAAATTATTCAGCACTTGTATGCTTACTGTCTTTATGAAAAAAAAGTGCAGAGAAATGTACTTCGATAGTTTGGGCACGCTACGGATTTATATGGAGCACACCTGGATTCTCTGTAATTAATGCCCTATTAGTGGCTTCCACTGTATATTTTTATGGAATTAAATGGGAGATCTGTTAGGGGCCATCAGCAATTCAATAGTTTTGTGCAGACAGGAGAAACATTTGACTGTGTGTGATCCTTACCGTACCGAGCACAAAGGCTTGCAGGTAGCAGTCTGTTCAAGAACAGGAGAATGGAAAAGATCCAAAAGAAAGACTGGAAACTGTAAGATATTAGAAGAAGTTTAAAGAAGGTCTTGAGCCTAGAAGCAATAGAGAAAGCTTTTCAAATTAAAAAGGAAATTGCTTAAGGATCCTGAGAGTCTCTAGTGCTACTGGCATATCAAGGTTTCTCTGCTAAGGATGGCAGTGGGAGAAAATTTGTTAATATTTAAAGATCTGTAAATCTCCTGTGCTCTTACATGAGCTAAGCACACGCAGTTATATGCAAAATATACTTAGCCTTTAACTGCTGTTAAATCTCAGAACAGGTTGTGTGTTGCCCAGGGTCCATACTTGAGCTTTAGCTCTGGAGGGGTTTCTCTCTAAGGCCACTGAAGAGGGGTGGGGAGTAGATGGAGCCTATGAGGGCTCGTGCCAGGGCAGCAGAAGGCTTTGGTGCACAAGAGGGGAGACTCCGTAATGGTGCTAGGGCTGCCTATCTAGCAGGATGAACCTCTCAGGGAGGCACTGCTGCAGCTGGTGCCACTCTCACGCACAGAATTTGAACCTGTGCAGAACTGGGGTAGATTACAGATATCCGAGGAAGCATGTAGGGGAAAGGCAAAGCCTGGAGTTGCTGGGAGCATGGCCTGTGGTTTGTCGTCATCTCTACAAACTGGAACTGGGATATCTACAGGGATAATTTTTCAAAGTGCCGCTCAGTAGTTAGTTTTAACATTAATTGTACCAGGAGGAAAGGAAAACAAGTCATATTGTCAAGATTAATAGTAGGATGGAATTAGCCATTTGTTTCTCAAAAAACGAATTCATAAACCTATGCATAAACCTAAGGAGTTATTGATAAATGATGTTTATAAGACCAATATTCTACTCATCCCTTTTCAGGTATTAAACAATGTCACCAAAATAGGAAAAGAGAACTACACTTTGAAATAAAGCAGTATTTATTGAAGTCATTTAAATAGCTAGGAACTAAAAATAATAAATAAATGCAGCACCTCTACAGATATGTATATGAATTTCACTTCATAAAATGAAAAGTAAATGAGTGAAACTATACTTATTTTTGAAATAAGGCTATAACTAGCTTCAGCAGTATATCTATTGCAAGTTATTTGAAACATTGTTTATTCAGTATTCATATAGTACAAAGCATTCTGGTCTAGGAATAGATCTCTGGAGCACTGCAATAGTTAATAATGAATTAGTACTAAGAAATGAGAAAAGTAACAAGAAATAAGGCATAGTCATGGCATTGTTCCACCTATTGCTAAGAACACAGAAAACATCAAAGGGTGTATTTACTCCATAATTGTAAGACAATAGCAGATCATTATTAACATAATTTAGCAATCAGACTTACAGAGATAATTCAGTATTGTATGTTCATCTAGTGAAGAAAACTTGCCTCAATATTATTGTTTAACTCATATCAAAGGTGCTTTTAAACAATAAAACAAAAATAAGTTAATTGGATAGGACAATATAGTTAAATTAATGAGTAATTTCTCTTAGAAAATGGGGTTACTAAATCAAAGGATTTAGAAAGAGCTTCCAAAGTCATTTTCCAGTCAGTGCTGAAGGTCCTGCAGAATTCTTATGTCTTAGAAAAGACAATATGTTTCAAGAAGGTTTTGTTACAATAACTCTGTATTGTGTGAATGTCAAAATGGTTAGAGGAGCTCCAATTTACTATAGAGTTTGTGTTAAAAATGCTGGAAGGTAAGAAATCAGTCCAGTTAAGTGCTATATGAGGATAAAGTTGAAATTAATTAGTGTGAAGATTGATTAAATGCTTGCAGTAATTGCAGTAAGATGTTTGTTATTTCAGAGATGAGAGATGTGCTCCCAAAAGGTTATCAAATGCAAAGCACATATGACAGAAAGGAAGATGTACTGACCAACTTGAGGTATAGAAAAGGGAAAAAATATAAAAATTCAGAGATCTTGGTATTTAGGGTAATCACTAACTGTTTTAATTACTGAACCTGAATGGATATACGGCAGAATTCAGAAGAATGTGCTATTTGCACACATTGAATGATTTCTGTAATTAGAAATACAGAACACAGTGAAAGTGAAGGTAAAAATGAGATTCTGTTTTTTATTCAGCACATGCCTGACAATTTAAGCAAGACTAGGAATTATGAGAAAATTCTCCTTCTTTTGCCCCTGCAGCACACAGATGATAGCTATTATAAGAAGGAGAGAGCAATTTTTCTGCAAACACAGGACAGAAGAGGATTGAGAATGAGCCAAGGAACACTCGTAGCAGAATGGTGCTGCTAGTAGTAGTAAATTCTTAGCTATATTTAAATGGGTAGTTACTTTTAATATGGCTAATGTCATATTGGCAGGTTTTCTAGTGCGACAATTCTGTGAACTTCAGAATGAAAAGTAACACTAAGACAATAAACTCAGATGTATATAACATAATAAGCATTAATGTAAGGGTAGTATCCTGCCTATTAATAGCAGGTAAATGCACTGTACTGTATTTACCTGATCTCTATGTATTTTAGAAGAAATAAGAAAGGTAAAGAAGGTAACTTGATAAATTAGACTTTGATTAAATATGGTTGGAATATTTTCGATATGAACAGAAGCAATTAAATTAGTTAACTATTTTTTTTAAGATAAAGATTTAAGAATCTGAAGACTGCTTCAGAGGAGTCTTTTTTTCTCATTTACTTCCAAAATAGCCTTCTCAGATACTACATGGAACTGAAATTCTGCATAGACACCTGTGGAAGCATGCTGACATGCAGGGTATTTTGTGTGTCTCCGAAATAAAAGCCTGGCAAGAGTCTGTATTTGAGGAACAAAAATTTGGATTCCAGTCAGGTCACTCTTCTAGAAAAGTGGTACTTTCACTCTCCAAGGACATATGTTGGCTTCCTCTGAAGTACAGAAATTCCCAATGGAGTCTTTTAGTAACAAATATTGATTTCTTCTTTTCTCTGTCTTTTGAAGTCAATTGCAGTAGTCCCACCCTTAGCTGTCCTTGCACTTTGTCATATGGTTGTCAGGTTATGCTGATACCTCTGATTATCAGGAAAACCCCCAAATCCTAACACTATTAAAGTTCTAAATAGTTCTTGTTGCAAAGAATTTGAAGAAAGTGTCTCTTCTTTAAGAAATGAGCATCAGAGGACTAAACACTTGCTATTTATAGTAAGTATCAGTTCTGCCCTCAGTACATTCAGTACTTTTTGATCTTTAGGTGATGAAACTGAGTATTTTCACCTTTTCTTGGATTGCTTCTCAAATTGGTCAGAATGCAGTTGTATCAACAAATAGGCCTTTAGTTTTGATTCTAGGTAATGAATTAACATTTAGATAGAATAGGTGGCTGTGCATAGTACCTGCCCATCCATTAGGTGGCATCTAAGTGACAGAAAAGCTAATCTCTTCATGTATTACTCTTCTTTTCATGGTAATATATTTAAAACTAATATAATCTTGTTAATTAAATTATGTCAATGTTGAGATAACATCAGTTAAGATGTTTTATATGGAAAAGAACTTGAGTAAAAGTGCACCACAGTGATTGCTTGAGATTTTAGCTTTTTTTAAAACTATACCCAGGTTTTCTTTGACAGTGTTTCATCCAGCTGTGACATAAAGTGTAGAGATGCTTGATTCCACAAAATAATGCTAATTTCAAACAAAATTTTCTGAATTCACTGTAAAAATTAATATTCTACTCACTGTAGGCATTATCCTAGATAACTTTCAAAAATATCTGCAGTCATGCACTTATTTATGTTGCTAATCATATCTCCAAATTTAAACTCTCGGTTTCCACTTTACATTTATAAAAATTCCTATATTAGTAGTAATTTGTTAATGCTGAAATGTGTTTTCTTCACTTCACCTCAAAGACCAATGTTTACTTGAATCTGAAGGTCCCATCTTGCTGGGAGAATAAAAACAACTAGTGGTCCTAATATCTCATTTGAAATGGCAAGATCTACAGATCACAGGACTAACTGGGAATGGATATAAAAATGAGCCTGTTTGTCCATAGCAAGATATCTTCATGCTTAGATTTTGTATCCTCTGCTTTAATTATGTGTTACTGTAAAATTGCTAAGAATGCCTTTATGCTGTTTGCATGGCTTTTAGCCATGCATGGATTTTATAGATCAATCAAATTTGGGATTATAATCAAGTACCCTAAGACAAACTCTGTTTGTGCCTCTGTGGTTCTTTGTGGGTTTTTGTAGAACAAAAAGACTTGTTTATCACACTGATCTCAGAATCCAGGAACTTCCAAAAAAATAGCACTTCCTTGCACATGTTTTGAATGATGAGGAGAGTGCCAGGCTGGTTGATTTGTTCATGAAGGGAAAATCTTTTCCCTAAATAAAATAGAATTACTGTTTGTTTTAGCAATTCCTAGCAGTTTTGAAGCATGACTGTGGCGAGTCACATCATCTGCAGCTTTCTGGGTGCATTTGTGAACTCTCATGAAAGGTCTCATTCATTTTGCTACACAGAATTTTGAATCAAAGCATTCTTTATACAGCTCTTGAATTTTGAGATTGTACTTAAGAATAATTATAGCTGAATGTTTAGTGCATAATATATTGTCAATATATTAATGTACTAACACAGCCACATAAAGAGCCAAAGCTGAAATTTTAGCATGTAAAGCAAAGTGGAAGATTGTCCTTTCTTTCCTGTCTTTTAGAACTTTTTAAAGGAGACTGTATGTATTTCTCCTAGAAGATAAGATTCATGGCTTCTAAGCACTGCAGCATAGGCTTGCAGGAAAAAACAATTAAAATGCAATACTAACTTTCACATGAGAATGGCAGTTGTGTATGCAGTTCAGTCCAGTAGAGACATACATGTTTCAGATCCAGCTGATCCATGGTTCATATCCTAATACAGCTAATTGGTAGTTCTGAACTGAGACAATGGCAAAACTTCATATCCACCAAAATCATCTGTACCAATGGCCTCACAGGAGGCTATTCCATAACAATTTTGTAGCTGTTGATATGTATTGTTCCAGTGACTTCGCAGGTTATGTCTATGATCTATCTTGGTCATTTGGGTAGATTGCAATGTACTGTCCTCCAAGGCTACACATGGAGACATCACAAGACACAGTAGCATGATGCCAGCTGACACAACTGTGCCTGCCTACAAATCTCATCTGTCTTCTTGATACCTACTATCAGAGTCCTGCTTGCTTTGCCCAGCATCAGCAGCGTGACTATATTATGGAAGCAGGTGGTAGACCAGGCCAGGCGCAAAGGAAAAGTGAGAGGAGCGTGGAACAAAGTATTTCTAGGGTCAATTAAAGAGGAATAAGAATTCACACTTTCTCCTGCATGTGTCACGTTCGTATAACATAGGCTTTATGCAAAGCTGGCCTCTAGGTAGGCTTCCATAGCAAATTTGCAATACACTGGCATCTTACCCTGGGGGGTTTGTGGCTGATGAGCTTCTCATTGAGTCCTGTGCCCCCTGCAGCCTTTGTCTTGTCACTGGCTTGAGAAAATAGAGATCTTGTCTTTCATCAGTGCACTCTATACCTGAAGATTTGATCCCTGAATAGATGTCTTCAATAACAGGAGATGTTGCAGAAAAGGAAAGTTCTCTGTAAGAAGATGCAAGTCCTTTGGCATGTCTATGTTTTCTCTGTAGAATATGCTCATGTTTTGCTTGTGTGCTGCTTTGAGCAGATACTCGTTTTCAAGTACTACATCTGGAGTGACTCCAGAGAAACTGGAAAATAGTTCCATTGATATCTGGTTATCGACATTTACAAAGACTTCAGTTTCCATTTCTCACTTTGCATTCTGAGCTCTTTATATTGGATGAGGATGAGGATCAATGAAACTATATAGGCTTCTGCAAGATTGGGAACTGTAGAAGTGGTTCACAATTCATACAATGTTTTTACTGCATTACTCCATAAACTACTACTCTTATCCTCATATTTTTCATGCAAAAACTTGTGGAAGATGAATTTACACTTTTGATTCCTTTAAGTGCCTTTTTTTTGGGAGAGCTCTGTTACATGTGTTTACAGACAGTGAACCTAAATGAAGCCTGATGATAGAGAAAAAATATGACAAATAGTTACAGAAATATTTTGTATATTTACCCATATTCTAGAGGAAACATATTGCTATGCAACAAAAATGTGTTTACTGTAAAATGACATAGACTGTAGTGCTTAGAACATACTTGAAAGAGTTGGATTTTGTAAGCAGGTCATTTGCATAGAAGCACAAGTACATCTGAAGGCTATGAGACAGCAGAGAGGAATAAAAGACATCTATTGGGAGCAGTCCCCATTAACCTTAGTTTAGTTTGATTTTCTTTTCCTCTCAGGAGTGAATATTTGTTTAATGATTGCATCAGTTCATAAAATTATTCTATGTCCTTAAAAGTACTGTAAGTAACTGTCTTGCCCCCAGATTAGTCTAAATTTTTCTTGAATTAATTAATGTTCCTGACTTTTGTTATATTTTCGGCAACTTATATTTCTATCATTTCATGAAAAATAAATTAATTCCCACTTGTGAGGTAGTCCTCCTTCTCAGTTACATCCTGAGACCTGCAGATATTTAATTGGTTGTACCAATAGATGGTTGGAATTCATATTTAATTCTTCTTCTCCTAAGTCAGACTGTGTATTAGAGCAACATAAAACTGAAGCCAAAATGGTGTAACACATTCAATACTCAAACCAGTTACCAGAAAGTACGCCAAGAGTTTAAAAAGTGCATGGTTCAAGATAAGAACATTGGAATAAAAAACCTTTATACTCAGCAAGAAGATGACTCACTTCTAGGAGTTCTATGTAAAACTCCCCAGATGGCTAAATGAAAGATGTCCGTATACACTGATGATAATAGTATAGCAAATGTAGCTGTTAGAATGCATACAGCAACCTGAAAATAATTTTAATAAGTAACTGAATTAAGGAACTGAAATGCTTCTTCCCATTCCAATAATTTAAGCTACTACATGATTAAAGGAGCTATGAGAAATCTGACAAACAGAAAAAGTTCCATTTGCTTTCAGTTAAGGTGAAATTCAGTATATTTTGCTTAGGAATTTGACAGTGGGAGGGGAAGACTTTCAACTTCAGATACCTAGCCAAGATCATGCCCAAGTTTAACAAGAAAATGGAAGTCTTTATGTATAACAGTGTAGCATTCTTTCTAGTCTCCTGTATACATACAGAAAATGTAAAGTTTTGCTGCTGGTTGCAGTGGAAGAGGCTATTGTGGGTTGAAGCTCATTGACTTGCAGATTTGAACCTGAAAGTAAAAATAGAAATCTCTCTTAGGTATTGCTCTTCCAGGTGTGTGGAGATTCTTCAGTGGTAATTGGTGAGGCTTGTACTGTCCCTACTCTATGAATTAAAATTCACATCGGAGTTGTTGGTGGCTAAACATAACAGAGTGGATACCAAACAGCTAAGCAGGTAGAAGTAGTGAAATAGTATATAGCAAATGTCCATGCTGGAGGAGGTAAGAAATAGTGAATTAACGTTGCCATAAGAAATATCCAATTCGACACATCTGTTAGTAATGACATATTAACATTTCCTGTCATATTTTCCTATGATCCTAAGTCATCTGTGTCCACAACTGCTCTTTCTTCATCCCTAAAATTCACGCAGTAGATAAAAAAGATGTTCAGCATATTTAATAACTTACCTTTGTCTAGCTAAGATTGTGGTAACAGCTTGAAATAGAAAGTAAGACTATATGTTAAAAATAGCAAAGGCGAAACATAGATGGTTTCAAATTAGGCCAAGAAAGAGCAATTATCACCTATACAACCAGTAGCAACAGTGTCCCAAGGGATTTTGTTTGGTTTAGGGGATACATTTTGTCCCCACCAGCAATATTACATAAAATGGTGTTCTAGCTCAGAGAGATTTCATTTTGAACAAATATTGAAACTTTGCAGATACTTTTCTGTAGCTGTACAGAAAAGACAAACTGCCTGCAGACCTGCCAGCCCCCAGAGCTTCTTACTTGCTTAGTTATAACAAGATAAATGAATAGCTGCACAGATGGAAAACTAGAACCAGGATGAGAAATTAATAGAACCCACTGGGAATAAAGGTCCTGCTGTTGCCAGAAGCAGAGTCCCTTCAACTCTCAGTGCAGCCAGGGAGAACGAGGGTGTGCAACACTTTGCTGCAACAGGCCTCAGAGAGCAGGCTTCATCAGCAACCATGGCTCAGCAGCATTACTGGAGGAAACAAGAGGGTGGTAGAGAAATAAAGCATGGAAAGAAAAGAGGAAGAAAAGCATGCTCTTCGACAAAGTGTCCTACATCTATGTTACAGATGAGATGATTGTGTTTCTGAAGAGAACTGTGTTTTTGTATTTGAGAAGAGGTAGTTCTGTTGAATTTGTCTCACCATGGAGAGCCAGTAGAATTAGCTTGATGTAGTAAGCCTGATCATCAGCTTTATTTCCTTTTTCCCAGACAGTGTCTTGAGTCTCGGGGCCCTGAGAGCATCTCCTGCCCAGAGTTTGGCTTGGCTGGAGCTTAAAGGCAGCTGACAGTGAAGCTGTGGGCTTTCCCTGTCAGGGTGCCGCATGGGCCAGCATCTTCCTCACTGCATCCCTACTGCATCCTCCCTGTGGTACCCAGTGTCTGGGGCTGCCCCTGACTGTCCCAGCTGCTCTGCTCCCTTGTGGGCACATGGAATGGACCCTGGTAGTGAGGCCCTGCCCTGACACCATAGGGAGGTCTCTGGCTACTGATCACAGGCCCAAGGGAACTGCTGGTCCATGTGGCATCGTGAAACTCACCTCTCCTCATGTGTACAGAGCTTGAGAGCTTACACTCCTTATGCAGGTTTAGGTTCTCTCATTCAGC
>JAUBNY010000312.1:5008322-5020071 GCA_032275445.1 Crypturellus soui | reverse complement strand
AGAAAACATTTGTGTAAAGTCATAATTAAAAAAAGTGAATCTAGACTCCCTTTCTTGAGTGAAGCTTGTCTCATGGTGACTGTGTTTGAGGCTGTGCAAATACTGCTTCATGCGATGCTATGTACTGCAGAGGTTATGCATATGCAATTTACTCCTATGGCATGATAGAGAACACAACTTTTTCAGCTGCTGGGGAAAGTTGTGAAAGGGAGATACGGATATGGAGTCTAGCAGCCTTGTGCCAGACAGATAGACTGGTGCTAGGGAAACCTTCCCAACTGTAATGCTGCTTTGTCCGTGCTACCCTCTACAGATACTGGATTTATGAGTCATGCTGACTTTAAAGAAATGTTATCAAGCTAGAATCTTTGCCATAGAGGAAACTTTCCTGACATATCACAGCTGCACTTAGAAAGGAAAGGGAAGACTGTGCGCTGCGGCTTCATGGAAAGTCAGCAGCCATGTTTTGTAATGGGACCAGCTTGGATTTTCTTAGGACTTAATTAGGGTCATTAGTTCTTTGAGCCGCTGTGGGATTGTATGGGTCACTATCAGCACATTTAAAGCAATTTTAGTTGCACCTTACTCCCAACGTTCAAACTAGGTGCCAATTACTGGGAAATCCATCAGTATGTTTCTCAGGTTTGTTACTTGGACTCCTTTATCTTAAAGAATAAATAAAAAGATTGAAAGAAGGAAGGGATGGTTGGAGGAGTGATGAAAGAATTTGAGCTGGAAATATCTGAAGGAAAACAGGGTATGTCTTCACATAAGTGGACTTTTGAGCTGCCCTGGAGGTTGCAATCCTGGGGCAAAGCAGGATTGATCCATATACTCCCTCGCACCTTGTTTAAATGTGTTACATTTATAATGGTAGAAGTGTTGATATAAGTGCATAGTGTTTTTTTTTTTTTTTTTTTCATTCATTACTCCATTAAAAAAACCCAGCAAAAACCAAAACCTCACACCACTGTTACTGGCAATACTCAGAAGACTGGTGCAGGACAGGCAAGAGCTGTGCAAGCACCGTGGGCTGCTTAACCCTGCTCTGCTGCCAGGGTTCTGTGGGTGAGCAAGTGGGCTATGACCTGGACACTCTGCTGTTTTTCTGTACGTGTTTTGGATAAGGTCTTAGAAAATCTTCTTATGAATGGAACTAAAATCTGGAAGTGATGATTTGCGTCTCAGATTTCCAGTTCCCTTTGAGGCCACTTGGCTGTGCAGTGCAATTCATACGCCAATGACGTGCTCCCAGACGCCTTCACCCACGCTGTCCCCAAAGATTGGAAGTAGGGCAAGATTTGGGCAACATACAGGCTAGAAAAAGATCCACCCTTACATGGGAGAGGGCGAGGAAGCAAACCCTAACACCTTGTCGCAAAAAAGGTCTGCCTTCCAGCTTTTATTTTCCTTCGCTGCTTGAGTGGTATATCAGTACTGACGACTCTGCACAGCTCACGTCCTGTGGCCTCTGATCCAGCTCAGCTGCAGCTTTTGATTGAAGCCAAGTAGCTGCAATAAATATAAATCAATTTGTGCTATTGCTTAGCAATATGGAGCTGTGCCCACTAGGGAAGCTGCTTGGGAGCCCAGTGGCATTTGGGCCAGCCCTTTCTGGATTGAGCAGCCTCTCCTGTCCTGCCTTACCCCACTTCCTTACTAAGCTCTGTAAGGTGCAGCCTGGTTTTAATAAACATGTAAAAAGAGGGTATGTTCATGTTGGGTATGCTCAGGGAGTAAATGGTTATATTCCTTTAAAAACATTAAAAATAAAAAGGCTGTTCATTTCTTTCATATTTTTTCCTAGCCTCTAATTATTCCTAATCAAACTACAACAAACAGTAAACACTAAAAATGAAATAAACGCAGTGACAGTTTGCCAATAACGAGCAGAAAATGTTCCATCTGTCTAGCAGTGAGTAAAATGTGTGTAATTACTGCTCATTTTTCTTCTAATTGCTGAGTTATTAGTTTAAAGCTTACGCACAACTGGTGAACAGTGCCGACTACCCATTCTATAATTACAGCCCCTGCTTTGCTGTGCTCGAAATCAAGAAAAGCAGAAAGCAGAAAATTTGCATTTTAAAAGAGTTCTCTGAATTAACCCCTCTGGTAAGAGCGCCTTTTCAGTTTTAGATTCACAGGTCAGATCCTTAGCTGATAGAAATCAGCATCTAGTTTTATCTGCTGAAGATTTGTCTCAGTGGAATTATCACCTCTCTCTATTTTTCTCCCTCTCTTTTTTTCTTTTCTTTTTAAAGCTTACAATTTAACTTCTAATTTAAAGAAGATTAAAGAATGTTCTGAATTCAATGGTAGGTGAAGGGCAATATCTCCAGTGAAGAAACAAAGGTGAATGATGACCACTTCGTGCTTTTTATTTTTGATCTATTGTCTCAAAGTGGGTCAGATGTGCGTATGTCCATGCTTCAGACTGTGCTTTGCTGCTGAGATAGCTAAGCCATCTTTGTCTACTCCTCTTAGGATAACTCATTTAGAGCCAGGGTGTTCTTGAGGTGACAGGTATGTGGCCACAGAATCATATGTCATCTTTGCCTCGATCAGGTGTCAGAAACAGTCCGGCTATGGGAGAGCTGATGTCCACAAGGGTAACATACTTTGCTAGTAGGCAGTGCAAAGAGAGAGGTGTAAGGCAGAAAACAGACCTGGTTTGTTCATTTGCAAAGGTGTGGAGATACTGTTATTGTCAATACACGATGACAACTGTTAATTGTAAAAAATACAAAATGAGAATAGCAGCAAGATTAAGGAAGACTGAGGAAGCTACATGACAGGGCTATTAACCTTGAGGTTTCTGGACCACATGAAAGGGATTTGAGCAGAGAAGTAAGGTGAGGCAAGCTCATTAACAGCAGACTGAAATTTGTAGCATGGGATTAGCACTAATATTAGGAGATATTTAGGGATTCACAAGTTGGCAAATGTTGAAAGCCAGTGTGCTAGGCTCTGCTAGTAAGCATTTAGCCACTTGCTGTATATCGGTACTGGAAAGCAAGAAGAAGACAGAGATGCAAATTATGAAATTAGGTGCTATCAAAATGTGGCAAAAAGGGGTAGCAGCACAGATTTCATCACTCTGTGTGAACTCTGTGCTGATATGGTTTAGGGAAGAAATCTTGAAAGGCAGAGTCCAGTAGAGCATCTGAGTGGCTTGTCTGTAACTGCATGGTTGTTTAGAGGTCTCTAGCCAGATTGAATACCAGGGATATCGAGGTTGTGGTAGACAGGACTTCAGTGCAGATTGCAAAACTCCTTTGAGAAATTTAGTAACTGTGCAGGCTTCGTGTTGCCTTAACCTTGCGTACTATCATCACCTGAACCACTCAGTCTAAAGCCTTCTGCTTGAGTATGCCCATAAAATAAAAACTTACATTTCTCTAGCCAGTGTTATTTATTCACTAGGTGTGAACTAAGTTCTGTGGAGAATCTAGACAGTATAAAATTTGAAGAAAGAACATGCAGTTGCTGTGCTTCAATGCAAGATTCCTTGCAGAATTTTTAGTCTTGGTCTCTCAAAAGAAACAATCTGTTTCTACAGAGTGGGTGAAATATTTAAGAGAAACTACACATCATGAAAGTGATGGTTTGGGCACTGTATTTAAGGGATTGTCCCAGTGGTGCTGATAATATTTTAATAACAGCAGCAAACAATGCACAATATTAATTGCTGGGGATGAGCAATGGAAGAAAAAACAGAAGTATTTCATTTTCTTTCCTTTGCTTTAGCTATAAGTTCTCATTTTAGATTAGCATTTAAACTTTTCCCTGATCACGAACGGCTGTAAGGAGAGGAACTTGTCCTTCTGAGGCAGGCAGATGTGGAGACCCCAGATTGCTGTGCACGTGTAGCTCGCTCAAATTTCAGTGAAAAAAGCTTACTGAAAGAGGCAGAGAGTAAAAGATGATGTATATCCAGCCAGTTCTGAGAAACAACAACAACAACACGAAAAATCCAAGAACCACACACACAAAAAAGTCTTTTAAAATATGCACAGAGTAGAGTAGTTTTGGTGAGGCTTTAACCTTGTCTTGAGAACAGACGTGCAGGTGGTGAGAGGTTTGGATTTGATGAGGGGAATGGAGAAATAATGAAAATGTGTTTAAGCATTTCTGCTCAGTGGCTAGAGAACTGAAGCTTTTCTACCTCTTTTCAGCTCCAAATAAATGTATTTGCTTCACAGACTCACATGCATATTATGCATAATCCTTTAGATATACTTGCCAGCTGTGTGGTAGAGATAGGGGCTGCTGGGACTTCACTACTTTAAAAATGGTGGAGATGTTTCACCAAAAAAAAGAGTAGAAATGAAATAATTATTTGCATAATCTTTCTAGAGTCACCTAGATTTCTTGAAAGCAGCTTAGCATGTTTGGAATAATCTATTAGGGAAATATTAAGGGAAAAATACTGCTTTTTCCTTCTGACCACATACATTTTGATTTTCTGTCTTGGTCTAACAGATTTATACTGCTTTATACTCATTTTAAAGAACATTTCCTTTAAGAAGAATAACTGCAATTTTAAACACTCTAGGCTCATTCTCCTACTGCAGAACAACATTGAAAGATTAAAGATTTTATTTGAAATTAGCTCACAGTAATTTCACTTCTCTATAGATACTGCACTTCTAAATATTCTTCCTTTTTTAATCAATTTGTATGACCCTTTTTTCTTTGGTGAACTGTTTGTCATGTTTTGCCTAAAAGAGAAGACCTCTTTCCCTGCTGAATTGCAAAGACGAAATATAGATTTGTGTGACTATTATGCAGATATGTAATACCCATATTTATGGGTATGGCAGTCTATATTTAGACTGCTTCCATATAATAAGAACTATTTGCATAAAAGTCTTTCTTTGTTGTTGTCCATCTCAAAAACCTTTTTGTTCCAAATTTTGGTTCATTTGTTTCCTGCCTCCAAATAATTATGAATAAAATTAAATCTCTGCTGTGTTTGGATTTGTTTAGTTTTGAGTCAGATCTGCACTGAGTGAAAACGAGCATTTGAGCTAGCTATTCTTCTGTATAAGAAAAAAAATGCATCTTCTAATGTTTAGGATTTATCTGGGGTCTAAACTTGCAGTATAAATATCCAGTATTTACAGTGATATCTGATACTAAATCAAAAATTATCTATCTCACAGGTATTTCTTTAATATAAAGGAGCTCAAATTCTTTTATGGTGCTCTGATAAGATTGCATTATGGAAAAATAAGGATGAAATTGTTTTGGTTGCTCTCCTTGAAACATTATTCATTAATCTTCACTATAATCTATGGTACCTTTAAATACTTTGTGTTGGCATATAAATGCCACACATATGAGTATAAATACAAATGTGTATATTCCACAGAAAATAACAACAACAACAAAAAAAGGTCTGTTAAGTGCTTTTTAATCATCTCTGATATGTTTTAAATCCAACAGCTCCTTAATCACTTAAATTTGCTACATGTTACTAAAACAGATTTGACCGTTCATTATCATTTGCCACCAGAACAGATCTACTTTCAGTGCTAAATGCATTTCATATCTATTGGCTTTGCAGCAAGGGCTTTGGAGAGCTGGGAGTGAATGCACAGACCTTCCGTAAACGGCACTGTGGTGCTTTTGTGCATAGCTGAGCAGCGTGAGCATCGCAAAGAGGCACCTTGGAAGCGTGAAATAAATGTCTGATTTATCTCCATTGGAGGAGTCCTTTTCTTGCTTCCACAGCTTTCTTTCACCCACTTGATTTGCCATGGTAAATCTGTCCACAGGCTATGGTTTTGTCTGCTCAAGAAAACAGTATTTATCTTAACATCAGGCTTTTTTTATGCCAATTGGCTTGTGTGGAGGTTCTTAAGGTGATTTGAAATTATTTTATTTTCATCTTAGGTTGACATGATTCTTGATCACTACGAATGCAAACAAAATGAGTCAATCTTAAACTTATATGCATCCTCACAACCTGCATTAGTTTAAATAAACTGACATGAAATAATAACAATAATCATAAAAAGCTCTACAATGATATCATCCACTGAGAAGGAGACACTGAAAATACTTGCAATGATACTTCCAGCACTACCAGAAAATGAGGAATTTGGATGAAATGGATGTTTCTGTGCCAAATTAAAAAAAAGAAAGAAGAAAAAGAATTACAAAAAATAAATGTTATTTCAAGATTGTGAGATGGTTTTATAAAGCCTACAGTATTGAAATCAATAATAAAAGCTATAAAATGCAGCTTTGTGTTCTCATAAAATTTTAAGAAAAATAAATTTGTGGAATGGTTAACATCCTTTATAATACCAGATAACTATCACTTTTATTATAACTGTAACATATGTCAGGATGTTTGTTTAATTCCCCAGTTGTCAGACATGAGGTTGAAAGTTTTTAATAGCCTCTGGGTATCAAATCTATAGCCTTAGGCTGCTGTTTGTAATTTAATAAAAGTAATTTATTATGAAGAGAGAAAAAACAAGAATTGCCCAGTAGCTATGAAAGCACATTTACATTATAATTATTAGGCACATAACAGCTAGAAAATAGATGAAAGGAATTTTAGAGTAGCATTGGCAGCAGCAACAGTATCTTCTGCTAAGATAAAGCAGAGAAATGTGGCTCTGGAGAAATTACTTGTGAGGGGAGCGGTGGTTACAGTGGGAAGGTCAGCCTCAGCTCGGCTGCCTGTCGTAGCTGGAATGAAACCATTCTCCTCGAGCCATGTGTAACCTAAAAGCATCATCCCCTTGAGGGATCCGCGCCTGTGCGGGAACCGCTGCAGAGGAGCCTGAGGAAGTGCGATTCTCAGCACCTGCTCTGTTGGTATCAGTAGGTCTGCTTTTCTGTAGGAAACCCCACTTTCAGAAAGCCCCCGCCTGAAACCCAGTAGCAGCTCACATTTATCACATTTATTAGGCATTTAAGAAGGCGGCAGGTGCCTGCTTCCTGTGTGGGATACAGATTTACCTCTCTGTTTTTAAATAAAGCTTAAATAGCCATCGGTAAAGTGTGCAGCCTGAGGTCATCTAGAATTGTTCCCCCTGGTGATTATCTGCCTTTATTTTTCCTTTTTCTTTTTTTTTTTTTCTTCCTCTCCGCTCCCTTCTTCCAATGCCCCTTTGCTAGGGAATGGCCAGGGCCAGCAGTGCCTGTCCTCGGAGCAGACCTGAGCACTTGCTGAGGACCCTGGTACGCCTGCTCCTCTGGCGGAGGAGTTTTGTGCTGCCTTTCAAAAATCTCCTGGTGCTTTTCCCCTGGCTGGTGCGAGCTGACAGGTTGTTGTTGCTGGCATTCTTTCCTCCTGCCCTGCTCACTAGAGCGAATTTTAGTGTGATCCATTGCTATGGGTCTTCCCATTTGGGGCACAAGTTGACACCCTTCCTTGGTGCTGACAAAGCTTAAGGACAGGGAATAGGGATCCACCTTTACCTGTGAAATAGGATTCAGGGATGGGGGTATTTTGTTTGGAAACAGTGTCTGCCCCTGCTTTTTTTTCCTCTTTTTTGTTAGGATGGGGAAAATGCCGTGAGTAAGAGGTAGCTGCGCACAGACCTGTTCCTGGCTGCTCATGGGGCGGCTCCCCCATCCCTGGTGGACTGGGCAGAGAGGCTTGTCTTGTCCCTTCCAAGCCCCAGGGCCCCCAAGGAGGCTCCGCTGTCCATTTTGCCCCTGTAACTCCGGTGTGAATGCTCTGGTATTGCTGCCCGTGTGAGCACTGCAGCCTTCGCGTACCTGCTGCCGTGAGGGTCCTTCTGGTCTCTCAAGGTCTTGCATGAGGTTACCATTTCTCAGGAGGGTGGTATACACTGATGTATAGCCGTGTATTACCTGGCTACAGCAGAAGTAGATGCTACTGTCCAGCATAGAGGAGTAATAAGATAGGATCAAATCTATCCTTAGAGATTATCACTAGAAATATACCTTTTAATTTAGTTTTATTTTTGCACTTGACTGTAGACAGACCTCTTATTTTCTTTTAAGGCTGGAAGAGCTAGAATATGACCCCTTAATTACTGCAGTGAATCTGTCCTTACCCAGCAGTGACCTAGTAGAAAGCACACCCAACAAGGCAGTGAAACCTGCAAGCATGCATCTGTGGATGGCAAGGGGACAATAACATTCAAAATTACTTGAATTAAGTCAGAGGCTGTGGCAGAAAGATGATGCATGCAATTCAATTCTGAGTAAGTCAGAGCAATGAAACTACAAAGGAAAAACCAGGAGGAAATATGATTTTAAAAAGATGCTTATCACCAAATTCTAATCAAGATAATGGAAGTACTAAGCAAAACCTTAAAATCATTCTCACAGATATTACACACCACTTGTCACATCATTAGATGTAATTTGGAAAAGGCAAAGAAAGCTGTCAGGTATACAGCAGGATCTGTATTCTCTCTGTCTACACAGAATACTGATAGGCTTTAAGCAGAAGTAAAAAGCTGAATCTCTTCAGGGCATAGATTCTGATTAAGGGAAAGAACCCAAGTCACTACAGACTGCAAAGTATATGCTTAAATGCCTTTCTACACTGTAGCCTTCATTCTTTAATTTAACTTTGCTTTTATGAATGATTGTCAATACTTCTATCCACTATACATCTTTAATAAGAAACTAGAGTAATAAAGCAGGCATTTTAAGTCAAGGACTAAAATATATGTTTGTTTTAATTTATGATAGTTTGATGTTACACATAACATGGAAATAAAAAACTTGAAATATGCTTTATTTAAGTCTCTTTTCTTCTGCAAGTGTCCAAGACATGTCTTCCCTAAAATATTGCCATATTGCTGTGTCATACTAAACCTATCTTGTCTCTGATTCTACTGTAAGAGGGGCATGACTATAAAAACAATACTTAAAACTAAACCAAAAATTAAAAACAAATTAACTCTGTGTTGTCTGGGTACTTCAGTTGCTAAATTCACAAAGTAGATGAGCAAAACATGCAATGCATCAGTGCAATGACTAGTTGAACAACAAATATACTACCATATAACTTCATAAACGAGTTGATAGGTAAAAATGATGGATTTGAATAACAATTCCTGCTTTTCACTATTTTCTCTAGCAATAGTATTTGCCTAATGATTTTTATTTTATAGCCAGGGCTGATATTAGCAGGGATTTTGACTCTGGTTGAATGTGATTTTAGTGATTTTAGTATGTAGTGCACTTAGTGGAATCTCTTCACGTGGAGTGACTACTTTGAAGACAACAGAAACTCCCAGCTGAAAGAAAGCACTTATGAAAAATGAGGAACATAAAAAAAGATGTCTTATGAAGCTGGAGAAGGCCTGTTCACATTGGCTTTTTCATATGAGGTTCATCTTAATGTGGTAGGTGAATCTGAATTTCTCACTGATGTAAGACAGCTTCTGGAAAATATGTATGTCCACAGCAACTTCTCACTGCCTCAGACCTTCATTTTGTAACAGAAGAGCTTCAGGAACATGATGGGTGGCCAGGCACATATGCTTACTTTAAGATATTAAGCTGTCTTGGGGAAATTTAGCCTAGAGCTAAGGCTGGACTCACCTTACTTGCACTTCAACTTGAAGATGATGACAGCCTCTGAACCTCCAAAGGGCCTCAGAAACTGCCTTTGGTATCTGGTGAGGCACCTAAAACCCCATATTTCTTGTATTCTGGAGACGTGTTGTGTACAGCAGTAGTTAGCTCTGCTGGCTGCTTATTGCTACTGGTGTACCTCACAAAGAAGATTTTAAGAAAACAGGCATATTCTGAGCCTGTTTTGTAATGGCCATGGGTATCACAGAGGTTCAGCACTGCCCATGGGACTCAGCTGCCCACTCTCATTTCATCACAACTTTTGGAGGGTGCTCCATGGGAAGGTCTCCTACCCAGTGCAGTGCCAGGGCTGCTATCCAAGCCTGAAGGCCAGTGGTTGCCCAACCTGAGTCCTGGCAGCAGGACTACCCACTGCCACAACCCACGTATTTCACCTTGTCCAAGCTTGCTGCTCTGCAATTTTTTCTTTTGTTTTGTCATTGTGAATGAAAGATATAAAAGATACTTAAGAGTTTCAGTACCACTTGAAAGCAAAAGATTTTTGTACCAGAGGATATGTCATCAGGTCCATCCTCTCTTGTATCCGAAGTTTCTGGCTCTGCAAACTGGCCTGACAAAGGTGATTTTTTTTTAAACTAGTGTTTCAGGATCACTGGAGCAGTTGTTTAAAAAACTATTGGACTACTGGAGTTTAGATGATGGCCTGATAATGGGAAAACAGATTTGGTATCTTCTTGGAGGATGTTGACCATTTCATTCACATGTGCTATGGAAAACTGAAGCCGCCAGTCTGCTCTTGGCTGTGCTGTGTCTATGAACAATTTTTATGAGGCTCTTAGTAATATAATTTAAAGCTCTAGTCGGTGACTTGGACAGAGATGCAAGAAGAACAGACTCTGGCAGTATGTCATGCATGCAGTGCCTGAGAAATCCCATGGGAGATGAGGTGGAGCTGTAGGCCTGTATCAGTATGGGGAGAAAGCTCTTGTGTCAGCTTCCTTCGTTAGCTTTTGTTTGAATTACATTGCAGTAATTCAAACGAGTGCCTATTATGCACAGAAGATTACTGTATTATTCTAATTGGATCCTACTCTGGGATTAGCTGCATGATTTAGAAATATTGATGTAAAGTCTCCTGTGTATCTAGTCTGAAATGTGAAGTTTGTGAATGCGGGGTTAACTGTGTGCAGAAGGAGCTTTGCTAGGGTAATCTCCGCAGTGCTAGTTTGAAGAGTACTTGAGAATATTCCCCCCAAAAAAGCAAACATGCCTGAGAAAGGGCAACTTAATTATGAAAAAAAAAAAGAAAAATAAAGGAAAAAAAAAGATGCCCAACAGAAATCTGAATCAGATTTTATAGGTAAAAGAAATGTTTAGAAATGAGATTCTTTTTAAAATGTAAATAGCTCTGAAAATAATTTACCTGAACCAATCACTATAGGTCAGGATAAAAATGTGAAAGATGCTTGAGGGAATAAAAAACAGATTAAATTATTAAAAAAGGAGAAATTTGCATAAGAACAGCTTGGGACAGAGGAAATTGACTAACGTAATGACACAGAATCACTATTACAGTGTGATTGCTGTTAATTTTTTGATTACCCAGTAATAGAACAAGCAGTCCAGTGATTAGCTGGCTGGTAGAAAAAAATCAAGAGTAGTTAATGTGAAGCAGTGCTGTCATAAAAGCCAGAAAAATTCTGTCCTGAATTGCAGCAGATAAGTAGCTGCTGCATATGCTCTGCAAGGCATATAAGCTGAGAAATAGCTCATAGCAGAATGAATGTGGGCGCAGCAGGGCTCAGGCTAAAAGAATTAGACGAATAGCATGAGGCCGTTATGGTGTCCTGTCGTGTCTGCGGTCCTAGAACTGTTGTATATTGAGTATCTTTGTACAGTCTTCTGTGCCTACTGTTTTCCTCAATTTCTTATTGCAGAACAGAAGGGATTCTGTAAAGCAGAGCTAATCCTCCTGAAAATCTGCTGGTTGGGCTTCTTTGCATGCCGATCAGCAGCAGTGTGACAGGAACGGTAATTCCTGCCTGACCGTAGTTTATAAGCCAGCTGGAGAGAGGAAAAAGAAGTTGAGGGCTTAAATTTATTTTTCTTTGTTTTAATTTAAGGAAAAAAAAATCACCTGTTTGTCTCATAAATGTTTTGAGCATCAGGCAGATTTTTGAACATTTCTTCCACTGTAGAGCATTGT
>JAUBNY010000312.1:4939734-4950855 GCA_032275445.1 Crypturellus soui | reverse complement strand
TTAAATAATAAATGAGGCAGAAAGGAAGGAATATAAAAACTCTTTTAAGGGCTTTAAGGAATCTATTTCAATAGCAAAAATGTTGTGTAGAATCTCAGATAAACTCAGGTAAGCATGTATGTTAGCTCTTGAACTTGTAGATCTTTGCCAGGAATCATATGACTTTTCTATGAAAGTATCAAATAAAACAGTTCCAGATATACTCAATATGTGTAAATACACATTCATATTTAAAATAAAGGGAAAATTAATATATGTTTCTGGAAAAAAAAATCAAATTTTATTCCTTATCTCATCTGACAACATATAATATTACCCTAAATAATGAAGAAATATCTCGCTTTATCTAATATCCAACATTCCTGCATAAAGATGAGAAACAACCTCATTTTATTTTGCACAATGACAATCATTGGAATATAGTACAATTAATATCAGGAATGGCTGTAATAGATTGAAACTGTAGTCACACAGAAATCAAAAACTCCCAGAAACTTTCCTGGAGTTAGTATTTTATTTGCAGATTCTTCATTCTCTATGACCATAGTCTTATAGCCGGGCTCTTTTAAAGGGAGTTTCAGTACTTAGAGGAGACAATAAGTACAGAATGAAGAGACCACTGACATCTCAATCAGTGGGATTAACATTGGAGAAGGAAAGCATAAAATGCTCTTTTTACATTTAAATTGGACACATTATCAGCATCCACAAACCAACCTCTTCCAAATGCACAATGGCACTAACACAGAAAATAGGATGGTGTAAGAAATATATGAATATTACTCAGTGCTATGAAGCATAAGCTTTTTTTGCCCTGCAAAGTGTGATGCCCTGTGATTTTCTAGAAATCCCTAGAAATGTGTCCATTTACTTGCTTATTTAGTGATACTGCTGACATGGAACATGCAATATCTGGATTTTGTGTTGAACTGATGGAGACTCTGGGAGACCTTCAGTGACTTGCCAGGTGATCTAATTTCTGTCATGTGTACAAAGATCTGTGTGTTTTGAATATAGAAGAGTATGTAATATCTTCATGCTGGTAGAAGTGGCAGAGGGATAAACATGAAATCAGAGAGGTTCCTTCTGTTTCTTAATAAAACTATTTTCAGAATTGACTGAGTAATATTCTATAAATTTTGCTGTTTGCTATCGATGTTCTGCTCTGCAGAGCTTGTTAGAGAGAATGAGAATATCCATTTGCAATGAATATGCCTCAAATGCTCTAAGCCTTTGCAATGGCACAGTCTACAGACAGTGTTCTCTGGTGTTTCCCTGCAACTTGCTTGGGATATTACAGAAATCCACTCATATGGTCATAAGGTATTGCACCAATTCGGTTACTGATTATTCCTGGCTTTTACTTTTTTGGTTATGCCTGGCCTTCCTCCAAATTTAGCAACCAAGAGATAATGCGTATCATGTTGCTTTTCATCTAATGCTTGCTACATCTAGTTATTTCTGTTAGCAATATTGCCTAAAGCTGCAGGTGTCATTCCTGCTATGGAAAGAAAACGGGATTGCTTAAGGCAAGGAAGGGACATAAGTACAGCAGCGTTTAATGGTGCTGAAGAACTTGGGGGAGATGAGGAAAGGGGAAAGAACCCCCCGGATTACTAGTTATTTTGCCTCTAGCACTTCTGGCACTGTCCAGCTTCTGCTAGCCTGACTGGTTTGGGACCCTTAAAAAGATATTTTCTGATGATACTGCTGCTGTGAATTTGTTTGCATATTGATAAGGACATGTACACAATACACAAAATGGGCAGAAAATTCTCTTGCTTTCCTGTTGCATATACACCACCCTAATACATCAGTCTCTTATATATGTTTGTCATAAACTCTGATGTATTATATTGCAGAAGAGAGAGAAAGAGATTTGGACCAAGTCTTATGTTCTTCCATTTTATTCTCTTTATTGATGAATTCTGTTGTAGTCATTGATGTCATGCTACTCTAATTTTCTTTGGTTGTCAGAATAACTATCATTTTAGGCCATCTAGTCATATTAGCTAAACAAGAATGTCAAGTGAAAGAGACTCAAAAAAAGTAGACAGGAGGGAGCATTAGAAAGGCAAATGATTCGTGTCAGCAAATCTGTAAATATTAGTAATTAATTTGCACGAAGCTTGAGTTTTGTACCTCCATCTCCAAGATGCTTTTATTAAAGGACTCTAGGTGGATGTCCTTGTTCATCTAGTTTAACTCTGATTTCTATTTTAAAAGTTACATTTTAATGTAACCCAAATCATGGATACTTAAAATACAACCTTCATCTCACTTGGGTGAAAAACTGTCAGAATCAGAGAAAAACTGTGAACAATTAAATAACTGAAACAAAACATATTCTATGTACTCTATAGATAGGTCACAACCTCTGCAGATGTAAACAGGTGTTCACAGTTTGGTTGCCACCATTATTTTTTTTCTCTTTCACTTGTCAATGTGAATGAGAGGATGTTAAACTTGTTCCTAAACACCTTCTGGATGTAATGGTACTTTAGGAAAAATGAGGCTTATTCCAAGGGATATGCACACTTCCCTTGGGTCCAATAGAAGTAAACGTAGCCAGAGGAGAGGAAGTAAACTCCCTCAGATAGTCAATTACATATTTTTTCCTTAATTTCCCATTCAGAATTAATTTTAATTTCTATTTGTTCATTTGGTCATAAATCCTCAAGATAATTTTATGTTTTAGTCCCTAAAAAAGTACTAATATACACAACAACTCTGGATTTTGGACCATTGGCTGTTTCACAGTGATCCAGTGGGTATCTTTTAGAGGAGTAATATTTTTTACTATCTTTGTAAATTAAGTTATGGGTGCTGAGTATCTTTCTCCTTCTCACATCTCACTGAATCATTTATTTTGGAGGGGACCTCCAGAAACCATTTAGTCCAACCTCCTGGTCAAAACAAGACTAATTAGATCAGTTTGCTCAGAACTGTATTTGTTCAAATTTTGAACAGCTCCAAGGACAGAGATCCCACAGATTCTCTGGGTTCCTCATGGTAATTTTTTTTTTCATAATATTTGATAGGAATTTCCCATGTCTTGTGTCGTCTACCTCTCACTCTGTCACTGTGCTCCTTCAAAAGAAGTCTGGCTCTATCTTCTGTATTCTCTGATCAGGTAGGTGCAAACAGTAAGAAGGTGTCCCCTTTGCCTCTCTTCTCCAAGCTGAGTGGACCCAGTTCTCTCAACTTCTCCTTCATCATCAACCTCTTACATCGTTCTCTTTATGCACCGATCCTTATGAAGGTCTTCATTAGCTTTCTGGGCAAAATTAAGGTCCCACTTAGTGGGTCAGGAAGTCCTTTACTATTTAGAAGGAATAAGATATAAAGCAAATGCATACTTCTGCAAGCTATCAAATTACTTTCTGTAGCTGTTTCTCTGTAGCTACAGGATATTATGGATGCAGATCAGTTTCATGGTCTTGTTTTTTGCTCTATGTCAGTCTAATTACACAGAAGCAACCTCCTCTGTAGTATATGAACTACGGGGAGAAAGAACCTCTCTCAGGACATCTCAAGATGGCTTTATATTATCTATTTCTAGTTAGCCTACTGCCTTGGGGCATTGCAACATGCCCAAGGGAGTTAACAGGGACCCTGATTACCAAGGAGATTTATCTCCTTGCTGTCTGTCTTCATGGCTTGTCACAGCAGGAAGCATTTATAGCACCCTTGGAAGGAGTGCAAGGGCCGCAGGAGCAACCTGAGATATGAAGCCACATGAGATATGAAGCTTTATATGGAGCTTATGTAGGAGGCTTGCCTATGCCTCTCCACATGCAGCAGACTTGAATGTCTTTTGCATTAGTAGTGCAAAACTTACCTTCCATCTCTCCAGACAGGGTATAGCCCAGACGTTTACAGTATGGCAGGACTGTGCCCTACTTCTGTTTTCTCTGTGACCTGCTGTCGCGCTTGCAGCTGCTCAGTGGAACCTTTGGTATACCAACCCTTGGGTGTACTGGTTCACAGAGCTGGGTCAGGCTGCAGCACCACGTGACACTCATTGTATGAACTTTATTGGCACCCATGATCTAAGTAAGGCTTCTTGCAAGGAGTGTTTCCATCTCTTCTGGTTGTGGTATCTTTCTGTCATCTTCACTGACACACTGGGCAGCACTCTTGACCTTAATTTATTTGGCAAGCTACAAGATCATCTGGAAAGAAGAATTGTAAGACATGGTGCATTATCCCAGCCCATTCCTGGGAGTAATAACTGTTGCCTCAAAACAATAAGCGGTGTGTGGGTGGGGTAAATATTTCTACCTGCTGGGAAGTTTTTCATTAAATGCTCCTAAGCATATGTAATTTTTTTGTTTTGTTGCCATAAACAAGTAACAGCTTCCTGGCAACACTGGTATTAAAAGTTTCATTTAAATGTGAAAAGCTGAATCAAAACTTTACTGCACTTCAATTTTGAAGAAGGTGATGGCAAATTATGCTTTTCAGCTTTCAAGGGAACTGCCTGTGACTCCCACTTCTTTCCTTTTCTTCTACTCAGCGAGAACTGTAGGTGAGTGGTTCAGGGTTTTGCTGACACACCAACACCTATAAAATGGTACATTGTACTGATGCGTGAAAAGCACTCAACATTAAGTTCTTGAAATAATCAATTATTTAGCAGCTCATCATATTTACTGTCCACCGACTGAAGGATCTTTATGGCAATAAAGAGGTCACTGCAATCAGATGCTCTGTTTTTGGCATTTTATGTGCAAAGCCTGCACACAGCCCCAGGAAAACCTAGAAGAGTGAGATTTGGGATCTTCTCTATTCTAAATTGAAGATGATTGCTGTTTAATCCTCCATATCTGTATACCTTTTTGGCCTAAAAAAGTTTGCAGATATACAAATGGAAGGAACCTTCAGTGACTTTGAATCAAGCCTGTGGAATGGTGTTAGATATTCCGTAGCAGTTAGGAAAGCTAGTCCAGGATGGACTTTTTTAAGGTTAAAAATGCAAGCAGAAACAGATGTATTAGCTTCTAGTCAGGCAGACTGATAGCTTGTCAGGAAGCATGTTGATGTATGGGAACACTGAGAATTCTGCATTGCATGTCAACAGAGAACTATTTATTGACACTACATTATATTTATGGATGTAATAGCACTGCCTAAATATAGTGCCATTTTAAAATACAGTGCTAGAAGTCATTAAATACAAACAGGAATTTTGAAATGCAGTTTACTTTTAGAGATTTCTATTCAAGACTCCTTCACATCAAAATTGTGTTAAATAGAAAAACTCCAAGTTCTTCACTATGGAACTCCACAGAAACTGATAAATTTACCATAATCATTCAAAAACAAGAAGGGGTGTTGGTGAATGTCAGTACATGCTTTTAGGTCACAGTTCTATAGCCAAAGCAAAAATATTCATGCTGATACGGGGAAAAAGTGACCTTGTCAACAGATAAATCTGAAATAATATGGCTGCTGTCACAGCCTGAAAGAATTTGAATGTTACATACCATCAATAAATAATATATTTTTTGTTATAAATACTGTGCTAAAATGGCCTGGGATCCTGGAAGGTATATGATCATCAGTGGTTTAAAATATGTTTCTTGGCCTTTTCAGAGAGCAGAACCTCTATTTGCATTATTGTATGACGGGAACAACTCTGAAGGCTTTAACCCTCCCCCCCCTTTTTTTTTTTTAAACCAATAAGATATTCAGGTAACTTGAATAGGTTTGAAACCTAAACTGTGAATGGTAATGGCTCTTGCATATGTCTTTCAGACAGGCACAACTCCAGTTCAATAAACAAGGTGAACTTGTATTTAAACTAGAGCTATTCCTGAGCTGTCTGCAGCCAGTCCTCCTCAAGTGACAATCGACTGAAGTTACAATTTAATTCTTAAATTCTCTAAGGCGTTCATGGATACCAGTGCCCTAGCTAGTTAGATTACAGCCCATATTAGGCATGCTTTAGCATACTGCAGTCAGGCTTTAAGTTGCACCTAGACAATATGTGTCTCTATGCGAATAGAGACAGTGCTTTCCTTGGCCTTGATATGTCTGATGGAGAATTTAGGCCTCACTTGTGTATTGGACAGTGGTTTCATCCTTTGCACTGGAAGTGGAAAAGAAATTTATTGGTACTCAGCAAGAATGCTCACTTATGGGAGTAGAAAACAGGAATGAAATTCTGGTTCTGCTAGAGACTATGATAGTTTTAATGTTGATTTCGGTGGTGAACGGATTTCATTCAAAGTCATAAATGAACCCCTAAGAATTTTTCATTTTTTTCTTCCACAGCATTTTTCACTTTTCGTCTTGGAACTGGCTCTATCTAAATGCATATATGTGCAAAATGACTTTTTTCCCCCTAGTTTTAAACTAAGATGTTTCTGCAGCTATCTGCATTAATCTTTAAGTTAAAGAGAGAGTAAATGGGAAGTGCTGGTGCATGTAGTTAAATATTTATTAAAATAGATGTGGAACTAAATGAGGAATAGTAAAAAAAAAAATGCAAAGACCTGGAGGGGTGACAATGTTTAGATTTGTCTTTCTAAACCCCGAAAGAATATTGCAGTAACAAGAAAAAGTCTCCTTTTCCCTCCTTGATCAGTTTGGAGCTGTTAATGTGATGGCAGTGAGTGTATTTGAAGATCTTGCTTCTCCTGAGATTTGAGTGGAAGATAAAATTGCAGCAACAGGAAAAAGAATGGAATCTCAGAATAGGAAAAATCCTATTTAATATGTGGCACAAAGTGCTTATCAGTTTTTAAGTTGCCAGAAGAAGGACCTAAGTCCTGTTGGCTTCTGGTAAGACGTGTGCTTCTAATCTGTTTAGATGAAAATCCCAACCTGTTGTGGATTTGTCTCTCCCCATCTTGCCTTTCTCTCCCCTCCCCCAGACAGAGGTGGATGGACTGTATTTCTCTTAGTGCAGCGAAAATATGGTAACCACGATATATCTGTGCATTTCTAACTGGTGCTCTTGTGCTCCGCTGAGATTTTTAAGAGATCAGTATTGATGAGAGTGGTAGTATACTGCGAATATGGTTGGTTCTTACCTTTTTGTCAAACTTTGTCAAGTTCTGATGTTTACAGCCTCTTTGCTGTAAGTCTTAGACTAATATGGAGAATAAACATTACTAACAATGTCAACCCTATGCCCTTTTTTGAAATCCTCCATCAGAGAAAATTTGATTTGCAACACTTCTAGTGACTTCATACTTAAATGATCCTAAGAGTATAAGGTTAACATACTGTCTAATAAAATTAAGAGGATTTTATTACAGTATAGAAATGTCTCCTTGACTTTTTTTTTAAGATGGAGACAGGCTGGACTGGGGAGGTCTCTCTTGGAGATGAATAATTTTGAGGCATATAAATTTCACTTCTGAGGCTACTATTCCCATGCAGTTGTAGATTCTGTCTGTAGATAGCTCTGTGGCTTTTATGGAAAAGCTTATTTTCCCTTATTAGGGTTTATAAATCTTGTGTAAATTTAATTGTATTTTGTTCTAATAGAGAATGTGTTAAAAAACACAAAGAAGCTCTCTGTCCACCCTCCTCCCCAACTCTCCCCACGTTTTGGAAAGAGATACATACCTTTTTGGTCACTATAACTTAAAATTATGCACTAGTCAACAGACACAGTTAAATTGTGAATTTTTGTTTTTCACCCATATCCTGTTTAGGAGAAGTCCAAGTCAATTGTGCATAAATGATTGTCATCTTAAATAGCTTGTTAATGCAGATAATTTTGAATTTTTTTCAGGTAGGCCTTTTTGTCTTTCATTAAATTCTTGTCAAATCTTCCTAACCTGACTTCTGTACAAGAGGAAATCCAAATATGCAAAGACAGAACAAAAAAAAAGTTATTCTATTTCCATGGCAACATCAATTCATATTCTGCAGGTACAACAGCTGCCAGTTAGTCCACTCACTAAATGAAAGCTCCTGAAGGCTCTTTATACTGTAACATTTAGCCAAAAATAACTTGGCATGCCACAGTTTTCCCACAAACCCACAGAGAGAGTGAGATTAAACTGACTGGCAAGCAGACTGTCAACTCGTTTAGTGTCTTCATGCTTAGAGGAAGAAAACAGTCTCTCTAAACATTTAAGAGGAAAAAAATTGTTTATGGTTGGCACATCATTTTCATGGCCTAAAAGATAAAATATTTATGCTGTTGAAAGGAATATGAAATATATTCCATCTAGTTCACCCCAAAGGCACCAGGTAATTTGTTTTCCAATAGAAACTATTATAATTACATACATTCTGATTTAGAATTAATTAGCATTTTTTGAAGTTACAGTGATAAACCTAGGCAGTTATTTAAAATGAATTCTAATGGAAGTAAATCAGTTTCTCTTAGTCAGACTTAGATATTTAGTGGCAGGCATAAGATTAGTTCTTTCACAGCCTTGTATAATAAGGCTCTGTGATTAGATATTACCAAATGATGCTAAAATTGGTATTACTGTTACCTGTCCTATGCAGATTTTAATGTGGAACAGTTGCTGTATGACTGCTCCATAAGTGTATTCAATATGAGACAGTAAGAAAAAATGTAAGGTTTTTTTTTGGCATGTGCATACGTAGTCTTTAGACCTGTAATAACTCCTAATTAACTAAAATAAAATTGCAACAGGCAATCCTGAGTTTTGAAGACTGTGCAGATAGATAGGCATCTGCACAGATGTCGTTAAGAAGAACATGCATGACACTTGTTTAATGGCCATCTTGGGAGAGGGACCACAGGGTTCTGAAAATTAACTCTTTCCAGAGTAAAAGTGGGCCTTATATTGCTTAAAAATAGACAGAAATGAAGATTCCTTAAATTAATCTGTTAAAATATTCCTACTTTAGGAAACATTTTGGGAAACAATTTCATTTCATGATAGTGTTTCTTTGAAGGATCTTGCCTTCATATAACTCCAAAATTCTCTAGACCGACCTATTGATTTTACTGCATTAGGATCTGCTGTATGAGTTAGATTTGTTAGATTGTTTGTTAGATTGAATGAATTACATTTACACCCCTGCAGACAGCCTAATTTAGGATATGTTGGAATTAGGGGGTTTCAAACCACATTAGCAGACTTAGAGATCATTCTGAGCTGCCACTTTAAACTCCAACCATGTCACCATGAGCAAGTCCTGGTAATCAGAAGCCTATATTTAAATGCTGAAATCTTCTACATCTGCAGAAGAAAACATTGTTTACACCTTCCCCTCCACCAAATAAGCCTCATGTTAATTTTCTGTTTTACACATTCATCGCTGCTGGGCAGATGATCCTGTACAGTATTTAAAGTATTTAAAAGATAAGTACTTAAAAAGCTGTAAGTGACTTTTAATATAGTAGAGAAACATAGTTATGCTTGTAGTTTTCATCTCAACTGTTGAACTGCTTAAGAATATTTTGCTGAGTAATAATAATTTTTTTCATTAATTTTTAATTTCTCCCCTAACACACCAAAATTAGGAACCTCACTTTGACATTTTAAAATAGAAAGATGCAGGGTACTACTACCGACACATAACAAGATTTTCCTAGGGATCTTCTGTATTGGAATACAGCTTTTGAAATACTTCTTGATATGCTTTGGGAGCACTTCTAGGAATGTGCTCGTTTTGTTTCAAGTGCTAATGCAAGAAATGACCATTTCTCTCTCTCTTTTTTTGGGGGGGTGGGGGAAGGAAGGGTAAGAGGGGGTGTTTTATTTATGGCCTGTCCAATAAAGCACTGACCTGTTCTTTATCTTAACATGAGGTGACTCACAAGTGTGTTATTAAACACAGGCCTTCTAGCATGACACCTAGTGGGCAATCTTGGACTGCTGTTCGCGTTAGGCAAGGGTGATTAGCTTTGATCAAATCTACACACACGGCATGGGAAAATAATATGTGAAGAAGGCATAATCCTTTCCAGAGGATCCTTATTGTTGGCAGTGTGCGTTAATTCCATGACCTGTAATGCACTGCTCTCATGTTATTTAAAGGAACATCGGGTATTTTACATCTTGTTCACACCATTAGATACTACACAAGCCATTAGAGGGCACATTGGTGCAACCTGGCTGCTTTCAATGGTATTTGCACTGTGAAAATGCAGGGGAAAAAAAAAAAGAATAACATTGAAAACAAGACGGCTATCCAGTCACTTCATTTTCATTAGGAATGAAAATGTTCTATTTCTCTGGTTGCTCTGAATAAGGTATGTCTACCAAGTGCTGGTATCTCACTCATTAAATTGGAGTAGTCAGAAATAATACAGCCTCAACTTCCACTTTCTCTGAAAACAATATGTTTGTATTTTCTAATCTAGATGCTCAATGTCTGCTGTTTTCTGCTGGAACATTTATGATCCTTTTTATCAATAGTAACCTTGCTACATTTTGTGCAGTGAGCACTGATATTTAGCTTTCCAGTTCTTTGAGAACTAGGCATGAGATGTTATATTCTCTAATAGATGTTAAACAGGTACAGAGCGTGGAAAGGTAAGAGAATGAGCATATGAGAAGTAAGAAATTGAACTCTTGATTCTCACTTTTACCTACTGATATGTTGATATCCTTCTGTAGCTCTTTTTAGCCCACACTCCCGTTTTCTGTTCCTCTGCCTTTGTACCAAATAAGAAATGCTAGTCGTACTTCACCATGCAAAGTCACATATTGATGTTGCAGACCTCAGTGCAACATCGATATATGTTTGATAGAGCCAGGGACAATCTAGCAGTGTGATGCTCCGTGCTGGCTTGCTTAAAACTACCTCAGATCTGCTCTCCAGCTGTCCTCTGCAGAGATAGGTCTCTAATCAGCAAATCCTACCTTCAGTGAGTCTAACTAATTAAGCAGGGTTATTAAATAATTTAATCAGCAACAACTTTGCTATCATAGCGTTTTGGCAGAATATGAGTCTCAATAAAATTTTCTGCTATGCTGTGCACTGTACATATAAGTGTATTTTGGAAGGCCAGTGTTTTCCATGGAATTCAGGCCATGCAAGCCTATGAGATCCACTACAAAGCCGTCCACAACAGGCAGGGCTGTGGGGATGAACATCAATTGTCATGAAAGTATGGAAAAAAATGTGTAATGAAGTTAGAAGTTAGCTCACCAAAAAAGTTTCAAGATGATA
>JAUBNY010000312.1:4799216-4809658 GCA_032275445.1 Crypturellus soui | reverse complement strand
TTTTTTTAAAAAAAAGAAACAAAACAAATTTATACTTTAGAACTCCTGGCTTTTCCAAAGCAAAACTCTCTGTATGAAGATAGTTAATTTAATAATTTAGTTAGCAAATTTAGATCTAAGTACAGATTTTCTTGACATTTTATAGATATAATTAAAACAAAAATGTTTAACAAATTTTAGTAAAGAAAAAATCCAATTATAGTATTTTCACACTGTCCCTGTAACTAGCAACTTGATTTTTTGTTATCCACTGCCTGTTGTACACAATATGTTAAACCATGTTCCACGCCTTTCCTCTTTCTTTGCCAGTAGTTACATTATCATTGCCATTTTGTCCTCATCTCTTCTATGTTTACTCTGTATATACAAGAGAGAATTGGAGTTCCTCTTCGTTAAAACGGAATTTTAAAGGAAAAAATAAACCAAGCCCCTTGAAGTCTTTATAAGGCATGTGCTGTGGGCAGGCACTGTGGAGGAAGGTGACCTGTAACCCCTTGCCATGTGCTTTGTTCAGGAGATGGATGGCTATAATTTACTGCTGCCTGAAACACTGGTATTTATGATGCTTTTTCTTGGCCAAGGGGTAAACTTGATCTCCAGAGAAATAGAAACATTTTTTTTACGAGGGTGTTGAAAATCAAAAGCCACAGGATACCTGAAGGTTGAAGGAAGGAGGTGATGAGGGTTGTTTTGTCTGCTTTTTCAGATAATCAAAATACATCTCCTGATTATTTGACTCCTTGAAAAATAGTCCTTTTTTTTTTCTTCTCTCTCTCCCTCTCACTCAGTCCCTCACTCACACACATGCAAGCACACAAAGGCAGCCCGCGACTGACCCCTGTTTTACAGAAGGAGGCTTGGCAGAGCAGGAACGGGCCGTGTAAAATGTGGATTTATACTCCTTTGCAGCTGTTCTTTGTTCATGACTGGATGAGCATATCGGCCCCTCAGAATGAGCCAGAACAACCACAACTCTGGTTCAGATGGTATCCACTCCCTCTGGCCTTAGGCATTTGGATCCTGGAGCCAAGGGTCAAAGCCACGTAGGAATACTGCCTGCGAGTGCGAGTGGCAGCACTTCTCTTGCCACGAAGCATTATTGTTTAGCGCAGTAGCCTCCAAACAAACTCAGTGCATTGGAGGCCTGGTCTTCAAACTTGATAAAGCACTGCACAGATAGAATGATAGATATGATAGAAATGAATTTACAAAGCACAAAAATAATCCCACCTAGGCCCTAATTTTATATTTAATTAAAATTAATCTGATTTTTTCCTTCCTGATCTGCTGTCAAAGCTGCTGCTGGTTTATGGGTACATGTAACTGAATGATTATTTTTAAGGTCATTACTCTACAAATATTGTGTTTATCTAAGCTCTCTTTGTTTGTTATTGCTAATAATTTAACGTATGATTTTCCTTCCTTCCATCAGATGTGTTCAGAAAATGTTAATGCACATAAATTGCTTATTAACTTTTTCTAGAGCGAGCAGTGTCTAAGACAGTTCTCCACTCTTCTAGAAGGCATCTCCTTTTACCCACCAACTTAAGGGACATTTCTCCTTGTAGAAACAGCTGGCAAAGTAGTAAAAAAGGACTCACAAGAGGAAAAAAAAAAGGAATAGTTTAGAATTCAAGTTTGTTGTTGTTTAGAAAAGAAAATGGAATTAATACTCAGCAAATGTCCAGATCATTCCCAGGTAGCCTGTGATACAAGGGACAAATACTAGGATTCTGACTGGGGAAACCAGATTGACGTCCATTAAAACAAATACATTCAGAGTTTTTTATTATGTTCTTATTCTTGCAAGTTGAATCTCCTTTCCTGTCTTTTCTGAGATAGTATTTACACCCCCAAACTCCTCAGTTTAGAGAATGTGTAATTCAAGACTAGACCCGTAATACTGGATTCATCTGACGTTAAGTCAGACTTCTACAGGTTAGTTGTAAAAGTTTAAGCTGCCCACAGTATGCTCCATTTGTAATCAATAAGCATCCTTCATCATATTCAAGGAAAGATAAATGGCTCCCTGCAAGTCCTAGTTTCTCTGCAAGGACCGTTAAAGGAGATATCCTAGTCTGACTAGCTGAAAGCTTAAGTGACTAATTTTTAGCCATCTGAAGTTAGGCAGAGATTAATGCTGCTGTCTGGTTCCATCTCCTCACGTGAATTCTTTTTTTTTTTTTTTTTGGTATACATACAGTACAATAGCACTTTTAAGATAGCATTAATATACACACAATGTATTCATGTTTTGTGTAAATGAATTTGCATAACAAATAGCTACATATATGTATATATATATATAAATAGTTATATGTCACTCAGTCTAATATTCTTTAGTTCTGGTCCCATCATCAGAATATCAGGTGTTGCAACTATCCAGACAACAAACCTACAATTCACACTGACAAGGCTGGACTGGACTTGTTCTACCAGAACTCTGCTTCCTGTACATCAGCAGATTGTATTTCATGGCTTTTTAGCTCAGAACCGTGCCGTTACGGACCCGAGTCGCCCTGCTTAAAAGTATACTTACTTGCATGAGCGAACAGCGAATGAAAACCATTAATGTCCCGGCATGCACAGCTCACCAATACGCGGTTGTGTTGTAGCCGGGATTTCTTAGTGTGTTTCTGCTTCATTTAAACCCGTCAATACTCCAATTAGTGCTTACTTCTCTTCCCCTGGGAGGAACGTTTACACATGCCATTTCACAGCCTCCAAATCTAAGAGATCCATGAGAATTGCAGGGTCATAAATTATACCCCGATTAAAGGTTATGTGTTTCAATGAATTTCTATCATTTAATAAAAAAATTAGTAAATAATTTGAGTATTTTTAATCATAGGGTGCAAATAGAAAATGTAAAAAATAACAACCTGTAAGAAAATTGGCCCTCTCCCATATGATTCTACAGTCTGATTTTTACTGATTTGCATTCAGTAAGACACAAAAAAGAGAGCACTGTACTTAACAATTATGATAACAGTAGTCCTTGCATTTAGCATTAAAACTTGATGCTGTCTTGGTGTCAGACTGAATTCAATTTAAGATCAAAGTATAGGAGGAGATATCTTCCTATTTTCCTCAAAATTATATATTGCTAGTCTAAACTATTATAGCAGCAGCTTTTTTCCAGCTTGACTTTTATACAGCTGAAGAAAGATAGTAATTGATTTGGAATAAGTGGCCCAATACATTTATTCTTTATGGGTATATATTTCTAATATTAATTTTTAGACATCTATACTTTTCTGCAATGTGGTAATAACAGTAATACTGTCCATTAATTTCTTCAGGAAGATGATCTTTACCCGAATCTTAAAAAATCGCATAATGTAGATGCTAATGTATTTATAATCTTTTTTTATAGATCTTTGATCACTTATTTTCCCTACTGACAATTAGCCAAGCTCTGATAATACTGATTTTCCAGTGCCTCATGTGGATTATCATAGTTTGTCACAAATTTCCATAGGCTTTTACTATAACTGACTGCAGGGAACAGAGCTGTCAGCTTATCATTTTCCATTTTCTTTCTCTTGGTTATTAGTAAGTTCGGATAGATAAAATGGGAATTGAAGCTGCATGGCAATGCAGAAGAAAGTCACATTCACTTCAGAACCATGTCAAAGTCAAAAGAAAGACTGAGAAATATAAGCAGCTGCTGGTCTCACGTGTATCATTTGAAGACAGCAGTTTGCACTGTACAAACATAAACCTAAAGCAAGAGCTCAGGAAGACAGAAAGGATTACCTTGGTGAATTGAGAGAAAAGACCTTTTTTTATTTTATTAATGTGTCTTTTGGTTAAAATTCATAGTTGTCATGAAAAATAAATCAACTTCTTTTTCTATAATGTGACCTGAAACCACTTCTGAGTGAATAAGATATGAACCCTAAATGTTCACAGCCTTTACCCTGACATATTCAATCAGATCATGAAGCACCAGTGAAGCTGCCAAGTTCTCAAGACGTTGTCATTCTTATTAAAGCTTAGCATCAAATCAGGCTTGTTCTGGCCTTGGAAACACATGTTTGAATAATACTTCTAATCAAAGTAACTTCATTTATATCAATAGAATAGGTAGCTGAGATGATATTTTAGAGAGTCCAGAAAACCTATTCGTTCCCAGTCAATGATTTTTTTCTTTTTTAGGGTCTTTCCAAAGATTACCATTCATGGATGTCCAGTACTGCAGTTTTTACATACAACTGACTCTCAAGTTTTGATACAGGATTTATACAGATTTTGATATGGGACTTGGATAGCTGGGGACACTGGCCGATCCTATTTGTGTTTACTTTTTCTCTATTATTTATATACCATGATTTTCATAGATGTCACTCTTCACTAAATATAGTTTTAAAGATGCAGTTTCTGCTGGATGCTATCTTTTTTTTTTCCACTGCAGTACTGATTTTAGTACTATCTTTCTGAAAACTTTTTTGCTAATAGAACTACTAATGAAGTTCTTCCCTGTTCTACCAAAATCTGTTAATGTAACTATTATTAATGAAAGCATACAAAATATTAGTAGCTCTCATTTTACAGCAGGGTGGGGTAGAAGGTTGTTTGAATTGTTTTACTTTTCTTTGAGAATATTTTTAGCAATGGATTAGTCAGTAGATTGCCTGAATATAGTTCATATACACTGTAGACTCATGAAACTAAAGCAGAGTAAAAAATTTATAACTGACGCTTTAATTCATGGAGATTTTCATCTCTTCTAAAAATTCTCAAGTTTATAGATTTGAAATTATTTCTCTCGCTTGGAATCTCAGTTGCAATTAATTTCAAAACATTTGCTTTTTGAACTCAAAATTCATACCACATTTATTAGTTACCTAAGTCACTGAATATTGTTTCTAGTTGACAGTTGCTTACATAAGAAATTAATTATTGATTCCAAGCAATATAGTAAAATATGCATTCAAAATTCACTTTTATAAAATATTTAAATCTTTGAGATTGATTTTTAAGTCATTTATCCTAAAAGAATATTCCTGTGAGAAGATTCAAAATAAATGAATGTGAGTGGGTGGCAAACATGAAGTTCATTTTCAAAATTAGTGAATGCTGATAGAAAATATTTTTCATTATTTGCTTTGCTGCTTTTCATTATTCCACTAGGGATAATAGAAATTAAAGAAAAACAAGATGAAATAATAGTTAAGTTAATTATATATCTATTAATTCTGTGAGAAAAACTTGCATTTCCAAAAACGAGACACTACATGTGCTAGCTTTCAGCCTTTGAGACAAACAGTAATCTTTCTTTTCTAGTCTAGAGCATCTCTTGAGCAGTTGATAATATGAACACAATGAGGACTAAGAGTAATATTTTCACATGCCAGACAGGTCACAGTCTTGCCAAAAAAAGACAGTCACGCTGTCTTTGTGACAGCAAGGAAGTCTGTGATGCCTAGCTTGGCTACAAGGCAAATTCCACCCATAGTGAAAGGCGTTTCCAGGTCTGTAGAGCTGGACCTGTTTGCTGCACAGTGGTACAGGCAGCCCTCAGCTGGTCACTTCAAGCTTGTTCCACTCCAGGAGTCAAGTGATGCTAGAGCACTCTGCCATGACAGAGATCTTCAGACCAGTGGAGGTGAAGACATAGAGAATTGAAGGGAGATGTCTGGAGATGCACCACTGACGTATACCAGAATATTTCTGTTACTGAACTCAGTCTCAAATCCTCCTGGAATTTAGTTATCTCCATGTCATTAAATCATTGGCTTTGTTTTTATGCTTCATCCCTTAGATCAATTTAAATCTGTTTTAACTTTGGGCTATGATCAACAAGCTATTTTTTAATACAGCTTGAAACACATTGTACAGCGTTGTGTGGCATTCCCCATCCACAGTGTTATTGGCTGGGTAGTGCCTATTCTTTTCTTCTCAGCAGAGCCAGGTTGCTAGGAAAATATCATTTTGTGACTGCAGAGAGCAGTAATTCTTAACCATACTGAGAACTTCAGTTAGTTCTAGAATCATTTCAGGATCTGCATGGATATTTAGTGCTTAATTACAAGTTTAAAAATGTAGAACCCTTTGCTTTTTTTGACATCTGTAATTTCAAACTGTGAGCCAAAATAGGAAAAATTACTGATCCCCCTTGCTACCTACATAATCTCAAGCAGAAGAATGGAAGGAAGAAAGAAAAAGAGAAAGATTCGTAAATGTCCTTTAAATTATTTTTACAGATTTTTTTTACAGGTGAATTGCCATTTACTAGTAATTTATGATAGTTCTTACTAGTAATTTATGAAGGGTTATTATAAAATAACTCTAAAGGTTGTGTTAGTTTGCTCAAGCTTCATCTGTTTTAGTAAAGCTTCCCTATTCTGGATAATGAGACCAGGATAATTAAAGTATTTTCATTTTTGTTTGCACTTGGTTCCTGATGAAATATTCAGCAGTAGCACAGAAAAGACAGCCAGATTAACTGTTTCTTACTGAATCTCAGGATACGTCCAGGTTCAGCTTTCCTTAAGAGTCAGATGAAAGGTTATTTTATCTGAAGCAGTTCAGTGATTTTTAAGAGTAACCTCCACCACTGACTTGTGCACTTTGATTTTTGAGGGTGAATTTGTTAATAACATTGTATAAAGTAATGAGATTACACCCTACAGGACTGGCATGAAGAAAGGAAAATAATGGGTTGACATCGGAAAAAGAGTAAACAGAACCAGGATTCCAAGTGGAAGCCCAGCTTTAAACAAAGAAATCTCCTAGGTTAATGCTGTTGGCAGCACTACTCACTTCTTGAAAATGGAAATTTCCATGATCTATAAAGTGTAGCTAGCATTTTGTCCAATATGTTGTATTTAACATTGGCAATCACTACATGCCGTGCTTGACAGAAAGATATTGAGAACTCTAGAGGAAAGAGAGGTAGATTGATTTGTCTGACAGGGAAGCCTACTCCTAAATCCTGGAGTATGCTACTGTGTTGTTCGTTCAACAACATGCACGGCAACATGCTCATCCCTTACAAAATTCACCTTTATGAATACATTTTAATATATGTGTGTATATGTAATGTGTATTTGAAGGTATATAATAGGACACATACTCTTCTTATGAAGTGAGTGATCTTAGTTTTGAGGACACCTTAAGAGAACATCATGTACATATAATGTATAGTATATATTCAGTTTATAGACAGTTTTCTAAGTTATTTTGTTCATAAAGAGCCAGTATATTTAACACAGCTATTTGCATCAGTAATTTGATTAAAGATAGAGGATGAAGAAATACAGTTCCTAAAATATCCTTGGGAATGTGGCTTTGTTACCAGAAATCTTATGACATAAAGGAAGATAAAAAGAAGAGCTTATGGTTTAGGATAATTTCAGATAAATTGTGAAGAGCAAAGAATCAGCTCTGGAGGAAGGGGAAATATTTAGCTGTGAGGCATTGCTATGGCAATAGGGAATCAGTGTGGAAGATTATGTGAGAGGAAAGGAAGGATAAGCAGGGATAAAGCTATATCTGCAGAATAAAGTCATCTTCCTTTACACAATTTTATACTTTTATGCTCTTATTAAAAAAGTTTGTTGGAAAAATTGAGCTTTATAAGCTAGCACCTGCTTTTAAAAGATGCTCATGATATTTAGTTTGGCACTGTTACCCATCAAGGGGCTCTTGATAGATGGTTGTTAGGACAGCGAAAACTAGGAAAGAGTCCCTGAGACAGATTCCTTGAGATCTGCGGGTTTTAAATCCCAAACGTCTTGTTGTATGTGGATATCCACCATGTGCTCATACACAGTGAAGCAGGAGGAGGGTAGACATCTCAGCTGGTAGGCTCCTGTGCTTTGGCTGCTGAGCCCTCCAGCCTGGAGGCACATGCACCTAGAGTGGTTGAGAACCTCACAGGAAACCACATGCCAGGAAAGCTCCTGGGTGGACTAAATGCATGCTACCTCTGTCATTGGACAACAGAAAGAAATTTGAAGTCGGATGTGGGAAAAGGAATATATACTGATGGAAAAGAGGACTGCAGCTGAAGAGACAATTTGGTTGCTTGGGAGTTTGGAAAGATTTCAGGTATCAGTACTTGGAAAGACTCCAGATAAAGCTGAAACCAATTTCATTTTCTGTAAAGTGGAATCTGACTCATTCTAATTTTCTATTCCTGTTATTCGTCATTTCTTCTCTTTGAATACTTCTCTTTGACAAAACTAATCATTATCTAATATCTAAATAGTTAAACAAGATGTACATTGTCATTAATTCATATCAGTGCTTAAAGAGCTTCGCGTCTCAGACGAGATCTTTCTAAGAATTCTTCCTGTAATTAGATCCCATTCTGAATTCTAACCCACAGCTCCCCAACCCTGTTAATTTTCAAAACAGTTTGTTATGGTTCAGGAGTCCTTTCAAGAGAAAGGGCTATATCCTGACATATTGTCATATCCAAGCATCAATAGCTCTGACATGTGAAAAGGTCATGCCACCAAACATTAACATTTCAAATTAGCAATTAAAGTAATTCATTTAAATAAAGATTCTTTTTGCTGTCCAATAGCAAAAAATGCAGCCTCTGCAGGAGAAAAGACTGAGAAGGCCTCAAACCAGGTTCTGTGCCAATGTCACCTTTGTAAAATAGAGGCCCAGAGAAGTTCAGATGGAATATGAGTAAGTTGTTCTGAGAAGAAGAGGCAAGTGCTCATACATAAAAGTGAGGAGAATGGGACAATTGCAGATGGCAGCCCTTGACTGTAAAAGCTTAGCGAAGGGACTCTTTGTTGACACATCGTATTCTTTAAGAGGTGGAGAGATTCAGCTCAGAAGGCAGCAGTTCTGTAGGCCATCCAGGGCTTTCCAGCTTTTCCCAGGCAGGGAAGTAGTCATATCTGCGAGACAGACTTGCATACTTTGATTTTTCCTTGATGGAAAAGTCATATCACAAGGGAATAAACTGACTACTGAAGACATCAAAAATGCCACGTTTCTGGTTTTGTTTTCTGTTTTGTTTTGGTTGTTTTCAATTAAACACTGTGAGGAATTTCTATTTCTCTTTTCAGAAAATTTTCATGCTAAGATGTGAAAATAGTGGGCTTCTCAGACAATTCTTGTTAGGAGGAGAAGTTTTTTTTCAACTTTTAGATCTTTTTAATCCTGAATAATTCATAAAGAAGCTGACAATTACATACAAAGTGTTCTGCACCTACTTACTGAATATCTTAAACACAAATCAAACTATGTTTATCATCAATTTAATTATACGTTCAGTTCAGTACAATTTAATTGTGTGCTCAGCATATGCGTGGACTGTAAGCTCTTTGGTACAGAAGCTTACTTTTAATTTTGTATAGCTTTTGGTTTAATGGGGTCTTCATTTTGATAGGCCATTACTATCATACCCAGTACATATAATGGTAAGAGAATACATCTGTCAGCAAATAAAACAGGTAAAAGCACTTTCTGTTAGCTTTCTGCATGAGTCTGATGAATATATGATCTGATGACTAACTTATCAAAAAGAATAAAAAATGACTAGCAGTTCCTTACTGGTCCCATAGCTGAATGCTTATTGCTTGCAGTACCTTTATGTGTCTGTGCATATTTTATTTATGTTAAAAGTTGTGCTGTGTGCAGCAAAGCAAATGGAGGTAGTCTTCCTGTGCCCTCATAACCATGCTGCCTTCTGCCTCTGTAACCATGCTGCTTGCTCCTGGGTTCTTGCTGCTAAGTTCCCCTTGAGGAACCTAAATTCTCTGAGATAAAAATGTCAATTTATTTCCCACATTTTTATCTATCTGGTCAAATAGGGGCAGACTAAATTAGTTCCAAATCTGAAGGCTAGCCAGAGTAGTCATCTCGCTGAAAAATTGTCTTTCTTGTTTTGTCTGTTTCTAGTCCCAGCTATGATAACTTCCTATCCCAACACCACCTTGGCAACCCAGGGACAAAAGAAGGAGATGAGCTGCACAGCCCATGGGGAGAAGCCCATCATAGTCCGCTGGGAAAAAGAGGACCGCATCATTAACCCTGAAATGTCCCGTTATCTCGTTTCCACCAAGGAAGTAGGAGATGAAGTGATCTCTACTCTGCAGGTAAGAAGATGGAGGGACCCACAACTCCGCTAGATGTCTGAGTGTGGCACGCTGTGGTTTCGGAAAGGGTGTCCCACCACCTCCACCATCGGATGTTTCCTGATCCCAGCATCACAGAGGGCACACTGGGCCAGGTCAAGGCTTTTGCAAAGCAGTATTTCCCTACCAAAGTGGTTTCAGGAGGTGGCAGAAGGCCACAGCCCCAACACTTGCCACCAAGAGGAGGTAGAGGAAACCTTGTATCTCCCAGATCCAAAAAGCATTCATCCTCTATATCTTCTGGTGCCACAGAGGCAGCCTTCCTCTCATTGCTGTTGAGCAGCACAGCTCAGTTTTGAACATGTTGCTGATAAGGGTCCAGGATATCTAGTC
>JAUBNY010000312.1:4760972-4774899 GCA_032275445.1 Crypturellus soui | reverse complement strand
TTTTTTCTCTATGGATTGTACTTCCTAGCTTGTTGCAAAAGGATTCATATGACGTACATCATTCTGCAAGTAAATCTCTTTTTACTATGTTTAAATCTGTTGTTAGCTGGCATTACTGCCATCAAGTGCTTTGCAGCAGTACTTGCTGCAATTCTGAAAACAAAGAGGTTTGTTTTTCCATATGAGAAATGATCCTTCTCAAAAAGCAAAAATGCTTATGAAAATAACTGACTTTGTCTCTTTTTTCACTTTAGGGTTTTTTTATAATAATCTATTCTTGTTTTCTCTTCTTACAGAAATTTTTGATTCTATGCTCCGTATTTAAACTTTTTCAAAAAAAAAAAAGGTGTGAATTTGCAAACAAGGTCCACTTTGACCTGAAAAACTTGGAACACAAACAAATTTAATGTTATTTTGACTATGTTTAAGTACTAGTACATGCATTGTTGTTTTATAAATGAAGTATTACTTCTCTGATACACTCTTTAATCCCTATGATTTCTGCACTGATAGCTGCAAAAAGACTGACCTTGCCAATAACTTAATTTTGATTTTATGTCGTAGAGCTGGGAGAGATAAAAAACGTCACGACTACCCAGCCATCACTAGAGCTCGATGGCTTGGAAAAATATACCAACTACAGCATTCAGGTGTTGGCTTTCACTCGAGCTGGGGATGGAGTGAGAAGTGAACAAATTTTTACCCGCACTAAAGAAGATGGTAAGGATTAAAACATTTTCCATTCCCACTTCCACAAGATTCTTGTTTGTCTCACATTTTCAAAATAATGTATATATCTACACTGTTCATATACAGTGAATACTCTAGATCTATAGTAGATCTACGGATCATCTACAGTGAATACTGTAGATGAGCGTATCGAAGGGAATTTCTGTCAGAAGACCTCATGTCAGGTGCACATAGAGAGGAATGCATGTGCAAAACTTTGAAATAAACTGAGTGTTTCCAAGAATCCAATTCTAGTTAGCCTGAATATTTGTAGGTAACTCTAATGATCTAAACACGTTTGTCTGTATTACATTTTTGTTTTCAAATATTTTAGAATCTTATTTGAATTTTTTTTTTGAGATTTTTTGAGTTATTTTTTTCAAAGTGGTTAAAAATGGAGAAAAGAGGAGAGAGTACTTTGGGATGTTCTTTTATAACCTGTATGTTTCTAAGAAGATGTTCAGTGCAAAAAAAAAACAAAACAAAACAAAACAAAAAAAGAATTCTCCAAAAAGTTTTCCCTTCGAAAAGAAAATGATAACAGAAATCACTTGCCTTTAGTCATACACTAAGCATGGAAAATGTAAGCACCATAATATCAAATCCAGTGGGAATTTTCTCTCTAGCCTGTTTAGATATCCTTGAAAATCTCATCAGACACCTTTGAAAATCACACAAGATGGCTCATGGCATCTTTAAATCCCTAAAGACTTTTGAATATTTGGATGCTAGTGGCTAAATAGTTAAGTAGTTAAGTTTCTTGTCAGAAATAAAAATTCTCATAGTCTTACCAATGGAGTTACACGAATAGTGTTTGATTAGTACATTCCTCTATGAATTCAAGGAAGTTAATCAATGGATTTTTCTTTGTTACTCATCCAGTTTACAGGTCATGAATATATTCATATATTTGTCTTTTTTTTTCATTGGTAATGAGGTTTACAAAACTGCCTAAGGGAGTTGGTTCAATAGATTAGCTGGTTTGATGAATGCTATGATTTTTTTCCAATAAAACATTAAGTGACTCATTCTAAAATTTACATCCATTGCAAGGCCACCTGGTCACAGCTGTAGCTGTGCTCAGGGAATTCAATGTAAATGAGAATAGGACATTTTTCCTTACATTATCCATTGTCCTATTTGTTCTTTGCTATGTTTTCAAAATATTCTTAATAGTTTCCATTACTTTGATCAATGCAGTATTCACAGGGAAAAAAAAAAGAGTGCCTTATAACTGAGAAATGTGATGAAATTTAGGCTTATAATAGCTAATGTAAATCAATGTAGGGCTGCTTCCAGAGATCCAGAATCAACTTGCAATAATTGCTCTATCTCAACCTGTTTCAGGATATGGCACTCATTTTGAAACTGCCAAAGGCAACAAGCTCAGCCATAGGCATGTGTATCCTAAATGCTGGTTGTTCAGATCTACCCTCATGTCTGTTAACTGCTTCGGACTACCAGAGGCTTGAGTGAGACGCTTTTGAAATACCCAATGCCTGGAAAGTTTTGTCTCAAAATACCCCCCCAAAATAATCATGACAAATTGTAGGATCAGCTGCTGCACTTTCAAGTTACATTTTGCATGTAGATCTCAATACTCTCCAAATACCCTCTGTTTCCCATCCCGGAGCCTTTGCACTTGTGCCTTGCCCCACAGGCAGGCAAGGGGATTGTCCCTCGCTGCTCCAGCTGCTCAGGAGCAGTCCCATCCCAGAAGGGCAGAAGTCGTGGTAGAGCACCCCCAGTGGTGGCAAGAAGGTGTTTTCTGGTCTAAACCTTTGCACGACATGCAGCCAGTGCCAAATCATCAGGGACAATAAAGAATGCTCCGAAAGATGCCACGCAGACCCCAAGCCCCACGGTCAGTGCTTAATGGCACAGAGGCCAAAAACATTATGAGGGCCCTCTGGGGTTGTTATATCCAGCTTCCTCCTCAGTTAAAAGCCTCAAGGAAGCCATAAGCTAACAAAACTTGCCTGGATGCAGCGTCTTGTCTCTGTGTGAGCTTCCTTCAGTTTTGGGATCAATCAGACGGTAAGAGCCATGCCAGTAGTCTGTCACTGGGGACCACAAAATAACCATGTAATGTTCCTGGAAGGTTGCAGATACATGACCAAACCCATCTTCCCGCTGTAAAGGGGATCAGGTGTCTCTAGGCCATGCTGTTGGCTGATGTTTGCTAACTTGTTCTCCAAAACTTCCAGGGATGGGGACTTTGTAGCCTCCCTTGGTAACCTGTCCCAGGGTTAAAGGATCCACCATAACGCAGCCTTCCTTGCTGCAAAGTGGGCTCAGTCTTTCCATGTTTCCATGTGCCCTGCTGCCACTGAGCACGGAGATCAGTGGATCACTTCCTGCTTTGTAACAGAGGTGTTCCTATTTCAGGGGTTCCTATTTCAGGGGTTGCTCTGTTCATCGCTCCCTACCCCTGCCACATGTGCACTCACATCTTTTCTGTCCCTTCTATCATCTGCATCGGTCCTGGAATCCTGAAAGTCCCCAATATTTTATTTTTTCCTAACCTACTTCTGCATCATTTGCTTCTGCCTAATTTTTGGTGGCTCTTTTGCTTTGTTTCTGAGACCAGCCAGGCGCTGACATCTAGGAAACACACATGTTCTGACTGTGTTTTGCTGCTGTGCAAAGGCTCATCTGTCATCTTTAATCCTCCTGGCAATGAAGCCACAGAGCAGTTCGGCAATAACTCACCCTGAGACTGTGCAACTAACCTTTTCAGACTTTTTGTGATGTCTCACAGTGGTGCCACTGATTAAATTTTTTGTCCAGAAAACTAAGCTGAAAACTGTTTCCAGAAAATACAATAATTCCATGTTTCAAACCATCTTCAAACCAACTTTTTATTAAGGGTGTTAAAGGTCTGAAATGGATTATATAAAGGCTGCAGTTAAAATAAGCCCAAACCAAAGTCCCAGGTCTAAACTTCCTGAAGGCTATGGAAGTTAGCCCGGAAAAAGATATTCACATTGCCAAACTATGTGCAACTAACAGGTGCCTCATTCCTCAGAAAGAACAGACATTTCTTGTGTGATTTTGTAAGGAAAAAGGGTCCTATGGAAGATAATTCAGTATACCTAATTTCAGTGCAGATAAAAGATCCTGCTGTAAAGTTAGTTTGAATACCCTCTCAGCATGTGGAATACAAGTGCTTAACAGAGCTTTGATCTGGATACCCGATATCCTGCTTTCAGACCTTTGCTGGTTACAATTATTTTTAAATGGCTGCCAAGCCCTCCACATCATTATTACTATAGGACCATACCATGCCATTGATTTCTTTTTTTTTTTTTCATTTCTGTTACATTAGCAGAAACATTTCTTTGTAAAATCAATGGTTCAGCATGTTCCATTATCACTGCTGAAAGGCAGGAGGTGGCCTGCTGTCACATCCCTCTTGGTGTTCAGCTCAGAGACCTCAGCCCAGAATTTCTTTAGCTGTCCTGAAGTAAGCAAAACTTTTGTCTCCAGTGTGACAAAAGAAAACAGAATCCCAGGGAGTAAAGCAGTGTGTCTAACTGAAATGAGCTGAAGCTTCAATTTCTTGCAATGTTTGATACTGATTTTAGACACCAGAGGTCAGACACCACTGTTGTTCAGCTGAAGAAAGAAAAGTTCTAGGAAATGAGCTTTCCTTCCAAAGTGATCATGTTTAGGATTTTTGCTTAGCCTTTCCCCTGACTGTTCCCCTAAATGCTCCTCTTGGCAGAAAGCAAAGTGTAGCAGAACATGCAGTTTTAAGAATTCATTGCAGTTTTCTTTATCCCCTATTCTTTCTACTTTACATAAGCTTTCTCATAAGCTGATTCTCTTTTTTACTTATTTTAGTAACCATTAAAAATTAAAATCATTTTTCACATTCTCTTGCTCACTGGGTTCCAAGCACAATTTCAAAGCTAGCAATGGGGGGGGGGGTGACATCTTCCCCCTCTGTAGCTGTGCTGGGAATGCAATATTATAAAACTGTAAATAAGGCACTGAATCTGCTCCCCTCACAAGCCAGACATGACACCCAGCAGGTTGGCTGGCAGCAGCAGCCCTGGTCTCGAACAAAACCATCCAGCTGAGAATGCAGCACTGCAGGCCCCGCTTCCATGGAAAGCTTGCGACCCCTCGGTGCTTTGGCCTGGTGTGGCTACTTCTACTTCATAGCCTGCAGAGATTGCTAGCCTGCTACTTGGATGAGGCAGGAAATTGTACTTATTTCTCATTTTTAAATCCATTCTTACACACAAAATGCTGTTTGTATGTCACAGAAGACTATGTTTTGCAGGCTGTGCTTTGGGCTTTTAGAGAAAGGGGAAAACTGCAGCAAGGAAACAGGAGGGGCCTGTCTGGGAGGAGGAAGGAGGAACACCAAGGCCCTTTCCTAGCCCCATTGCAAGACTGTGCCTGAATCCAGAGAGGTTTTCCTACTCTCTTTACTCTCCCTGGACTCCCAAGCTTCCTGATGATTGGAATGAGAGGGATAGATATATAGATACCATCAGACCAACTTTTATGTTTATTCTAAATCCAATGATCAGAATTATTCTGGAAGCTCTGGGATAGAGCTCTGTCTGGGCTGTTTCAAATGGCTGTAAAATTTTCATTTCTGTCCTGAAAGACTTAAATGGCTTAAGCCCAGATGGTATGATGGCAAACTGCCCTTGATGATCTTTAAAACATTATGTTGTAAGAGATCGCCAATCTTACTTTTTCAAAGAAGCAAAGAATATACAGAAGAGCAAGTGTTTCACATGTGAATATGCAGAATTTGATAGAAATGGTTAATTAACAAGAGACCGGCTTGATGTGAATTATGGATGGACAGTACCTGTGAATGTACTTTGGCTAGCATCAGTCCAAATTGTGGATGGGATATTTACATGACCAAAGGCATCACTGGCATTGGTCAGAGGTTTATTTTGTGTTGTTTTTCATAAATGTACCTCTCAATAGGATTTTAAATGCACTGCTCTCAGTGCATTTGCATGCACTGTGCTGTGAAGAGACATAGTGATAATCTTGCTACTTATGAAAAAGAGAACGGGAAAGTTCCTAGAGCTCTTCCCCGTGATCCCACACTTCTCAATGCCATTTCCCAGGATAGCCGCATCAGCGCCTTCTCCGGGTTAGCATTTCATTTACAGTGTCAAGAATACAAAGTGTTCTTCTCCACATGAAAGCAGCATGCTATTTCTGTATCTTCTAAAGCTTTACTGGCTGGAGAATGAGGCCATCTTTGATCTTAAATTTGCCAAATCAGATCCCTGGAAAGTCCCCAAAACTGCTAGAAGCAGCTCTCAACTTCTCTGTGTTCAGCCTAGGTTTTCTTCAAGCTTCTTACCAGTGTCATAGCGCTGCTGGTAATGGAAAAAAAGATCATATGAATTAGTGCATGCTTATTTGTCTTTATGAAGATTTTTAGGAATAGTTGTTCTAAGTAAGATGCCTGGAAAATTCAGCAAGACAATCCTGTTCTTGTTATACTGATGTCATGTAATAGCTAAAGCTTATGCTTCAGTGTAATAATTTAAGCTAATAACTAAGGTCAGGCTACAGAATGTGATGACAGTGGAAGATATGTAGAGTTTTTAATGATCTTATGCCGTCATGGTCAGACTGGGATCTTTCTGGGTGCCTGGGATAAGGCACTACATTGCCTTGCTTACCCGCTGGCACCACGACTTCTTCAGAGTACTTAAGGAACCCATATTTAGCAATAAATGTTCCAGTGAATACTGAGATAAGTTGGAATAATCTTGTCTTGGTCCAGGGAATGAATTTGAGCCAAGACATTTGCCCTCTGGACCCTCTGGTAGTCTGACATCAGATGACAGTCTGCGTAATCTTGCCAAGAAAATTGAAATGCTTCCTTACACATATTCACTTCCACATGTTCAACCCTGCAAACAAAAGCAAATGTAGCAAAAAGAAAAGTAATAAATGGATATTCAGAATCATTTCAGCAGCACTGCAAATGATGTGGCCTAATTTTACCTCTCCCCACTGAAAATGTTGTGGGGTCCTTGTATTAAAAATATTCAGAAATTTGACTAGATGATTCTTGACTTCCTTTCTAGTCCCTCTCTCTCCTGGTCTGTATACTGGGCAGAAATACAGCAGTCAGTGGACAAGTAATGTTTTCCACATACGTCCATCGACTGGAAAATGCTAGATGAATTCTGAGTTAATCCCTCAACAGTTGACAGCCATGACCAATTACCATCAAAATCGACCCCTATAGATCACACCCTAATTTAACAATAAATTACTTTAACCTCATAGATCTATTTGCAGTGATTTCCAGAAAACATTACTAACTGTAAAGGAATTCTCCTGGGTTTAGCAATTACCCTTGGGAGCCAGCTTTCAGTATTCAGCAGCAGTAGCAAATAGTTTTTCTAATGAGTTGGGTATAAATAACAAGTTGAATGCTGTCAAACATCAATATTTACTTTGCACTGGAAAGAACTTGCTAACTGAATTAGCCGCTTTGTAGCAAGGGGCTGGGTTTGTATGCAATTATAATCATGACATTCTCACTTGATGCCTTATTAACTTTCTGAAAACACTATGAATAGAAAATGCATATTCAGAAATATTGTACTTAGTAATATATATCTATCATTTTTTCATACATCTTCCAGAAATCTCTGCACAGATATAAAATTGAAATTTTGGAATATAACTGCTTACTGAAGGCTAAGCAACTTTAAGCCCTAGACTGTCTGGCATCTCTCTATAGGCAGATTCTTGTGCCACCACAATATGTATTCATATAAAAAAGACAGAAATAAGGTTGATGGTCCACCTATGGAGATCAGTTTGCTGGATAAGGATTGGCCATCATTTGATCTTTTGGGATTTTTTGATCATTTTCCTTGAAATTAGACAATGCAACATGCAATTCCTCATGAACCAAAAGTTCTGTAGAAAACGGAATCCATTGATTTTTCCTTTAACACTAAATATAGTCATTTTAATACGACATACCTGTTGAGACAGTAATAATTGAGCATAAATATTCTCCATGTGCAATACTGCAAATAACTTTAGAATTATTTTTTATTTATGTGTTTTATAATTACTCTATCTATGAAGATATTTTCCTGTTTCCAAAGTTTGATTCCTGTTTCCAAAGTTTGATTCTTCAGGAAACTTTGAGCAAACTTAGTCTAATGCTAAAAATAGTCCATGCTTCTTTTTGTGTAAGTACAAGCTTATGTATTTTCTGATACTTTATGGATAATTTAGCATGCAGGATTTTTCTCATATTAGTAAAAAAACACCTCCAAAGTTGGAAAATATTATACAATATAATGTGAATTTGACATATATGCTCATGTAGTTAATTTTTTTTCTCATGATGTAAGTACATAAAGAAATACAGCTGAGATAATGTACCAAGATCTCGGCATTTTCTGGTTTAAGTTTTTCTCCACATAGTTTAAAGATTTTTCTTTTCCTCTCTTCTTCTATGACAGGTTTTGATAGCTTGTATAAATAGCTGCTGTAATTAGAGAAATAAATGTGTGCTCATGTACTGCAGTGCCTGCTACAGCTCTGAGATGTTGAGGGCAAGGCTGGGGGGAAGGGGACTGTGGAGCCCTATATCTGCTCACACATCACACTACTAGGAGTACCTGGGTCACCTCAGGCAGTGCTAATTGCATAGGGCTACAGCTCATTTGCTCGCCACATCATTATATTCACAGATACACTGTTTATGGTGTCCATTAAACTTTTTAAATGCATATTTGTACAGAGAATTATCATTTGGTATGTGTTATGTCTTCAAAATTAATCTAACATTTATAATAATTTATTGTTTGGCTATTTTCACTGGTCACAGCTGACATACATGCAGGCTGTGGATCACAAAAGTTTAACTAACTGGGGAGCACTATTTATCCCAGCCAGTTCCTAGCTACTGCTTTCAGATCTCCTGAAGCAGAGCTTCCCCTGCTGCAGATGGGAGCACAGCCCATCAAATCCTTTCCTTCATGGTGCACATTTTCTATCTTGTTTCAAGCAGATTTGGGTTAGCAAAGCAGTAAACTTGTGTTTTGTTTTTTGTTCCTCCCTTGCATTAGGATGATGAGGTGTCTTCTTTAATCCACTCTAACCATTACGTGTTGCTTTTCCAGTTCCAGGTCCTCCCGCTGGTGTTAAAGCAGCTGCGGCTTCAGCCTCCACTGTCTTTGTGTCCTGGCTCCCTCCCCTTAAATTAAACGGCATCATTCGGAAATACACTGTGTTCTGCTCGCACCCATACCCCACAGTAAGTCCTGCAACGCCACCGCAGATGGACAGCATTAGCTCTCAAAACTCAAACTGTATGTTTGAAGCTGCTTAGCACTTAATGCTTTCCTTGTGTTCCTCACCATTTCTTCTCTAAAAGTAAGGGTTAAAAGGGACTTGGGGGCTAAAAAAGGGATTTGTGGTTTGTTTTCTTTTCTTCCTACCTATCTAACTTCTACATATCATTTCAAAACCAACAATCCAGAGCAAGTATCCTTAAAGTCATGTTGTTAAGAATTTGCACAGCTGCCTTTTACCAGACTAGTTGTAATCTATCTACAGCCCCGATGCAGCTGAAGTATTCATGCACCTGTTTGCTGAATCTAGTGTTTGCTGAAACTAGTGTTTTGATCCGAATTCCTGCGTTTTTGCCTTAAATATTCATGTGTGAAGAATCAAAATAACTTATGAACAAGTGGATTTGCTTGCAATTAAGCACATTTGTGCCAAAAGCATTGGCTCAGTCTAGGTCTACATGCTCTTACTTGCTGAGAATGTGACAAGAGAAAAGTTGAATTGAACATCAGGTATCTTTCTCTCTGAGCTGTGAAGAAATCTATTTCTAGAAAGTTATCTAAAAACACCAGAAACAACTGTTCTTTTTAAATGCAAATGGATATTTTCTGATATGCAATGAAACTATTTATTTCTTTTTATTTCAAGGTTTGATTTAGTTTTTAAATAGGCCTGCCCATCAAGATAGGATCTCAAGCTGCAAAATGCAATCTTAGTTTAATATACAAGGCAAACATTGTTCCAGAAATAGGAGGAAGTTGATGGGGAGATTTCCAAACAAGTCTCAGACTGTTTTCAAAAGCAGACAGACTAACTCAACCCACTCCTGTAGCAAGTGAGCTAATTCTGCACATTCTTAAGGAGGGACGGGATAAAAAGCATGTGTCCACTGATGCCTAAGTGCAAAGTGATATATCCTGCTCCAAGCAGAATCTGTTAATCACACCTGAAATAATGGGTTGGAGCTTTTTGCTTCTTTCATGCTTTGGGATTACTACTTCTATTTTAATTTAATAATTATAGCTATCCAAAGCAAAATATCTTGATAATACTCCTTAAAATGTAAGATGGCTGGAGATCTTTCGTCATGGACCATACATTCCTACGGCACACAGTTTATTAATGTTTATTATTTTCTAAAGAGCCTGGATTTAGCAGAACTAAACCTTGAGATTATGTCTCTGGAGAGAAGTGCCATGCTCTAGAGAGAGGGGGGACAAAGTGCTTCTGGCAGGTTGGAACGAACAGCAGGTGGTGCTGCTGGCTCTCTCTATTTGCTGATCATGCAGAGAGCCGCGGTATTTCCTCTCAAGGCTCCTTTGCTAGAAATGTTTTTTTCGTGTGTGTGTTTATATCAACAGGAAAATAAGCATCCTTTGTTGAGCAAATTTTCCTCCTATGCAAAACATGTTTTCATGGCTGCTTATTGTATGGGTGCATTTTAGAGTTCCTCATAAAAAACACTGTTGTGACAGACCATAGTGCGAAGCAATTAATTTGACTGCTATATTTTTGTGAAATTATAGCATGAGGTGAGGGTATCACAGTAGACCTGATCCCAAGGTAAAAAGACTTGGAATGACTGTGTTTTCTATCAATTGTTAATGTACACATATATATTGACTCTGTTGCTACCTGTGTTCATGAAGGGGGGTGTAAGTGTGGTGAGTGTCTGTACATATACATATATACACGTATGCATAGAGACATATGTATATATACATATATATCTCCATGAGGACGGTCTCTGTCCGTAGTCTTCTCTGTAATCTTTTCCGGAGCAGCATGAATTATGGCTTACAGAACAGGTCTTCTGAATCTGTTTTGGGTCTCGAGTGAGACAGTGACCTATTTATCAATTTCCAGAAGCCAGGTTGGACATGTCTAGATAGTTGCTAGACTGCAGTACCATGTCAACACAGAAACTCCAGAACTTTATTGCTAACATAATGTTTTGCTATCTTTTATCCATAAAACAATCATTAGATAGAAATGTATTTTATTTAGAGCTAGCTTTGCAGTGAAAGAAATCTGTCATAGAGGTGCTTGAATGATAATACTCCTGTGCAGATACATTCTGCATATCTCAAAGAAGTTCTTGCATGATTCAGTGTTCACAGAGGCAAGCAGTTGGCAGAGAAATTGGTTTTAAATTAGGGTGAATAAAGGGAATAAATAGAAGACCTCTGCCTTTATCAATTCTTCTGCCACCATAAATTGTAATTGGTTGGGATTATGGAGCTCTATAAACTGAATAATCTCCAAATTTCCTACACACAAAGTCCTTGTTGAAAAATAATTTTGCTAAAAATCTACTATTTAAGAATAAAGGCAAATTGAGTTTTTAAACATTATTGAGAAGAAAGAGAGGAGTACCATTGTGAAGGTAAACTTACTGATGGCTACTGTCACAACTGAAGGATATTGTCATTTCTGGCTTAACTGCCAGAACTCCCAAGGTAGGAATCTGCTTGGGATATTTCAAGTAGTATGCAAATTTGATTAATGTGTGAAAGAAAACAAATGGTCTATCAACTTACATTCTCTAAGCAAGATAGAGGGCAAGGATCTATTGCTATTGTATGATTGTGATGCCTATATTATATGCAGAACATTCTCTTTTTTATTCTGCAAATGTAGAAAAATAATACTGAAATGTTGTACTGACACATTCACTGAAAAACTAAATAGCTGTCAACTAGTCCAAAGTGCTAGTTGTAATTTCTCTTTATACCCTTGTTCTGAAAAAAATGACGTTTATTGATCCTTTACTCTTCAAATAAATGATACAAAACATATCAGAATTTATCCAAGCCAACTCATAATCTACTTTCCTACTGTAAATAATCAAACTTCTTCCTACACCCATGTCCAACTGCGTGCACGATTCCCTTGCATATATGTGTCCTGTTCATCGGCACAGACCTGTAGTCACTCTGCTCAGGCCTGATGAAGGCAGTGGGCAGCACTAGCTTCTGCAGCATGGACTGCTGTCCAATCTCATCAGCACAGCTTTTTCCAGGGACCACTAAGGCTATAGGTGTTCATGGTTTGACTCCTGCTAATGCCAGAGCGCTTTAGCTCCTACCTGGCTGTGGGGGGAGCCACCTTCTTGGCAGCTTCTCCAACACCATCTGCCGTAGGTTGTAAATGCATATTGCCAGGGCTTTTAAAAGGAATGTAGAAGATGAGATTTAGGTGATTTCTGAAAAGGAAGTTCTTGGTGCATTCAGGTCAGTCAGTATACTATGTAAGTCCCTGGAATAGGTCAATGTGACATCAAGCATCCAATGGTTTGTCAGTCTAGGAAACTAATCTGGGGAGAGGTAAACAGCAACACAGAAAAAATGCCGTGTGTCCTGAAGATATGAGAATGGAGGTTAAGACGGGATTTCCTACCACATGACAGGCTGAGAAAGCATTAGAACTAGTAGGGAAAGCACAATGAGAGGTTAAGATATGAGGAAAGGCAGAGCAACTACATCATTCAGTGAACAGGATGGTATCACTCAGCAATACATATGATAAAATCTGTTTTGCTTTTTTGATTAGAAAAGTGTGGTTGTTGAGATATTTGCAAGCAGAGCAGGGAGTGTTAAACAATCAGTTATCCGTTGGTCAGCCAGTCATTCCCTGACAGAAGCAAACACATTAAAACAGTTTATCCTGCTGTTTCTGAGGAAGTGGGTCATTAAACTGTGCATCAGTCTTCTGCTTTCTATAGGTAATGCTTAGAGAAAGAACCATGTCAGTAAAGAGACACTATAAAAAGATAGTAAATGAGGACTCCTCAGTGATTTTCCTTTTTAGGGTATTGTCAGTTGGTTCTTGTCATCGTTCCACTGATATTGAGATGTGGAATAAGATGACCTCACTGTCGCTCTCAGATCTTTTGATAGTGAAAGCTAAAAGAAATTGTTCGGCAAATTTCCATGCTTGTCCACTTGTTCAGCCCATACCTTAACAATCTGGCAATGGGGAGAATGTGGGAGAGAGGGTCAAAGACCTCACTAAAATGAAGGTATACAATATCCACTGGCCTCCTTTTGTCCACAGCATCAGTTGTCTCCTCATAGAAAGCAATCAGGTTGGTCAGGCATGGTTTGCTCTTAGTAAATCCATGTTGGCTGTTCTTTCCTCTCCTTCACATGGTTAAAATGGTTTCTAATTGGATTTGCTTCATAATCTTTTCAGAGTCTGAAACCAGCCTGTAGTTATCTGGATCCTCCTTCTTGCCTTTTTGTTGAAGGTGGGTTGCAATGGACTGTTCTTGTGCTCCGATGATGACACTTGAAGATTAGCCAGCTGTCCTGGACCCCTTGTGCTTTAGGGCAGCTTAATCTTGCAATGTAGGTTCCTGCACAAGCCAAATCTGTTCTTATGAAGTCCAGGGATGTAATTCTGCTGTTTGTCTTGGTCACTTCCCTCAGGATCTTAAACTCTACAATCTTCTGGTTGCCACAGCCAAGGCTATTCTTGACCTTCACATCTTCAGCCAGTTCTTCCTTGTTTGTGCATATCAGATCCAACAGAGCATCTCCTACAGGCAGAACAATGTCTTCAATACTTTCCAAAAAATTCCTATCATTATTACACCCAGACATATTGTTCTTACAGCAGATATCAGTGTAGTAAAGTCATGCATGAGTGCCAAGAGTTGTGATGCTTTCTCTAGCTTCCTGAAAAAAGGCTTTATCTGCCTCTTCTTCTGGATGCTAGTCCATGCTCTGATTCTTACCCCCATGCTCTTTACTGGATTGTCACATGCCCCAGGCCAAAGATCCATGCATTCAAGCCCAACTGTTTTTTCCTGAAAAATCTGTATCCCTGCATTTGAACACATTTACCATGAGAGCTATCCCTTAGCAAATGGGATACC
>JAUBNY010000312.1:4739941-4750878 GCA_032275445.1 Crypturellus soui | reverse complement strand
AAAGGAAAGGAAAGGAAAGGAAAGGAAAGGAAAGGAAAGGAAAGGAAAGGAAAGGAAAGGAAAGGGAAAGGGAAAGGAAAGGAAAAGGAAAGAAAAAGAAAGAAAGTAACCACAGTAATCACAGCAAGCAAAATTCAGCCTCCCTGTAAGCACACTCTGCCTCACTGAATTACACTTCAGTGCTGACTTGGAATTTTTGTTTTAGTCTATCAATCAGATATGTCTGAAAGGCAGGAAATCTTACATGCACTTTGTTCCTCTTATTTACTGACCACAGCTAATGCACAATGGCATTTGTCACTGACATAAAGACAACAGAATTAGGCCTATGGCCCTCTGATCTTTTTGCAGAAGTCTTTGGTTTTACTTTAATATTCAGTTTCCCCTGTGCTTTTGTTGTCTACTTGAATATTACTGCTAAACAAATTTTCCTCATCATCTACCTTGTTTTGCATATTTAATGATTTTAAACAACACATGGGTCTGACGATGTCATGCACACATCATCAGTCTGTTTCCTTAATGATTCATCATGCTGGAGTACACTGTATATTTTTCTGTTAGACAGTAGGTGAAAAAAAACTCCAGAGCCATGGTATTCAGCAACACCTCTTGTATTCTGATTAAGATGAGCTGCAGTGACCCGGCCAGCTCTTGTTCAGTCTCCTTGTACTGTTTACCTTTCAAATTTGGTTGTATCCTCCAGGAAAATAAAGATCAAGTGTGTGATGGCCTCTGTTAAGAAGATCTGGCTGTTGTGACAGTGAGTGTAGTTAACAGGATTCATAATTTAAGTAAACAAACATGCAGAAAACCACATTAGCAGGAGAAAGTGAAATGCTGTTCAGTGAAGGTACCTTTTCACTTTCAATTAATGACTTTGCAATCTGCAGTATATAGGAGCAGATATAGTTCTAATCCAGTACGACACTACCCAGTATGAGGACAAGGCTAATCTCTAGACATCTGGGGTGTTTTGATAGAAATAAGGTAAAGTCCTATAAGTGAATTGGCTACGCACTATGTAAAGCTCTCTTGGCTCAAAAGGGAGAGAGGTCTGTGAGACTCAGCGTATTTAAGTTCATGAGTGCCTATTATCTTTTCAAACCTGTTGCTTTCAAATGAATTTCACTTGGGTTTTAATTTGTTTCTAGTTTTCGTTTGTTTGTATACTAGTTGTCCATCTCAGAAGCAGTTGTAGAAGTGAAGGTATAAAGAAAATTGACATGAATTTTCATGCTATTTTACCAACTCTTTTGCAAACATATGAAAGGAACAGATAATGGAAAGAGAACTGTGGGTATTTTCACAAAAATGTTGTATACTTTTGTAATGTGCACTTCTGAGTTGTGTCCAGTGATCTTACCACTGGTTTATGCTTTTATGAAGTTTGTGTTACTTCTGAACAGCATGCTAAAATGAAACACACAGAATATTAAAAACCATGCTCTGAAACAACTGTGACAGAAATACTGTCCTTTGGAGATCTGTTCTCCAGCATAAGGAAGAATCCATTGTTGGGATAAACATTAAAAATATTAAGGGAAATCATAAAATATTTGGCAATAATGATGCCATCTCATGCTGAAGGCTTCAGTAGCCTTTCCTAGCCTTTACTTTCCTACAATAAAAAAAAAAAGTTAAAATAATTGTCATCAGTTGGAAATAGCTGAACCTTTGAGCAGTACTGGAGAGAAGGGCGAGTAAGGAACAAAAGGGCTACAGGTCATTTCAGGTAAGATTTCAGACTACATGTTATGGGGAGCTAATATCTGCATTTGATATTTCATTTTGTTTTGCTCCATGTTTCTAAAGACACTGCCATTTCCCATGGAATGGGAATACACATTTCTAACCACAATTATTCAGATAGGGCTGCTAGCCCTAGGAGGACTCCAGGTGCCTACAGTTGTGCTTTGTAGATAGTCATAGTTGACAGCATCTCTTGCTCCTTTTAGTGATGGCATGAGTAACATTAAACATCTCCCACAAAGAAATCCTGGGACCACTGGAAACAAATGAGCCTCCTAAGCCTGACTTTGGTGGAGTCAGCATTTCACACTATGTGTGCACTCCGTAGGTAAACTGAGTCCTTTTCTGTTTCAGTTAGTTTAATTAGTCCATGGCTTCTGGCATTATAGACCTGCATAGGCCTTTTCCAGAGCATACACCCTGAAGAGTGTGACAGTGCAAATTAAGATTATATCATTGGACATAATGCATGACTAGTGTCTTTGCATCTTTCTGCCGCCTCCTCAAGGAAGCAAGGCTGTGAGCACCCTCCTGCCAGGATTATCGTCAGACCACCCAGAAGGACGTAGCAAGTGGTATTTAGCAGGTGGTTAGTCAGGAATGGGCACTGATTTTTCACTGTCAGGAAAGTAGTTTTGTCCCTTACCTAAACCTGACTTTGTCTATCATCCTAAATCACTAAAACAGCTGTTTCTTGTGCTTTCAATTAAAATTTTAACCTGGAAAAATCTCTTGAGAAGCTTAGCCTTGCACAGCACTTGAAGAGAACATAGCAAATGCCATCCAAACAGATTGTATAATGTATGGAATCATTTCTTTTTATGAATATCTCAGGTCCCACTGCAGCCCACTGAAGTAATTTCCCATCAATCTTCAAGGCTTGTTCTTTATGCATGACAGTGCTTGCAGAGGATAAAAAGCTGTTGAGATGAAAAGTTCCAGTTATATTTGATGCTGACTCTCATTTTCATGTTTTTCTAATTGGTGCAAAATGGATTTTTGATCAATGTGCATGACTGAAGTTGGTCAGGGTTAAAAATACAATATTTGAAGTGTCTGCATTTGGTATGTGCCTCTGAAATGTGTAATTAAAAGCGAGTAAGAATTCTAATTCTATCAAGGGTCATTCTTGAGTAATTCAAAACATTGAAGCTCCAACATATTCTTACTGTTTTTCTGTATTATGCACTGAAACTACAGGACATCCTGTGCCACGTGCTCTAGGTGACCCTGCGTGAGCAGGGAGTTGGACTAGATGATCTCTAGAGGTCCCTTCCAAACTCAACCATTGTGTGATTCTGTGATTCTATGACATTTTTGTTTATAGATGAAGTGAGAGCTAATAGGACTGACTGGTTGACTTGGTAGTTTGTTCCCATTTGTGGATTCCAGATAGGCTCTTTTCAACACATTAACATGTTAGTACATGTAAGTTTATTTTGCTTAATTCCTGAGTTATTATAAAAGGCCTCTCTTTCTTAGAGTTAGTTAGAAAATGTCTTACTGTTGTCTAGAAAATGTCATACTCCAAAAAATAGTTCTGAATTCTGAAGCACTTAAGGGATGTATTAAAATCTCACCATATTTTGGCACTTTAAAGTAAATGGAGCTTTCTCAATAAAAAAGACTATTTCCAGGAAATGTGTTAGGCCTGTGCTTCCTGACAAAATATAAAATAGAACTTTCTAATGACTTATATTGAAGTTATCGAGTATAGAAGCCTTAACTGAAAAGTATCTACAATGACCTGCACAGTCTACAGTGAGTTCTTTCATAGCACGTTTTCCAAGGAGAGCTCATTCTACTTTCCGCGTTAGAACTCAGTGTTCTTGTATAGCTTAGTCTCAGCAAAAATACCTGACTGATATTATACAGAAGCATTAATTTTGAGTTCTCTTTTGAAGTCCAGTACAAACTTAATGGGTCCAGATTGGAGTGAAAAACAGTAAGTGTTTTTAAAGCTGCGATTTCTTTAATGATTTTGAGGACATACCTACACTCTCACATGAATTAATTCTGAGGCATGTAAGAACTGCTGTACATATTCAATCCAGTATTTTGGAGAATTATATAAGTTGTTCTGTAACAAGAGTCATGCTCATTTCGGATAATTCCAACCTACCAGAATGGCTCAAATTTCTCATTGCAAAGGAAAGCTGAATATTCACTGTCAGATTCACACACTGTTCAAAATGGCAGGAAAAAAAAAGAAAAAAAAAGATGAAAAAGGAGAAAAAAGAACTATCTTGTCCAAAACTGAACTAGAAAATATGCTAGAGCAGTTTGGATCTTTTTCTTTGGAATCATAGGTACATCAACCCACTAAACTTTATGCTTACCTCCCTGTTCCAGTCTGTAGCTGGCACAGTAGATTATCTGTAATTCTAGTCTCAAATGTTAATGTGCATTGAGCTGTGGCTCAACATAATATGTACTAGACATAATACGATGCAGGATAGCACCATATCACTCATGTCAGTAGGTCTGCATTTTTCATGAATAAACAACCATGTTGGACTGGAAATGGCAAAGAACGCATCCAAGGAGTGTGTGATAGTCCATGATTTGTACAAACAGTAGAGGGAATTGTGTTCATTTTAGGTAACCAGAATCACCCAAAAGTAGGGCAGACAGCAGGAAAAGTTATAACAGAGGCATGGAAAGAGCTTTTTAAGCATTGTGTACTTTAGAGGGGAAGGAAGTTTAAAACAAAGATGGCTACTGAGCCAATGAGAGCACAGATTCATCATTAAAGTATCAAAACCCAAAGGAAAAATTGAGAACAAAACATGTAACTTTCACCTCAAGTGTATAAACTTTTGTTAAGTGAATTCAAGACCTAATATAGTAAGACCTAATTCAAGACCTACTATAGTAAGAGTGATATATCAATAATTTAGCTTGGATAAGATAGTTGCTTACTGTGGATACTTGATACTAGAAGTTTGCTTGAAGAGAATATCCCTTTGATGTAATTTTAGTGTGTAATTTCTACAAAGAGATATATGAAAATCAGTAAAAAAAAAATCTCTTTTTGCCTTTTTATCCACTATTCCAGTGCTTCTCCTCATCACTCTTTCAGTTACTTGTCTTCCAACACTAAAAACGTAATATTTGTGTTTGAATGAGAGGCTGATAGTGTGTGTTTAAAGAAATTCATTTCCTGAAAGCACAGCTTAAAGTAGATTGGTTTCATTTTCAATATTTGATGATGGATGTTTATGTTTTCCCTTCAAGGGATGCATGAATGAGCACTTCTTTTCAATCTTTCTCTCTCCCTTGCTCAGCTCCTGCCAGAATTTTGACATTCAGTGGCACAGTCACAACTCCTTGGATGAAGGACATTGTCCTCCCTTGCAAAGCCGTTGGAGATCCAGCTCCAACAGTCAAATGGATGAAGGATAGGTAACCAGCACCTCATAGCTCAAATATTTGGTTAACCCATTTGGTTGAAAACTTGAAAGTGGCAATGGTTGTGTTCCTATATGGTAAGAGGAGAGTTGTTCGCTGGTACTCCACACAGTCACAGTGGACAAGGAGTTCAAAAATTCCTTGAACTGAAACAGGTTGACTGTCAAGATTAGAAGGTATCAAAAAACAGGAAAGGCTATGAAGAAAGGAAAGGTAAATATTCAAAATGTTAAATCTAGAAGTCATTTCTGTTTTAAGTCCAAAAAATAATTTTGGTCCAGGAAAGCAGAATATCTGTTGCATTTTAATCATTCACTGGAGTGAAGAATATAGGCAAATCTTTTACATATATTTTATTTTTCATAATTCTGTTTTGATCTTTAGTTTTACAGTTGAGGAGAGGCATAGACAAAAATTGTCATACAAGTGGATCGACAGTGGTATTAAAGTGCTATGAGGCTATATTGTGCATTGATGCCCACAGCTATTATTTTATAAGAAGGGACACTGTAGCCAGAGATTATATTTCACTCTGATTTTGTAGTCTTATGAAATATTAGATGGTTAAGGAAGAAGTGAGTACTCATTTCCACTTAAATTGGGGCTACGGCATCTGCTTTCTTTAAGGAAATGGCAGCTGTTTCCCAGCAGCAAATATTCCTATACTATTTTAATTAAAGAAGGCCCCCATTCTCATTTCCTTATTTCTTCACTTCCATCCTTAGTGGGTTGAAAATAATCCAATTCTGAGTAATTTTGATTGTAACTTCTTTAATGTATACACTTTGTTTCCTGTGAGGTAGTAACGGGACACCCAGTCTAGTGATGATTGATGGGCGAAGGAGCATCTTTAGCAATGGCAGCTTTGTCATCCGAACTGTGAAAGCAGAAGACTCTGGATACTACAGCTGTGTGGCCAGTAATAACTGGGGATCAGATGAAATAATTTTGAATTTGCAGGTACAAGGTAAGATTTTTTGACATATCTCATGGTAATTATCACAGCTATTAATTGATTTGATAATTTGATAATCAAAAACATAGATGTTTTTGCAGGTGTATGTAAAACTAATATTAATGTGTGTTAATGTAACTTCAATGATTGCAGTTCAGTAAATAAATAAAAGATTATGTGGGTCATTCTGACTCAGTTATCAATATTTTATGATAAGTGTTTTGTTTTGCTTTTAGTGGAACAGTACATACACCTGCAATTAATTCTGTGTGTCACTTTTTGCAAGGTTGGGAACTGAGTCTTTGCATTCAATTATTTTCCAATTCTTCACACAGAAAATAACGTCTTAGGCCTTCTCCATATAAAAAGTACCTATATATCTGTTATTGTGTTGACAAGTATAATAGCAATGACATTATAGGAATATATATTAATAATAATGTGAGCTATAATCACATAATTATGTGCATTCACATAAAAAGAATTCACAACTTGCTAGATTTCATTGCTGACTGTGCTGTAGCAAGATGTAAACAAATACTCAGACCCTAAACATGCTTCAATTGTCAGCAAATAACCAATTGAGAATGTGGGCTATTCTGTGGCTAGCATCTCTTCCATCCCTAGACAGGCAATCTAAATTTTCAGAGGAAGCAGCTCCTCATTTTAGAGCACAGAGGAAGATGATCTCAACCACAGTGTAACTCTTTCTGCATAAACCAATTCACTAAGCCTGGAAACAAATGTCACAGTGTTTATTAGCTTATCTAAAATCTGACAGAGAGCCTAAACGTGCTCATTTGCAATGGCTGAAGCCTGTCCACAATAGGAAATAAGGAGAGAAGCAGTATCAAATGGAAACCTTATATTTATATTTCACTAAATACTTTCATAATCGCATAATCTTGCTGTTATTGAACTGCAGTAGCTAAAAGCAGATCAATATTACTTCCCTGTGGGACAGAGCAGCATTTAATATATGGGACTATCATTTTATGTGGGTAAGATGAATCTCTGATGAAAGGTTTTACAATAAATTTTTTACAGTGTAGTCTGTGTAGTCTCTCTGCATGAAATCAACCAAGTCAGTCAGAGGAATGGTATAAATCCATCTCATGTAAGGAATTTTCCTTTAGTACAAAAAGTGTCTTTGTTGTTTTTTTCACCATTTTCACCATTTAACCCTGTAAGTGCAATAAAATCGACATCCCTTTGAACTAGCCCTTAGCTGTAAAGCAAGAGCCGTGGCTTGACAGCTACCCTCGTTATTTTGCAATCTGATGACCTGAATGCCAGGGAGGGCTAAGAGCTCTTCTGAGTTTCACTCCATTGAAAGAGTTTCCCCTAAACATAGGAGAAGTAGGCAATTTCCTCTGGCAGCAGACTTCTATACATGACAAAACATGACCTCTGTGCTGCTTGCCTGGGTCCCAGGTGCAAGGATCTGTGAGTGGGGTTGGGGTCTGTAGAGCAGTAACTACTGCAGCTGTTTTTGCCATCAGCATCCACCAGCATCTCTCATTCCTTCCCACACCTGAGGTGTCAGGAACAGCAGTAAGCGTGACTGTGTTGGGAGTCTCTCTGCTCGGGCTGTCCTAACAGCTTGGAGCAGAACTTGGATCCTGTTCCATGTCTTGCTGCTTGCTCTTTAGGCATCAAAACTCAGTCTTGTCTACATTTCTGAGAAGCTTGGAGGTCTCTGCTAGAGCTTATTAAAAAAATAGTCTGCAGGACGAGCCAGATCTAATGCTGCAAAATGTTTGAAATAGGAACCCTTCTCAACTGAATCTAGAACTGCAGACATAAAATGCTTGAATAAATATTTACCCTTTTGACAGGCTGTACCACTAATTTGACTAGTCCTTTGGAATTTCTCCTACCAAACATCTCTTTGCCTGTTAACAAAAAACATTAACCTCTGCTACCCTACTGCTTTTGGGCCATGGTCTGGTTCCCTCAGGGGTGCAACAGGACTAGTTAAACAATTCAGGTAGAAGTCAAAGATGCTCCCTCCTGAATTTAAACAGAACGTTATGATATTGATCCAATAGATATCATTTCAATGATAAACTCAAGATATATTTGTCACGGTGCAAAGAAGCCTGATGATTACTTTCTGTGGTTGTACCCCTGAGCACTGAGTTCTACAAACTCAGCTGCTGTATCTTGATATAATAATATGGAGTCCCTTATGCTGAGTATGCTGAGCACATGCACTGTGCTCCTCTCAGTCCCAGTTCACTAACACTGTCTTAGTTCCCAATCCCAGTTCTCCCAGGACTAGGGGACTTGCTGGAATGTAGCATTGCTCCATCTCTGCCCTTTCAGGTTGGATTTTCCTCCAAGGTAAACCAGGCACTGAGCAAATGATAGGAAATAAGATCTATATGTTAACCCTGGACTCAGGAGAACCGTGAGGAACTGTGAGGTTTTTAGGTTCCACAAATCAGATATAACCTAATGTTTATGGGAAGCATCAGAATTGAAATTTTCCCAGTTTCATTCAGCCTTTAATGACACAATTGTGTCTTCTCTATGCCTATAGCCTCCTCAGTAAATGGATTATGTAATTTGGAGGAGTGATCGCTCTGTTTTTGATCACAGATGTGAAAGACTTAGCTACCACTCGCAGTTTCACTTGCACAAACTGTCTTTAAGTACTTATATGTTTACCTTTGCCATAAGAGTGGAAATGCCACATGAATGTGGCATTCTTTTCCAAGTGGACTTCTGTTTCCCAACAATGAACTTAGCTTTCTTTTTCTAAAACATACATGAAAAATAGTGGAAAGCAGTTGCTGGATTTCTCAGTATCATTCAGAAGGAGATTTGGCAGGACGGACACTCAAAATTCTGAGAAAAGCACAGGTTAAGAACTGAAAGACAAAATTGTATAGAAATTGAAATATAAAAAATGATAGCTTGTCTGTCGTAACCAAGGATGTCAGTTAAACAGACACTTTGACAACAATCATTTGCATTTTTTGCAACTCAAAACTATTATTTGATAAATGATTGTTAGAAGGGATTAAGATCTCACATAATCACTTGGATCTATTTTCTGTTTTTAACTATTTCCCATCTAGTTCCACCAGACCAGCCTAGACTTACTGTATCCAAAACTACATCTTCCTCTATCACTCTTTCCTGGATACCTGGAGACAATGGTGGCAGTTCTATCCGAGGTAATCAGGTTAATTGCAACTTCTTACTAATTATCATATGTTGATAGAATTAATGTACGGCTACAAAAAAAGAGAAACAAAGCAATCTATATTGCTGATAGTACCTAATGCATACTATTGTGGTGATAATAGCTTTCAGGAAATTGCGGTTTCTTTTCGTTTAATCACAGATTTAAATCGCTTCTTTTCCAGTGTTGTTATGACAGTTACTCGGTCTGATTTTCTAGACATGTGCTCTCTAACCATACATTTTTTGAGGGTCCAGGTTCATCATTTCACATTGTTGCTGATGGAGAGGTATGTTGAAATGTCTGTCCCTTTCTTTTGTCTTTGGAGTTATCATAAAGATGATATTTAAGTTGTTGTAAGGGTAGGCAGTGTGTATTGCTTGGTATGCTTTTGTTGGGGGAAAGCTGTATTTATGCACAGGGCTTTTCTGTTTTTATGAGTTGAGTGAGTTTTATGAGTTGAGTGACTTGTCATGTTACCTGTAGAAATTGTAGTTAGTGTCTGGTTTAACGTTGCCCTCTGTGCTTTTCCTGCAGGCTATATTTTGCAGTACTCTGAAGATAACAGTGAGCAGTGGGGTAGTTTTCCTATTAGCCCTAGTGAGCGGTCCTACCGTTTAGAAACGTTGAAATGTGGCACTTGGTACAAGTTTACATTAACTGCTCAGAATGGAGTGGGGCCGGGACGTATCAGTGAGATCATTGAGGCCAAAACCCTTGGAAAAGGTAGGTTGATTCCCATTCTCTTTTCTCATCTAAAGCTCCTGTACATGGAGCTTTAGAGTCCTGACTTGATTTAATATGTCTTTGATTATTTTAATATTGGCTTTAAAAACATTTCTGATTGTGTCCATATGATGACAGAAGAAGCTGTCACTGGTACTTAGAATGTAAACTAGTTATCTTTTGCTTATTTCCCTAGTAATTTTATTCTAAGATGGGTTGATAGGTCTTCAAGGCAGCAGGCTCATATCTTCACTGTTACAGGTTATAGCAATTCCCACTACAGCTGTTGACAAGAAATACTGTTTTCTTCTCCTGGTCTAAAAATGTAAGGTTTTATTTGTCTGGTTGCTGAAGGAAGATGTGGAGTACATCAATGCATAGTGCAAATGGAGCCGATCTCTCATTTCTCCTTCAAGTTGGTATTGTAGAAGCGATTCAAATGGAACACTTGGAGCAGGATAACCCCTAAAAATAAAGGAAACATTTGCAGAAAGTTCTGCAAGGAAAAGCAAGGATTCATAAGGAACACAGTGACAGAAAGTCACAAATCCTCTGCACTTTCAGAAGCTCCTATCCTTCTGGTTGCTGAGAGTGCAGTACCACAGTGTGTATGTGTCACTGTTAAGAACAGATTTGTCAGCAGACTCGGAGAGGCATTTTTGAAAGTCTCACCAGTAAATTCACAGACTCAAGAATCGTTGCATAACGATCACCTCTCCATGCATCTCTTCACCCTGGTTGCAAGAAATACTCTGATTTGGAACCTCTTTCAAAATACAGACAGTACATAAGTCTGTCAATCATGTTCAACAGACCTGTCCCACTGCTGATCGCCAAGGCATCGCAGCAGTGTGAGCAACTTATTTGATACTCAGTGGCATACGGAAACCCTGCTGTGCA
>JAUBNY010000312.1:4704161-4714210 GCA_032275445.1 Crypturellus soui | reverse complement strand
CTGTGTAAGAACACGCATTTGACTTCCCTTATATCCAACAATATATGATGAAGTTCTCATCTTTTCAGAACTCATCCTTGTAAAATCACTGTGGCATCTAACCATCACTTAACACACACTGCGTAGCATGTTGTGCAGAACCTGCCTAGCTTTGCTTTTGTTATTGTAACTACAGGGCTAAATAAGTAAAATCAAATCATGTGAAACTTACTTCACTGGATGAGTGAACGCAGAATATAAAGATTAGTGTATGTTATTGAATTAGGAATCAAGTGATGTTTCTTTTGCTATAATGGATTCATTATTCATACTGATAATGATGTTTTCCGTTCTTTGGAAAGAACAATGTATCTAATAATGAACAGATTCAATCCCCTCCCACTGCCCCCTTGCCTCTCCCAAAAATGACAGTGATATAGCCTGTGGATGGGAGCTTTGGGAAGCTCCAGAAAAGCCCAGATATTTAGGAGAGATGGAAAAATAGAGCTGTATATACACATTCTTTCTTGAACAAAAAATGCACCATACAGGTTGTCTCCATAGAGTGGTGCCACTCAACAGGTATCTCAAGCTGCTGGATATGAACTTTATCCTGATTTCTTTATAAAGATCATGAAGCCTTAAGGGTTCACTGTAATAACCATGCATATATAAATAGCAAATGTTATCTAAGAAACCTTTATTACACATTTCAGGTGCACTTGCATATGTTCCAAGATTTGGTCACCCAACATTGTTTTATTTGATGAACAAGTATCACTGGGGTTATATTTTTCATTCTCTAGTGAACTTTGGAAAGGGCAGAGAATTAGATTTGCTATGTAATTTAACAGAAAAACTGCATATAATTTTTAGGCAGGCTTCATCCTATATTCTAATGCAACTGTTTTCCTAGACTCTGTCTGCCCTTAAACACACACACACTAAATATTATAATTGATATTTTTATCAATATTTATTTCATGTTATATATTATGCTTTTGAAAGATACTCAAGATGATAGGATTTCTTGTGGCTAAAAGATACCTATACAATGCTACTTGGTTTCTAGTAGATATAAACTCAGTACTTCAGATGTTTTTAATTTCCAGCTAACCCTCATAATAGATGTAGCCAGATTACATGTCCAGGAATTAGTCAAACTAGAGAGCGTATGGTCTGATGACCTCTGCAATAGGGATTCAGATTTCTCAGTCTAGTTCATGTGGTTGATGTGCAGCAGACTTGGTATTTTTTAGCAAAACTGTGCAAGGTTTACAAAGCATTGTTTTTAATCATACAAGAAATGTATTGCAGCCATCCATAGCTGCATTCATAAATAAGTTCACATATTTTAACTAAAGGCTGTTAGACATTTTCTGATTAGATTAGATTTGATCAAGTTTATCTTGGACTTAGATGAACCTTCACCTTAGTCTTGAGCAGATCCTTCCTGGAATATTGTCTGGTCTCCTCAGCGCGTGGGGATGGGATCTGAGGAACTGAAAATCCTGAGGTTCATGAAGCAAACTGGGACCTCTGCATGACTGCAAAATCTTTAGATACCACTTTATGGCACTGAGCAAATGCAGCTTTCCAGGAGTTTCTAGTTCAGCAGAAGTTTGGAGAGCGACTTGGTCTGATTTACAGATGTTTCCTAAGAACAGAAACTATGCTCAAGTTTGGCCAGCTCAAAATCTTAAGCAAGTTTCAGCATATTGTAGAAATACTTGTTGTTTTAAATAATGCATGGTGCATACAAGAGGCAGGAGTATTGTTCTTTGTGTGCAATGAAAACTGATACAAGGATTCTAGCACACAATAAAAATGATGAAGTTTAACAATAACAACACAATTGCCTCTGGCTGCTATAGGATTCCCATTTTTTTGAACTAGCTATTACAAGTGTGGCTGGTTATTGAACATCACCAATTATGTCTGGAATTGTACATATCTTGTAAGGAAACATGACTCCAGCATGAGGAATTTTTGCAAGTCTTCCACTCTTCCAGTCCCTTGAAGTAAAGTGTGACAAATGTAACAGTGGGGCTTTTTCTCCTTAACTACATAGAAACCACTGCTGTATTTCCAGAATGCTTTTTAATCTACCAGTGTCCATTTTCATCTTCAAGAATAATAAGACTCGTTTAAGAAATGTTGACATTCTCAGCAAGTCATCATCAGGAAAGAACTGCTTGTAGGTCAAAAGAACCTACGTGAAGCCACAATTAGCTTCAGCAGCATTGGAAAAAAAAAAAAAAAGAATAACACCATGCTCGTAGCTACTAAACAATATTGCTTTCTTATGACAATTTGTTCCATATGAAAAGAGTATTTTGCATAATGTCTAGACCAGGCATCAATGTCTCGGAGACACTGCCTTTGTATTTGACTTTTGTTCTCGAGCCTTTCTCAGTAGAAAAAAGATCGAACAAAAAATGATCTATGCTTTTTCACGTAGGGGTCATCTCTCAAAAATACGTCTGAGATATTGGACAGAACAAGACAATGCAAGAAACTGTTTCTGGTTTTGCTAAGTCCGATTAATGGATTTCAAACACTTTTAAAGCATTTTATTTTTAATAAAATGATTTTATTTTGTACAAAGAAGTCACATTTTCATTGGGTTAAAGGTTGATTCTTCTAAAAATCCAGGTTAACACTGAGTCACATAACGCTACTACCAGAAAAGTGCTGTACTTTAGACTATCCATAATTATCAAGTAATTGAACCAAATAAAAGTTTTTCAAACATTTATAGTGAAGCGGGCTTATTTAAATCAGTTAGGTAATTTCAGGAATCCTGCATCTCATTAAGAAACACTGTCATGTTCATAACATTTCCGTTACTTACTTATGTGTGTGTTTAGATCGAGCAAGAAGCAGCATGGTCTCCACAGAAAGTGCCTCCTCAACATACGAAGAGCTAGCAAGAGCATACGAGCACGCGAAAATGGAAGAGCAGCTGAGACATGCCAAGTTCACCATTACCGAATGCTTCATATCAGACACATCGTCGGAACAGTTAACGGCAGGGACTAATGACTACACAGACAGTCTGACCTCAAGCACGCCATCAGAATCGGGGATTTGCAGGTTTACTGCGTCCCCTCCCAAACCTCAGGATGGAGGGCGAGTGATGAACATGGCAGTTCCAAAGGCCCATCGTCCAGGTAAGAAGATAGAGGTAACATTTTGGCCTTTGGGGTGGGCTTTTTCAACTACTTAACAGGAGAGGGTATACCGCAGCTAAGGAGGAAGGTGCTCAGTATCTCCTGTAACTAGTAACAGGGATAACTATCTTTCATCCTAGCTTATACCGTATCTGAGTAAGTCTGTTCTCCCATAAACAGGAACAACTTGAAATTTAAGAACAGAAGGGGACCATTTAGGCCATCAAATCTTTTCTTCTACAATGACATCCATCAGGCCATAGGCCCTTTCGGGCTAAATAAGACCATATGTGGGTACATATGTTTGTCTCCAATTCAAACCACCCACTAGCAAAATATGTCTTGCAGCAGTACTTTCTGCCTGAGAGCAAAGACTTACTAGCAGAAAGTTTCATAAAGACAAGCTCTGTAAAACATACTGTCCTTTCTGCTTTGTGGCTCGTAGAAGATGTAATATCCCTTTGATGATACTGTTGAGCTCTTTGACATCTCTGAATGTCAAGATAGGATTATGAGGGCAAGGTAAGGATAAAAATGGAGACAATTAACACAATAGCTCAAAGGATATGGAGCCTTCTGCCTTCAAATATATCTAAATCCACCACAACTTCTTACTGACTGAAGGTGCTTGAGGGACATTGACCTTTTGGGTCAATCAAAGAATGCTATTGTAGTGAAACTATCATGCACAATAGCATAAATAGATTATTTGTGAGACTGAATACAAAAATATTATAAAGTCTTCTCAGAAGATTTGTCTGTCTGTATTAGAGAGTATATGATACCACGTAGTGGAAAAGTACTCATATGGGAAAATAGGAAATAGATACAACTATATATGCTTGCTGTAAACATAATATAGTTTATTATGATTTTTTTTATATCTAGTAGATACATTTGCCACAGTCAGTGAGGCAACTTATATACAGCAAACAGTCAGCAATACTTATATATGAAAAAAGAGTGGTGTGTGGTCTTTTGTTTAATATACAGCATCAGTGGGGGAGAAAAAAAGAGTTCTTAGGAGAGTGGAAGGGAAGACAGCCAGTGATGTCAGAACAGGTTGTCCAAAAGCAGGACCCAACACTGAAAAAAAAATGCATAAATGCAAAAACACACAAACATACACACACACAAAAATGCTAGGAGAAGAACACAGCATGCAGAAGAGAGAAAATTATAATATACAGGGGAGGAAATTACTGCATCATACAGATAAATAAGGGGGGAAATAAGTAGGAAATAATACAATAAGAGATATAAGTGATTCCTGTGTAGCCACAGAATAGAACCAAAACCCAGGAGCTGTAGAAATAGATACAAATAATTTGCATCTCTTTACCCCCAAAAAATTAAGGAGACTATTAGTAGCTGCTCTGCTAAAAGGAAGCATCCATGTTCACAAGTTAAGTCAAAATTGCAGGCATCTCCCTCCAGTTAGTCAACAAATGTTTTTTATTATTTCTTAAACAAATGGGTTATCTCTTTTTATATGCAACAAAATACTTTATTTATGCATATGTAGTTTTTGAAATATTGTAATATATTCTATATAATGATGATTTTTTTGGAAGTGTACAGCACTTAAATTAATCCCTGTTCTTAACTTACAGGCTTCTGGAGTGAGGACATCATCATAGCTCCATTAGCAAATTGCAGATCTGTACCCATCTTTAGCTCTTTTAGTTAAAATGCCTTGAATTTGTACTCATTTTTCCTGATTGGCTTTAACTTTTTTTTTTTTTTTTGCAATGAGGAGATGAAATATGTCATGAACATGATAATTAGCTTCAATACCCTGGAAAAGAATCTAATGTTCCAGTGGAACAACTTGAATGTTACCCCGTGAATTTTGAGTTATAAATTTTTGAGTCTTTAAGGATTGCTTTATGGGGAGCTTTATACAACATATGGATAGAAATAATCTTTGGTATTAGCAGACAGACCAGTACTATTAGTGTTCAAATCAGTGAGGAAAGACTTACAGTGCCTATTTCTTCTTTGACCCACAACTGAAATTCTGTAGAAGTTATTAATAATTCAAACATAATACTTTAAAGTTATCTGTGCATCTGGGAATTTAGGGAAGAAATAATAAAGTTAAACCATTTAGATGAAGTAGATGAGAATATCTAAGATGATAAACTGACTCTGCTTCTTTAGCCTGTCTTTATTCTTCTTTGAATTCAGTCTTTTCTTTCAAGATGCTTTACCTGTCTCTTTTCACGATGTCTGTCTCTTCTTTTCCCCGACTTGATCTTTTTCTTCTATAATGTCATTTTCAATAACCTATGCCTCCTCCTATCTAATTTCCAACCTCAATTTTAAATCAGAGTCCTGTAATGCTATCTGCTGCAACTTCTATCGTTGCAATAAAGTTTCAGGGATCTGCAAGAAATAATATTTATTTTTTCAAAAATGTTCCCTGAAACCATACAAGAGTCTCAGGTTATAACATTTGGAAAACTGGGACATTCTGAAATTAAAGTATCCAAATGTAAGGCCCTTGTTGCTACCATAAAGCTTTGCAAGCAAAAATCCGCTGAAGGTTGCTTTCAAAAGGTCTTCCCGTGAGCTTCTGAGATCTTCCTGACTTTGTTACTTGATTATTTCCTTGCTTTTCCTTAGCATTTCTCAGGACTGTCTTTAACCTGTAAGGGCAAGCCTGCCAATCAGATTATCTGCTTTATCCAAGGGGATAGCATTTAAGATCCCAGTTAATTCCTCACTGAGATAATTTCTGATTAGGAATAGGAAACCTGAGTACTTTTTGGTTGGAGAGAAAAAAAAAAGTGTCAAAAGTGTCAACAAAGATTCAATGAGTTGTATTCTGGGGGGTGAAATCAACCCAATGTAGTGTTCCTAACTTTCGTAACCTTTTCACTGAGAAATAGAATAAAAACTTTTGTGTCTTCAGAGACCTTATCAACTGGAATTAAATGTGGCTGGTTCATCAGATGTCTAGGCAAGCTTAGAAACTGATCATTTTTAGTACTCTAACTGTGACTTAGAACTGTCTTTTCAGAACTTCCTCACATTACGTACAAACCTAATTCTGTAACTAGTAATGCATGGTAAATGACCGCCTCATATTCTAGTCCACTGTAATCTTTTAATAGTTCTTTTTCCACCTTGTCAGCTTGTACTGCGGATACTGATTCTGGTGGCATTTAGAACTGCTTCTCACTTTTTCTGGATTTCCAATGCTATCTTTTTTTTTCCAAAATGTAGTCTACACAAGAATCAGTTTCGGGAAGTCAACTCAAACATGGTACATGTCTCTTCATTTCAGTTGCAATTATCACATCATTCTCTTGACCCAGGCCAACACTTTCAAGCATATAGAGAAAGCGATGATGAGTCTGCAACACAAAATATTTAAGGATTTCCAGGAGTTGCTTTGCTCTTCAGTTTTGGAAAAGTTGCAGCTACAAGAAATTGAAGGGGGAAATAAGATTTTAGTGAATTCTAACATTCAATGTTTTTAATATCTCAGCGTCATTTTCTGATCTTTGTAGCACCATGTCTTTGGAAAGAGATCAGGTTTGTAGGTTTTTGCTTTCACATTAACAGAATCATTATTTTTGTAGACTTTATTGAACTGGAGATCTCAGCAGGTCTTGCAGCTGACCTGCGGGAGGTGGGTAACCCTGCTCAGTAAGCCATTAGAATGATCACGTGTCCTAGGAGGCTTGTTGACGAGAAAACTGGAGAAGCAGACATGTTCAGCAGGAGATTAATCATACCCTTTAGAAAAAAAAAAGTCCCAAATTCCTAAAAGCTCCACAGTTTTAATGTTCTTTGTGGTATAAAAATCGTATCAGTGTATAGTTAGCATTGCATCTAATATCTTTCTCAATATCAAAGCTCCAAAAAGTTTGGGAGAATTATATTATTTATTATTATTACTGTTCCCATCACCACAGCCATCACTAATGAGTTTGTTTAACCAGATCAAGTCCTCAAGGGATTGGTGTGCTGGATAGTCATCTCAACAGTAGACTAGGTCCTTTCAGATTAAGATTGAGGCACATTGTCATATTAATATTCAGAAGTTTCAACAGTTGTTACCCAAGGTTTACCTGGTAGGATGATAAATGAGTCAGTCCTTTGTCCTCCAAAGCTGTCATTCAAATCTTGCATTCAGAAACTGGGTGGGACAGAAATTAGAAAGAAATATACTCTGTTCCTACCTCCCACTGTGCTATCTTCATAATTTAAAATAAAATTAGGTAATTATAGAAGTTGAAAAAGTTTCCTAATAAAGTTTCCCTTTTATTTCATATAAACTAACCACAAATTGAATTATCGTAACAATTATTTTAACTGCAATAAACATTATAGTAGCCAATGTTATTAAAAATAGATTTCTCTTATTATATTTTTAAATCTTGGTAATAGCCTCAGCTAAAATGCTTCTTTTTTTTTTTTTTTGCTCCCTTTCCTAGTAAATTGTTGGACATGAGAAAAGAATAGTTATTTATTGGGCAATATTCTAATAATGCTGTGCTTCCCAAATGCTAGATATGTTTAGTAGACAAACCATTTACCTGCATCTTCTGGCAATCTTGGAAGAAATACTATAATACTGGTGCTGTAGGTAATACCTACAGACTTCAATTGGGTCTATTACAATCTTCAGAAATATAACTCTCACAGGCCTACAGTAAAACTCAGTTCTTCCCAGATTATTTGCTTGTTTTACTCAGAACTAGCTAAACTTTACATTTTTACTATGTTAATCTCAAGGATTAACTTGAGTTGGTGACAGGCAAACAGACAGAAATTTGTCTGTTTGATGTTATAAAATAAGCACAACTAATTATGACAATTCTTCTTTCCTTTTTCTTTGGACATCAAAGGGCCAACAATATTTTAAATATACTTCTTGAGAAGTGTTATCTTTCACAAGGTATATCAGACTAGGAGATTTCAAAATCCACATTAAGGGCCCGAAGATTTTGTATCTCAGAACCGCATGTCCCAAGGCATCAATTTGGAAAGAAACCTGCACATATGTGCAGGGAAGGCTGTTCCATCCAGGCACACTCTGAAAGTATTTTCTTCAGACTGATTCCACAGCCCTCAAGATGAACAAGAAAACTCCCCTCTCCTTATGGAAGCCAAGTGCTTTCTTGGATCTCCCTATCTGCCTAAAGCAGGACTTCACCGGCTCTTGTGCTGCCTGAAGGGGAAAGTATAGAACAGCGCAGACCAGACATTACTCAAAGAGGTCTTAGGAATGTATAATATTTTAATTTTGTTTTTATTTTTTCCACTTGGGCAGTCAACAACCTGAGTGTCCCCCTAAGATCCTTGCATATTTACTAGAAAAGACACAAAACACTATGGCTTTGCTGATGGACCCTACACTATGGCTGCTGCACCCTACTATTCCCTGCATAATTACAACAATTAAAATACTTATAATGACAGAAATTTGTTGCTGATTTGATTAGTCCTGAAAATTTGAGTTATAAAGCCTTACCTGGCAGACAAACTGTAACCTGCAGAATACAAACACTTTATCAAAAAATTGTTTAAAAGAATCCCTTAAAATAGAGGCTGGTCATAACCTGCAGTACATAAATGTTATGTTGAACACCAAACTGTAAGGTAAAATTTATGATCAAGGCACAAATCTTCTTTTCCAGTATTCAGGCACTACAACTAAAAATAAGTCACTTAACACAATCAGGAAAATATGAAGTACCCAGTAACCACAGTATATTTCCAACATAAGCTCTGTAACCTGAGGAAAAAAAAAAAAAAGATGAACTTCTTTTTCCACTGATACATGAGTTGAGGGTGAAGGAGCTGTTCCTGTCTTCTTCTACCTGATGAAGACAAGTGCAACATAGTGATGGAATCTATTTAGAGACTTGCTTTCTACTGAAATGTTGCTGACAGCATTCCATAAACTGCAGCCGTAACTGAACCCTATATGAATTCAGCCACTGGAGAGTCACTAATGGTAGGGACTGCTGGCTTGGGAACCTTCTACCTCCTTTTTCTTGGCCTATTATGTTATTCTGCATGGACTGAAAATATCCACAGTTTCCAGACCTGCATTTGGCAGTTTTTTGATGGTGTTGTTCAGGAAGCCAGCAATAAAGTATGAAAAAGATCATATGTAAACTGCTTTCTTTTTCCAAGTCTCCACCTGTACTGTATCCTTTCAAATACAACAGACTATATATACGTGTATGTATATGTACATACTGCATGTTGTGTGTATGTGGACCACTGAACTCATCAGCCTAGCCTCACTGTTGGAGATCAAGGTCCAGTGCCCAGAAAACAATTCAGGGAAAAAATCAAACTAGGCAGGCAGGAAAAGAGAAAAACAGGCAGAGGAAGAGTAAATGGGAGAGAATTTCTTGTCAGCTTTCTGAATTTCTGTTTATACTGTTATATGATATGATTACATATCACCTGATTCTGAAATTATTCTCCTAGATCAGCGTCTTGAATTTTATCTTGATAGATTGTCCTGTTCCTAGAATACCCCTTGTTTTAAGTATATATTGCAGTCCTGGAAAACTGGTAATATTTCATGTAGAGACAGACTGTGCTGTTTGCTTCTTATCGCAGAAATGACACATCAGTGATGAGAATAAATTTTCTTCATCCTCTCAGCTTTTATTTCTGTAGAATACCAGGAGCTTTTTCTTCCTTCAGCTGTGAAAAGCTAAATGTTCTGCAGATATGAAATCATTTAATGCTGCATTTAATTTGACACAACTACATACTTGAAGTCATTGACTTGCATTATTATTCCGGTGGATGTACAGAGGAAGGTTCATTTTGCAAGGTTTTATAACCTTGCCTCTGCAGTAAAATTGAACCTCAGCAGGATCAGAAGCTAAAGTGCTGTGAGATCAAAGGGAAAATATA
>JAUBNY010000312.1:4672745-4683223 GCA_032275445.1 Crypturellus soui | reverse complement strand
ATTAGGAAAAATATCTACAGAAAGAGTAGTGAAGCATTGGAACAAGTTGCCCAAGAAAGTGGTGAAGTCATTGTCCCTGGAAATGCTCAAGAAATGTGTAGCTGAGGTAAGGCGTTGGGTTTAATTGGCATGATGTTGAAGGGCTTACAGTTGGATGTGATGTTCTTGAAAGCCTTTTCCAACCATAATGATTCTATCATGCTGTGACTTCAGAGAGGGGCAGATGGTCACCCCATCAGTGCGCCCATCACTGTTCCATTGCTCGAACGTGCTCTTTGCTCAGCGTGCTGCCTTCATGCATGTCTCCATGAGTCATTCCGTCCTCCTGGTGGACCATGCCAGGAGATCTGCCAGGAGGGTTGGGGCTGGTTCTCCAGAAACGGAGGCAAGGGCAGCATGGGCCCTGCAGGTCCCTCCTGTGAGGCGCATTGCTGCTGACTGCCCAGCACCTGCTGCCTCCCTCGCACAGGGAGCACTACAGAGCTATAAGACTGAATGCTGCAGAGGCAAAATCACTAAAGGCTTTAAAAAAAAAAAAACCACTGCTGGAGGCTGGTGCATGAATGTGGTTTTGTTTTGCTTTTCTTTTTCCAATACACATACATTTTAAAGGTTACAATCTTCCGTGACATTTCCATTTCTCTTTTATTACTGGTGGTGGTGCAGCTTACAAATTGAAGCTAGAATGTAATCCAAATAACAGCTTACTCAAGTCTTTTGTTCTCTCTCTGAGACCCTGGTAGCACTCATGTGCTGCTCATAAATGCTGGATTTGACCCCAATCAACCTGAAGTGCATTTGTCAGGTGGTAAAAAAAGCTTGACAGCTCCTGCCTTGCAAATGGAAGAGCAGTATGACTATAAAAATAAGGGTGTTACCATGAGCTTTTGAAGCCATTTGACCATATATCATAAGCAAATAACCCATGAGACTCATCCTAATTGAATATAATTTCCATGTTGAATGAAACTGCAAACTATTTTTTTTCCAATTATAGTTACTACTGCAGTGTATTTTTTCAGCTCTTCTGGCCTTGCATTAACCTGCAAAGCAACTATGACTTTTGCAAGAAGGTCTGTTTACCAAATAGTTCTTGCAAAAAAAGATCCTTGCTTGTCATGGAATGGCACTGGGCTTCCCATGGAAACCTGCTGAGTAATGCAAATAGGCCACATCTCCAGGTGGTAAAAAGAAATGCCTCTCCTTTTCAAATAGATGATATTATACTGATTTATGTAGAACCAGTGAAACTGATCTTCCTTTTGCTTTTTTTTGTTATTTTTTTTCAGTGTCTATCTACAGACAGAAGGACTTGTATATTTGCATATGTATATATATACAGACACTGTTAACATTACATGCATATGCATAGCCATACATGCTCAAATGAGTATTTATTTGTACTACATCCTCTGTGTGTTTAATTTAAATACAGGTAGACAATACATTGCTTTCTGTAAAAATCTGATTGAAGCAAAGTGAAAGGGATATGACTTTCATTACACGAAAGGCTAGAAAAAATAGACATGCTTGTAGGAAGATAAGTCCTTTTTCAGGTCATTTTCTGGACTTGTGTATCCTGAATTTGTCTTTCTTTCCTTTTATATTTCAGCTACTCTAAAAATTGATTTTATCTTTCCTGGAGAACTTGGTTTCATCTAATAGCCTTAGCCCATGACGGCTGTGACAGCAGTGCTGTTTACTGAATGTGAACATTGCTTCCTTCTCAATTCTTTCTCATAGATGTGTCATTCCATCTAGGCCTGTGCAAATACTAGCCACATGTGTGAAAAAAAAGTATATATTTTTCCAATTTTTGTTTGAGCTAGTTTCTCATGTTTTATTTGTCAGTATTAGCTAATCTGAATTTTTTCCACCCTCTTGATGGAACACTCGTTTGTCCCATCACAAGTTCAAACACAGTGGTATGTGACACTGTGACATAGCTCATCTGCTCACTGAGTACACAGGACTTGGAAACCTATTGCAATCTGTGATGACAGGGGAGGCTTAATTAAGTGTGCTCATCAGTGAAATGCCTTTCCCACACACACTCTTCTTTTTTTCTTTTTAACTGATGTCCCCTTTGGTGGAGCAGTGGCCAGCAGCCTGGGCAGCAATTCCTCAGCTCTACGAGACGGAGCTCAGCGGCCAAAGGCCTTTTTATTTCTGTAAGAGCGAGCTAAAAGGAAACAAGGTTCTCCTGCAATGAATTATTAAAGTGAGTTCATTTAACACCGCTGTGATCTGGCTTAAATACAGACAGGCCAAAGTGGTTTACCAAATCTTATTGACTTCCCTAAGTGTCCTATTACAGGACAAAAATGTGAGTTTGTCAGCAAAATTGCTGCCAGAGGAAATGTAACAGAAAGCAAAATGACCTTTGGAAAGGGAAAATAATTAAATGGGAACAGCTGCTGGTGGAAATAAATAAATAACTTAAAAGAGTACACTGGTTTATTTTTATATTAAGTGATTAAATAAAGAAAAGTGTGTTCTGACAGTCTTGTGATATACCAGCACTTATGTTGGTTAAGGGTTTGTATCTGGGACCATGTATGTGTTATATACGTATGTAAAAATGGTTATATATGACATATAGATGTTTGTGTATAGCCTACCATGATAGGTCATCTCTGCAATCCAGGATGGAGGGAGGTGATGTACTTGCTCCCATGCCCTTTTTCTGCCCTGGGTCAGTATTTCCACATTTCTGCATCTGCTATGGTGAGGGTTAACTGTGCAGTAACGTGCATGGTAGACTCGTCTGCAATACAGCAGCTGGAAAACATGATGCACAGACTGGCACTTCTCGGAGATTCCAGCAGAGACAAATTCAGTAACCCAGCAGTTGGGATTTTCTGTCAAATGTTACAGTAAAGATGAAGGGAAATGTTTATAATGCGATTGTTTTCTTTATGCAGTGAACTAAAACAATAGTATGAGGAGGCAGCAGCAGAAGGCAGCAGAGGTTAACATGCAAATATTGCAAATGTTGCATCAGTTTTCCCCAGCTCTTCCTGCAGAATTTGTATCATCTTCCCCATTTGTTGCTCTGTGCAGCGTGGTGCAGCCCTGTTAGTTCTGTTCGCAGCCTCTGAGTGTTGCCACCACAAGTGCCAGAGCACTAAGCAATATGAGGGGTACTTGAATCCTAGGCTGTGAAGCTCTGCCCTCGTTGCAGAGTTCCTGTTAGTTCAGTTAGGCTAGTAGACTCCAAATGGGTTTCAACTTAAAACATATATGTAGCACACACTCTTAAGTGCTTTAATAAATGGATAATGAATGATACAGAAATGTTTTAAGGTTTATGTTTTTCCTTTCCTTTCCTCCCTTCTTGTTTTCTTTAGTTTATATGATGTCAGCAAATAATGGGCACCTCAAGAAGAAGTAATTGGAGAAAAAACATCTGTAAGTGCAGTTTGCAGCTAAACCCTTTAATAAATAAAATTTAGAAACATATTCCTCGAAGATAGTTTCTTTATGATTTATAATACTGATATTTCAGGGAAAAAGCAAATTATGAACAGACCTTCATCAATTCATACCTGATTTCAAGTTTAGAGAGCTCCATAAAAAATATTGCCAAACACACTTATTATTCTTTTTTTAAAAAAAATCAGTGGGACAGTTCCAAAAATATCTGGAGAAAAGTGCCATAGTCACTGTTTGCTTTGGACTGACCTCCATGAAACCATAATTCCTAAACTTTGAATTACTGATGGCTTGTGCACACATGTGCATACACACTTATACATCGGCAGCCAAGTATATAAGTGACGATATCCTTGCCTATTGTGAATTGCTGATTGCAGTAAGTCTAATCATGGAAAAGGTGCTGCGTTTGTGTGCATTGCATCACCCCATACCAAATGAGTAAGGCGATGCTTAAATTATGCTTAACCTGCTTAACCTGTTTTAATTCTTCATCTTTTTTTCTTTTCTTCCCCATATCTTTATTTTGAATACCATTGATCACTGGGATTTGCAGTGATTTTTCTGCTCTTGTGCTCATTTCTGAAGAGTGGTGGCCATTCATAATGTTTAATTTTTAAAAACACGAAGACCTTGGAAGGCACATCAGCTGTAAATGCTATGTTTTGTGTTCTAAGGCTAGGGCAGGTAGATAAAAACATATGGTGTTTCTAATTTCCCTAATGGACACGGTAATTTCCTCAATCTCATCAAGAATCTGCGTAAATTAGTTTTCTAAAAGATCGGCATTTTGCTGCTAATCTGAGTGCTTGGTTACCACACAATTATTTCCTAAATGGAAAAATGCACATTATCATGAATATTCAAATAAGGCTGTGAGCCATTAAAGCCCCATTTGTTCTACAAATAGAACCCTGCTGACTTTTTGAATAAATGCTTCTTGAAAAAGAGTTTTCTAAGGAAGTACAAGGCCAAAAATGATATACTCGAAAAAGACCATGCTCATTTTCTTGAAGGAGAGCCACTAAACAGAACTATGAGATCAATGGATCTACCTGGATTTAATAGTTTGCCATTCTTTGCCATTTTCAAGAGAATAATCAAATCCTCAGATGAACTTGAATAAAATTGCTTGTTCTTTTGAGTTTGATGAACTAGTTATTTTTAGTCAGGTTTAGTCACTGGAAACAAGTTCTTTTTTATTTTTTTATTAGAGAGAGTTTGCACAGATCCTTAAGGATTTTTATAACACTTTAAAAGCGTGGGAAAAAAAAAACACTCCACAGCACTTCTGATGCTTTCAAAGTGTTTTAAATGCTTTAATGAAAAGCTTCATAAAACCTCTCCCAGAAGAAATGCAAGAATATTAACACTTGTATTTTAGCCAAGGTTCTAAAAGGCTGTGTTTTTTTTTCATTTTTGCTATCTTCTCCAAAATTTGATATTTCACTTTAATACACCTCAAATTAAATAATTTAGACAATTTGCATTGCATGTCAGTAGCTATATAGGTTAGCATATATAAAAAGCTCTTAAAATGTTTTTGTCTTATTTTCCAGTAAACTTTTAATGGCTAATGACATTCCTCATAGTTTTTTTTTCATACTCATTTCATCATTCAGTAATGAGATACAAAAAAAAGGCAGTTAAGGACAAGGAAGTATATAATGCATTAAATAACATATAGGTGAGAGATTCTTCCTCATACTCAGAACACACACTCAGCCTATCCTAATTACTTGTACCAGGTCTAAGAAATCAAATAGAAAAGGAGAAGACCTTGCACCTGGGTGCATGCCCAGTGGGTAAAATTGTCTCACTTTTCTCTATACTTTATTGACTTCTCCAAGTCAACGAAGGAAAAAAATATATATTGATTGTACTGGTGTATTGAATGGAGAACTTGATCCACAGTCAGCCCTATCTTTGCTTAAGCTAAAAGTTAACCTCCTCTCCCCTTCCCTATCCTTGATTCTTTACACTGTTCATGAAGGAGCAGACCTTTCTTGGTGTGTGTCTATATACAAACATACATAGGTGCATATATACACACATACACGTATATGTAAAAGCCTTTATTCTTACATGTCTGCATATAAACAGAGGATGTTTTTATTTTAGCACACACATTGAAGCAGAAAATAATTGGAGATATGCAGGTTAACATGCTTTGAGTAGTTCATAGCATTAGGACCTGCAACAATGACCAGTTTGGGTTGAGAGATTCCCTAGTTTTTGTAGATCATCTAATGTACGAGGAGTGAGCACGTCCAGATTGCAGCTTCATATCGCAGTTCGCAGCAGATAAACACCGCACCGATCTCCCTTGTATCCTGGCCTCAAATTTTTATTTCTTGTTTCCTATTTTATTTTATGGAGGAAAATAATACACAGAGGCTTGCAAACCAAAAATTGAGTCTCACTCTTTTCTTTTACACAGGCAGGTTGAAAATGCATGTTTTTCTTCTTAAATGACTTTTATGACTCAGAAAATGGATACTGGAGTCTCAGTATGCAGTTGATGCATGGTGCACAGATGCAGTGCCTTGGAAAACATTTGCACTGACTGTCATTATGTTTTCCTAATTAGAAACCTCTGAATACAGATCTATTTCCAGTGTGGTTTTTATGTTGAATTGCACAACAAATTCAGTTCAACTAGCAGTTCAGCTTGCCCAACTGCCATGAACAGAAGTTAGCAGAAATAAATTAAAGAGGCAGTAATATGCTTGCGGCATTAACATTAGCATTTCATGGCCTTTAGATAGCTCAGGCAATAAACTAACTTGAATTCTGAGAAGTTTCCCTCTTACGCGGACAGAAAGGTGTCTGATCACTGAAGGCTGATTGCTCCTTCGCATGAGACCCCATCACCTGCCTTTTTTTGATGGCATTTTGAGACTCTGAGTGGTGGTCATAAACTGTCTTGCTCCTGATGAAAAGTAAAGCAAGGAAAGGTAAAATCAAGGACGGACATCAAAGGAACTTCACTGCAGAGCAAGCTGATGGAAAGAGTAGCTCAACAGCCTGGACACACAGTACTCTCTCCTCTGGAGACTGATTGAAGTGACTGACCTGCGCTGATTGAGAACTATTCTGTAGGGACTGTGATTTAAAGTTTCTTACCTCTGCTAACCCTTCCACAGCCTGTGGGAGCCGCTCAGGCTGGAGAGAAGCTGCAGTCCTCAGGCCTCGCAGGAGGACACACTGGGGCTTCCTGTACCCCTGCAACAAGCGCCTGACGTGATCACAGCATCGTGCCCAAGCCCCTCCAGAGAGGGCATCAGAGCCGTGAGGGTGTCTGGTGAAATTCACAAGAGGTACCTTTGTTTTCTCATATAATATCGTGTTTTCCATCACCAAAGGAATGGTTTTAAGCACCTGCAGCTGCATATATAAAATGAAGCTGAAAACCATTTTAGCTGTTGCCCCAGGTAAGCTCTCTGGAGCCGTAGGCAGGCTGGTGCATCAGGGATTACATCTTCAAAAGGGAGCACTCAGCAGGTCCCCAGAGAAGCCTGTCTGGCCTCCAGTGAAGGTGGCTATTCTGGAAACGGGCTGCTCTGGCAAGTAACACAGATTTGCCCAGTGATTAATGCTGTGACTTTACCCAGTGACTGAACAGAAGGAAAATGGACGGTGCAGAGCTGTCACCAGTGAGCAGGTAGCAGGCACAGAAGTGGCGGTGAGTGATTTTCTGGCAGAACAAAACGGTGTCAAAAGCTGCAGGCGAGCCTGCTTGGAGGGGAAGAAAATAAGCCTTTCTGGAAGCCCAAACAGAACTGCACCTTCATCTTTTTGCTCTGATGGGAACACAAATTGCTAAAGCTTCAAGCATTGTGACTGAAGTACTGTAGCGTGATGCAGGGTCAAAATAAATTTGCTTAAAATGGGTGAACTATTTGTTTCCTCAGCAACTGTGTATCAGAATCCTGCACTAACAGCAGTCCTGAAGCAAAGGATCTGCTTTCTGCCTTAATTGAAGGAAGCTCATTGCCCCTGGAGTGATTTTGGATGTCTGGGGAATAACTTTGCCTCTGATGTGAAATCACCTATTGGAAGGGAGGACGTGACACTGACAGCAGGATTTATGTCTCTCCGGACTTCTTGCCTGCCGGTGACAAATTTGGCAGAAGAAAAAAATATATATATATCCAAAGCGGGAAACCATTTCTAGTCAAACACAAGTTTCTAAAAAGAGCCCAGAAAAAGACGCTTCCAAAATCTGAATCCTTCCTGTGTGACTCTATGGAGTGACTACACCAATGCTACTTCTTTTTACTTTTGTGTCTTTTGAGTAAGCGGAAAGACACATCAGATATGAACGCTTTGATGCAGCTGTCCAGCCTGTATTCCCAAACCTGTACTTTTGCCCATGGCATCATTCTTTTGGTAGGACAGGCCTAACCGGAGATTTTTCCAGGTTCCCCTCCCTGTTACCATTACCCTGGCAGAGTATGCCAGGATAGTTCTAGTTTTGCTGTGTCTTAGTGTTTGATGAATTGGTATATTCCATGTGTGTTCTAAGGGACAAATACTAGCTTTTTGTGGCAAAGCATCTGGCATCATTTCTTAGTGACTCAGGAGAATCAAAATAATCAGGGAGATCATGGTTTGTTATTGATGCTAGATATTATTTATGTCAGCTGGTCAAAATGCATCTTTTCATGCACTGTGACTGTAAAATTAATTGCAATAGTAGGCAAGCTACATCTCCAGAAAGAAGTAAAGGCATTGCATTTTCTTCAGTGAGTACATAAATGGTTTTGCATGGCTGAGGAAAGAGCAGACATGAGATTTACTATGCTTCAGCAGAAGCCATTTCCAGTTCCTCAACATAGAACTGAACCACAGCTGCTAATTGCAAAACAGACTGCAAAGGCTTATTGATATAAATCTAGTATAGCTTTTGAGAACAAGAATTCAAGTACTTTTTGTTGCTAAAAATGTGAGAACACAGAAGTCTGCTATAGTACGAAAAAGTGCCACAGCATAAGCTATGATTCTTCCCATTGGTGATTTGACCATGACAATAGATTGTTTTCCAAAATTTACTATGACTTTAAACAAAAGATCTTGATAGCAAGCACATTTCATACATTATCAGCAATATATCTGCTCCTTTTCCCTCTCAAGAAATAACTAAAGACCTCTTGAAAAGAGCAGGGTTTTTCTCTGTGGCCACCAATGACTTAAGCTAAAGCAATATTCCTAGGGGTTGTTTATAGCTATTCAGTTCACTGAAATGGAAATAGTTCTACAGAACTACTGCCAAGATAGGGGTTAATCATTAGAAACATTTGAAAACATAAACTGTAGATGACTGTAGATTGTTGAAGTTGATAATAAATCATGATGTACAGTTGGTATCAATAACATTAACTTTGAAAGACATCATTCTTCCCACAAATTCACTAAAATGAGAATGAACGAATGCTTACATACTCATATACTGCAGAAACAGTAGACTAGCCTAATTTTGTGTCATGATTTTAACCTTCAAGACTATAAGATTGGAGGTCTCCCTCTCATTCCTCATCTGCCAGCATGCTGTTCTTGTCAGCCTTCACAACTAGGAATTTCTGAAGCAAATAGTGCTTAGGAAAAAGGTCATAAAGAAATGTAAAATATTCAGCAGATATTAGATATTAATAATTACTTTTGTATACTAGTTTGTACTTGCTAAACTGTAATACTTAAGCATTTAAAAGATGATGAAGGTGAATATGAGAGAATACTGCTTTTTTAATAGAATATGCTAAAAACTATGACACAACCTTAAAATTAGAACAATCTCATCCTGCATGTGCTGAAGTTTGACATAATGCATTAACTGAAGAGTACATTACAATAAAGAACAGTTGACAGATTATTTGTTCATAAAAGGAACTCTCTTTTCTAAAAAATATAGAAAATCATTTAATTCATTGCTGTACACGTTCTCAAATACTTGAATTCCCATTCTGATTACTGAGAAGAAAATTTTATTGACTTATTGAATGACTTTTTACAAAGGAAGAATAAAGATGACTTGGAAATTGTAGAAACTTTTTTAAAAGGTTTGATTAGGAGTTCTTTGTATGAGCTATGATGTGAAGTGAAATATTCAGTAAGAGATGTTTGGTGCACTGGTGAGGGCTTTAGAAATTCTGTATTAGAGATGGTTGTGCTTTCGTTTAAAATGTTTTTATTTTTGCAGTTCTAGCTTCCTCTAACACTTAATAGTTATGGCATTTACTATGTAAATTCTTACCTCAAATATGTCAGCAGAGAGGTGACCTTGCCAGATTGCAGAAATATGGTAAATACTAAATCTCTTAAGGCTAAAGTTTCTCTCATACATGCAAAGAAGTTTTAAGAAATTAAACACAAGTATTATAATTATACTAACCCTCCATAATATTTCAAACAAGAAAGTTAAATTTATGTTAACTGAATTTCATATGTCAAAGCCAAAGAAATTTTCAGAAAAATAAAACCCTGAGATACTAGAGGAAACACACTTCTCTACAAGAGCCCTTGTTTTTCATGTTGTTCCTTATTTTTACCCGAGAAAGGCAGTCCCTCTCTCACCAATACCTGTCACTCATTCCCCCTTAGCCAGATGCCAAGGCAAACAGATCAGCCATTGCTTCCTCTGGCTATTCAATTAGAGAAAACAACTGCTTGGTGAATATACTTCCCACTTGCTTCCCTTCGACTTTGGACTAAGATTCATTGGTAAAACTGAACTCACTCGGGAGGATTCTTGAAAGAACTATTTCTTTTAAAGGTCATGTGTGTGTTCTTCAAAGAACTGAACGCCTGCACATGAGGAATTATTAGAACTCAAAATGCCCATTTTGTAGGTATCAACACATCAGACCTTAATGGTTTTGCCTTCTAAAATGTGCACGGATTTGTTCCATGTATAGACAGTACATATAACAAAACTTAACAATTGGATAGCTGGCCAGAAACTCACCTCATATGTAGTTTTTAATGTCTTTCTAAATTGATCTTTTGTCCACAAAACAGACCTGAAAATAACCTGTTTTCTGACT
>JAUBNY010000312.1:4539997-4550624 GCA_032275445.1 Crypturellus soui | reverse complement strand
AAATGTGTCCGCTAGGCACTATATCTGCAATATGGCCTGTGACTGAAAGCTGCCCTTCTGCAAGCAGTTAGCCCAGGTCACAGAGCTCTCCCTGTGGGCGCCGAGTGCCGTTGCTCTGTTTCTCCTGTTTTTCTGCCGCCTCCTCACCCTCCTGCAAGATCAGGCTGCGTGCTCGCCGCCACCGCAGCTGCCTCCTGCTCCCGCCTCGTGCTCGCTTCTCTCTTCCTTTTAATTCCCTTGTCAAAACTTCTCTAGCAGAAGCAAGTGCAAGAGCTGCAGGTCCCTTTTTACATCCCAGAGTCAAACATTTACTTACAGCTGTTCCAGCAGTAACAGTTCCAGCAATAACAGTTAAATTGAACATGGAGGGAGCGGAGCTGCCTTGGCGATTTACAAGGCGGAGGTGTAAGTCACACCACGTAACTAACTGGTGCCGCCAGCTGCAAGTTTTGTTAGCATCGTGATTCCTCAGTGCTCCTGATGGCAAGAGAAAAGCCAGCAGGTCCAGGCTTCATCCACAGCCATCAAGGTCAGACTGTGCTTCATTCCCAAATACAGGGCGAAACGCACAAGTGGCTCTGAGAGATTATAGGAAGGGAATAAGATATCCTCCCGCCTCGCCCCCAAAATACATGTTCAAATCCATGAAACGTAAGGCAATAACAAGGCTATTTCTGAGCCGCCAAAATTCCTCAATTCCATTCTTCATTTGAAATGTGCTTCAGAAAACCTTTTGAAAGCACAGCCTTAACCTCACAGTAATACAGGATTTGAAAAAAACCTCTGCTTGCTCCGCCAGAATATGTGCAAAACTCAAGTCCGTGCTTTCTTATTGGATCTCCTGTGTCATGCATGTATCTAGGTCTCATGACTCTGATCCTTTCCTTCTTTCAGTGCAGTACTATTTGCAGATAATTTTGGCAATGGATTTGTGGAATGAATATTCCAGAAGCAGCAAACAAATGCAAAATATGCTGGAAAAGTAAGCGAGGAAAAAAAGATGAAACGAGTAGAACGAGAGGGGTTACTAGTGGCAGTTTTTGATTCATCTCTGTTCATCTTTGGCAAACAGTCTGAGCATCTCTATTTACTTGGCGTTTCCCTTCTCGGGGTGAGAAGCACCGAGGTGCTTCCAGCCCAGCAAAATGACAACACTCGACCAGTGCTGGCTGTCGTGACACAAGCAAACTACTTCATGTCTTAGATCTGTGTTATTTTAGCATCTTGATCTTCCAAACATGTAAATTGTCATTAAAGGTGCCCTATTTTTATCCATTCGTTTTTAAAAGGTTTTATCCTATTTTATTTTGTGATGCCTTTGATTTAAGGGAGTACTGGACCATTAATGACAGCGCTGGCTAATGTAGCAGGAGGGCACACTTAATGTTGGAGAAGATGTTCCAGTTCTTGATCACTTTGTCTTTTGTGAAAATTAAGTATTTGCTTAAGGAAGAGGAAATGAGCACTCTTATTTTAGAATATGTGCACTAAAGCATTTTAGAGGAGAAAAATATTCATTTTAACTGTAAAAAGAGTAAAACTCTTTTTACTTGACTAAGTCCCAAAATGTTATTACATCCGCAACTGAAAAAATAAGGGAACACACAAAACTATGATAGCAAAATATTTTACTAAAATTCCATACATTCAATAGTTAGCTCAACATTCCCATGTTCCAAGCAAATAATGCAATCGTCACACATTTTTGTTAAAATTATATAGCATTCTGCACAAATTCAAGAATAGCAGCATTCCTGACAGATACATTATGCAGTTAGCCCTTTTGTTCCATTCGGCTTGAATATAAGGCAAATGTTTGATAATAAAAATCTCCTCTGTATTCTCCAGAGAGCCTGGAGGGGTTATATTTGTTCAGTAGTATTGAATCAGGTAGGATTTGATCACATATCTTTCATGAAGATTGTTGAAAATCTTAACCTAAATTAATAATATGCTAGTTGATAAGTAAGGATTGTGAAATATACATACATTTTTCTGTATTCAAAAACTGATTTTGTAGCTGAAATATGCATTAATCAGGTCTATTGATTTTTACACACCTTGCTGATAAATAAGAGCACTAGAGTAACTTTCAGAGTAACTTTCAAAAGCTGCTCAGAGAAAAACTGATTTAATGATCTTCTGGACCTTGAAGCATAAAAATCTTAGGAAATGGCACTACTTCAATAGATAAGCTGCCAAAAAATTGTCTCTGGATCATTTTTTTACCCTACAAAAAAATTAAAAAATATGCATATGTACACACACAACACTGCAGCATTGTCACTACAATCCCAGTTACATTTCCAACTTTTCTATGATTGCTAGTGGAAGGAAAATTTGGCAAAAGACCACTAATGTACTGTTGTGATTGTGTTAGAAGTCATGATCCATGGCCTAAGCAGCAAAACTTAATTTCATTCCATAGCTGAAACATTTAAAATTAAAAAAAATAATAAAAAAAAAACAAAGACTGGTTCAAATAAGTGAGTTGGTCTTACATGCAATCAGGTACTTTTCTTCTATCACCTATTCCAGCAGGATAACCTTACATTTTAAGTAATTAATTATTCATTTACTATACTCTTTTTCAGGACAGTTTATAGGATGGAGAGAATTAAGAGATCCATTTCTACTTTAAATAAGAACAAAGAAAAAAATGCATATCCAGGAAAATAACATACAGCAGTTTAAACCATTCTCTTGAGGAACTAACTAGCCAAAGGGCAGGCATAAGTTGTGTGAGTCCATAGCGTTTCAACTTGTACCCATTTGCTGTTTATTGGATGCCTAGTGGTGGCAATTGAAGTGCTTCAGATAAGCAAGCCACTGGATGCTTAATGACATATACTCAGGAATATGTAGGAAGGATATACTTTGAATGAGGTAATAAATAGATAAACTGGTATTTTGCACAGGTCACCGGTATTACCACTATGGGAAACACCCAGAGGGGGATGATTCATCACAGGATCCGCAAAGACCTTGCTCCTGCTGATGAAGTAGCTATGAGTTTAGTGTGGACTTCTGCTTCAAAAACATCAGGGCAGCTTCTGCAAATGTGCTTGACAGAGAACAGCACCATCAGTAGCTGTTTTCTGCTGGACCAAGATAAAACCCACAGTCTAGAAGGCTAGCAGAACCTGGCCCTCAAGAATGATGACAGAAGGCCACAAACACCTCAGCTAAGGCATATTTTAGTGCCATTCAAGAGCAGCCATCCTTTGAGGTAGCGACACAAAAATCTCTCCCCTCAAGAGGACACTTGATCCTCCGGCCACACGCTCAGCCCGGCAGCAGAGCAGCAGCTGCGCCATCCCCAGGGCCAGGTGCCACCAAACCTCTTGGATCTCCACAGCTGATAGAGCAGGGCCAGTTAACACATCTATAGGTAAATAAGTGACTATTCTGCCAAGATGTAGGCTTTGCGCAACGGCGCTTTTGAACTGGTGTGGCCAGCAGGCGTAATGCTGGGTGCATTGCTGGAAGTGCAGCATCCGCTATGGGGTGCAGAGGGAGGAGACATCCACAGTGGGCTGCCGGGGTATTTCTCTCAGTAAAGAGGGAGCCAGGATGAGTATTAGGCCCTTAGGTACTCTGTGGTGTCCCAGATTATTGAGCAGTGCAAGGGGGACGCTAGGAGAGGCCAGAAAGCATCTCCTTACTGCTCAGCATTTTGCTATAAATTTAAGCAATCGTCAGCTTGTACTTAGGCTGCAACAACAGTGAATGGCAAAAAAAAACAACAACAACAACAACAACCAAACAACCAAACAAACACACACTTCAGCAAGTTACATTGAAACAAAAATGATTAAAATGCTTTTGCTGGGCTTTAGAAGTCTGACCACTCGTACCTGCTGAAGGCAGCAGCAAAAGCAGATGTGCTACAGCAGGGCTTTGAGGTCAAGGGCAGATGCACCTGCAACTTGGGGTGGTTGCAAGAAGATGCCGTGGTACCTGGGGCAGGGCGCCGTGGCACAGGGTACGTGCTAAGGAAGGGCAAACACCTCCTGCGCTCACTCACCCACCCGGCCACCTGCGTAAGCCTACAGACACTGAACACTGCTATTTCCTCAACAGGAAACTCAAAAGAAAGCAGAATGTTCTTCTGCCAAACAAAGATGTTTTATTTTTTCATCAACTGCCAAAAACATTTGCATGAGCTCAGGTTGCATCAGAAGGAAATATACAACATGTTTTTGGTGTTATGAAACGCTGCCAAGGTGGGGCGTATTTCTGCAGAAAACATTTGTCCTGCTCTTCAGACCCAAGCAAGCCAAAAGGGATAGCCAGTTTGGTGAGTACTTACTAAGTTCAATAAAAAAAGTAAAAATAAATAAACTCAAAACAATAAATTACTTTATCCTATATCAGAAAATATGTAAGTCATTGAAAATCTCCAAGGACTGCAATATCTACATCACTTTCTGCTCTTCTGTGCAGGATCTTTCTATGCAACCTCCCAAAAAAGACTAGGGAAATATTGACTGTCCTGAACTTTTTCAGTCACCGTAACTATCTCAGTTAGTTATCCACCTTTAACCATACTGTCCTGCTCACTTCCCAGCTCCGCAGGCATCCGGGAGGCGAGAAGTGGCTGGGACCTGTGCAGCCCCTTCTGGGCGGTGGGGCCCACACGCACTGCTCTGCAGGCATGGCCAGCGAGAGCACACGTGGGCTGAAGCACTGCTTATCCCTACAGTGTTAAACAGAGGTCCCTGAGCAGCACGCTTTACCTTTTCATATGTTACCTCCCCCTTCTTTTACTGTATCCAATGTATATAGAATATATATTTGACTGGCAGGAGGTGTGAGAGCAATATACACCTCCTGAGTTTGACTAGAGGCATAAAATAAAATTTTATATAAGATTTCAAATTCATTTTCAAAATTTTTCATGCGTAGTATAGGTATCCAATACATATTTGCTACTTTTCATTTGCCTGAAAAGTAAATAAAAAGAAAAATAACATAAAAAAGTACTGGATATTACTACATCAGCCATGATTGTATGAACTTCCTCCTCTCTCCTCATATACCAGATGTACTTTCCACAGTATTTAGTGTAAAGACTCAAGCCCCTTGAACCCGCAAACATCTCACTGATTTCATGAGTCTTTGGTTGCTAATGAAACAAGAAATGAGGCTCCTGGTCTTCATTATAGTAGGAAAATCCTCCAGTCTTCTCCCCAGTCCTGATAAGAAAACATCTAAACTGAATGTGCTGGCTAGCTCATTGTAAGCGACTGTAGTTTAGCTTTGATAAACCATTCGGAGCAGCTTCCAGGCATCCGTCGTGAGCCACAGAGGCGCAGGATGTCTCCAGAGTGTAACCTAAGGTAGCAGAAAGGAACAGCACACTCCCAAGCCGAGCTCGGACGGGGCTCAACTGTGTATCGCTTGCGGCAGGGGACGAGCCCCGGGACACAACCGCAGCATTCGCGAGGTGCCCCTTGATGCTTAATGTCCCCCGTGGTGTCCCAAGGGTGCTGCATGGGCGAATTCTTCTGCCCGTGCAAACGTGCGTGGTGGACTGGGGGAGGAACCTCTGCCACGGCACCGTCCTGCTGCCCAGAGCACCCCGCCAGGATCGCGCTACAGTTCTCTGCCAGAGCAAGGAAAAGTCCTGAGAACTACAAGTACCTTTTCTTAAATGTTTGCAAGTGTGCTCGCGAACAGAGCAACCTATCGAGGGGAACAGGGAAGGGGATGCAATTTTTGACTCTGAGTGCAAGTACCTTGACTTTTAGTTTGGCACTGCAAAATTAATCTCAGCCTTAAGATTTGGAGAGCTGGTCCATGATAAGGGCCGCTCTTGGGGCCCTTTCTTCTTCTGAAAAAAAAAAAAGTTTGTAAATTAGGTAGAAAGGGATGCAAAGAGGCAGGAGTAATTGGGTGAGAAAGATGTTTGCATGTTCTTAGGCAGAAGTGGAGATTAAAATAATCACTAAAAATGCCTTTAACAAAATGGGTGTAGAGTTGAGAGTTCTGCTGGAGTAAAGAGCAGCCCTCAGTTCTGAGCATGTCAGTTTGTAAATTCAAGCAAGTGAAGTGCTAGCATACTCCATGGCTTCTTTACGCCACCAAGCTATTCCAGTAGCTCAGCTGCTCAGATGGCTTTACTTCATGGCACATCACGATTTTCTTAAAGCGAGAAACAGAGAACTGAATCCGTGCTGGGAAAAAAGTCTGCTCTGAATGAAGCTCCTCCAGATGGATTTTTAGTTTGTCAAGGCACAGTCCTACGAATACATCCTCCAGTTTAATAAAACGGATGCTGCCTGAGATTTCATAGATCTTGCTAGCAACGTCAGTGGACAAAACGTAGCCAGTCCCTGAACAAAACGGCGGATAGGTGTCTCCTGGATATTCCTCGTTACTCACATACCACTTACTCCCTGCTTTCCGTATAGGGTACTCGTGCGGTTTTAAAAAGCCTGTGAAGAAGCTACTGCTCTTGTTTTTCCTTACAAGCAGCTCAGTGAGGTAAAACACATTGACAAACACATCGCTGTCAGTCTTCATCACAAAGCTTGACTGAGGACAGTATTTGTGAATCCATTCCATCCCCATCATGGTCTTCAAAGTTAAATTGTAATACGTGTCTGTAAAATTCTTCTGAATGACGTCCTTGTATTCCTGGCTTTCAGCCACAATACCAGCCTGCTGTCTGGGATTCGCCAGGGTTCCCAGGAGGAAATACGCTACAATGCGCCTGCCGGCCACGGTCCTCTCCTTGCCCCAGGTTTTCCGGATGGCCATCCTGGCGCCACCGTTGCGGATGGAGGACGTCACAAGCAGGACGAGGAAAGGGGGGCTCTTATGGCAGTCTGCATCCGGGAGCAGCAAGAAGCTTTCATCGCTTCCTCTAAAAGCCTGTGGGGGGAATGTGGCATTTTGCCTCTTTTCACAGAATATACAAAATTCAGTCAAACGGGTGTACAAAACCCATAAACTAAAAGAGCTGAGCCCCATGAGGCAAACAAAAATGTTAAATTTCTTGAAATCCATCTGAAAGAGAAAAGAAGGAATGCTACATTAAAAAAAAATAAAAGTAAAAATAAAGAGAGAGAGAGATTCTGTTTCTTTCGGTGTTGTACAGCAAACTTCCTGCTATCGCCCAGGGACTCAAAGGCAGGTCACCTGTGATTGAACCTGTCTGTGTGGGGAAGGCCAGGGCCCTTGCCCACACATAGACCCACACCCTTCAAAGCCCACGGGAGGACCCACCAATGCCAGGTTGCCCTGGCCGGGGCTGCAGCCTCCTCAGAGCACCCACCATTGGCACCCTCACAAGCAGAAACCGGGGAGAAGCAGTTGACACGTGCCCCGGCCAGATGTGAGAGAGTAACAGTAACAGTCTGAAATACCTTTTTTCTTTGTTCATTTGACAAGAAGGTGATGCCCTGGCCGATTGCCAGACCAAACAAGACCCCTAAGTTCCTCCCATCTTCACTTCCTTCGTGCCCAGCAGGACTCCTGCACTGACCTCAACGCTGCTCCCGGCCTTTCTGTTGCGTGGGCCATAAGTCGCCTCTGGGAGGCCGTGCCAGCTGCTTGGAGAAAAGAAACAAAACACAAGGAAGAGCAGTGGGTCAGATTCCTCGTGTGTTGATCATGGTTGCCTCATGGGTGCATGCTGAGGTGAAAGAGGGAGGACCTTAACCCACACAGCCCTTCTTAGGTGAAACAGGTGGTCGAAAGAGTATCATTGCTCGTTCATTCAGTCCATCATTCGTTCATCTCTGTAACAGATGAGTGTGCTGGGTAACTAGTTACAAATCTAACACAAATTTTGAGAGAGAGATAAATGACCAAAGTAAATCCCATCCCCCTGCCAAAAAACCCACAGTGCCAGGAAAATTACACATATTCATAAATTAGCTTGGTGAGAAAAGTACAATGTTTAATTTACTCATTCCACAACCCCACAGGTCCTTTTTTGAATATTAGGGTGGGGGAATTTTACTAGGGAGAGGCACATTCCCTTCCACTTCCCCTGCTTCTTGACAAAGAAATCTATCTGGCTTCCCATCCAAATACCGTAGCAAACCAAGTTTACAAGCCTCAGAGCTGTAGGTTTCATGGAAATTGGATCTCTTCAAACCTTCCAAGCAGGAATGTTCTGCCTGGACACCCCAAAACCTCATTAGCGTCCCTCTGCTGCTCAAACTCAGACATAGATCCACAACTGCTTCCCTTACCATGCAATGGAAAGGTTTTGCATGACAGGCATAAATGCATTTTAACGTCCAAACTGTAAGCATTAATCAAGTAGAACTGAAACACTGCTTTACTGTGGTTCATCCCACAGTGAAATGTATTTTTGTAATGATTCACTAATCAGTTTTGAGGATGTATACAATTTTCACATTTCTTCTGACCCTTATGTTTAATTTAGACTATTTTTAGATAGAATATGCTTCTGATCTGTTTTTCTCATGTATGTATAGTTCACAGTAGGCTTTGCAGATTATCTTAAAAATTATTTTAATTATGTAGCAATATGAAACTGTGTGTGTACGTGTGGAAAAATATATGTGTATACATACACGTGTACATAGGCACATATGGTATCATACCACAATCTGCTCTGCATCTGTTCTTGCTTTCTTCAGTGGCTGGGAGGAGCATATGAATATACTGAGAATTATGTTTTCAGAAAGGAAAAAGTCCCGAGGTTGACAGCAAAGCTGCAGAAAGGATTCACTCCTGTCATCTGCTCTCAGCAGACTATTCAAGGGACTCAGCGTCTCAGCAGCTGGAATTGTCAAATATTCACAAACAAAAACTTTTGAAAACTAAGAAAACAGCTGAGAGAACAATTTCCAATGTAAATCTATTGATGCTTTTTTCAGCAGGACTCGAGACCAAAAAAAAAAAAAAAACCAGTTTTACCCAGTTTCGGCAGTATCGGACTAACATGACTGTGGCTACACTCGACTTCCTTCCTTCCAGGTTTGGTCAGTGCTAAGGAATTCAGGCACGCAGAGCCCTGCCCCAGCAGCCAGGTGCCCTGGGGCAGGGCCTGGAGGCACCCTGCTGCCACTCCTCCTGCGTGAGACCTGGGCACCCGCCACACGTGTTCCTCGCCTCCCCGATACCCCAGCGGTGGCGAGGAGGGGGTCAGCCCAAACAGCACCCACGGCATCCGCCGGAGAGGTTCCTCTTGGGGTGACTGGCAGGGGACCGGCCAGTCCCCCCAGGGGCATCATGGCAAGTACTCACTACACTGACTACCAGTAGCCAGGGCCTTCCTTTTTCAGGCTGTGTATGAAGAAGTTTACCTTACACAGACATAACAGCACGCATAGGCACGCATGTGCACACCTCAACCAGTACCTTCACACTGTCGTGGCTTTCCTTTGATACTGGCAATGCAAATGTTAGCAATGTTATGTAAATCGTAACGTGCAATTGCACATTTTGCAAACTGCACGTACAGTAGGCCCCTGTCTATAAGGAAAGCTGGATTCTACCTTCTGTTGTAACATTTCTATTACTTCCCCTGTTTTCACTTCATATTTTTGACAAAAGTACTTTTGTTTTGCAGCATTTCCCAGCTGATTTACCACTCTGAAAAGCAATTTGTTAAATTAGCGAGCTCAGACGCTCCTGGGTAATTCTGCCGTGAAATCACTCGAACCTTTGCACTCTGACTGATTTTTAATAGCGAAGCCTCTAGGAAGCTTCGAGCGCAGCACAAGAGCCCTTGTCAGGCTGCACCCTGCAGGCTCCACGCTGGGGTTCCCTGCTGATTCCTCTAGCGATTGCTGCGCGGCCACGAAGGGATGTCAGCATCCCAAGTGGTCGGTTCTTATCCTATTCTTTACAAAATTAAAATTCACAGTCTGGCAAGCAAAGCTGGTGCCTGTGGACTTTGCATGGGCTCCAGGTTTAGGCAGAGTCTGACCTGTTGGCCCTGACTTTCCTTCTGTCCCCTTTGGGGGCTGAGGGCCTGGGACGCTGCTGAAGGCCTGGAGCACCCAAATTTGCCCCTGCTTCTCCACGCAGGCCTTGCTGAGCGTGCAGCAGGGAGGAAAGTGAGAATTGAAAGGCTTCAAAATATCAGTTTGAAGAAACGAAGCTTTCTTTGTTGTTGTGGGGCAAAGCTACGAGGTCTAGCAGACTCCCAGCCTTGAGGCCGCGATCGTCAGGCAGCGATCGAGCCGCCGGGCGGCCAGGGCCACCACGGGGTGAAGCGGAGACGCGAGCGGCTGCCCCAGGGCAGGCCTGGCCAGCAACACTGGAAACGCAAATATCACACGGTTCATACCAGCCGGGGGATTGTGATTTTCTGTGCTAAGGATGAAGAGCAGCATGTGTCCCAGCAAGAGTGCTAATGACACCTTTGGGTTTTTTCCGTAAATATATGCCCCAAAATTGCTCTCCAAGAGGCTCTGCACAATTCAGAGGAGGATTGGAGATTATAGCGATAATAAGAAAATGTCAGGAGTGTTTCTCCTGCCGCTGCTAACCTTAAGTGTTTTGAGGGATCACAGCCCAGCGTGCAGAGCCAGGTGCTCCCAGACCACAAGCCACAGAACCACAGACTGGTTGAGGCTGGAAGGGACCTCTAGAGATCATCCAGTCCAACCCCCTGCTCCAGCAGGGACACCCAGAG
>JAUBNY010000312.1:4519921-4532636 GCA_032275445.1 Crypturellus soui | reverse complement strand
CCCACTTCTCTATCATGCTTAAACAAATTGAGAGGCTCAGCTGTGGATGGTCAAACTCATTCAAATTACTTGCCTGCGTATACTTATCTTAATAAGGCTGCAACTAAAAGAGAAAGCTGAATTGGCCCATTTTTATATTATTCTTTTGCTTGCTTCTGCAGAGAAAAAGCTTAGACTGCCCGTACACTGCCTGCATCTGAGCTAAGGCAGCACATGAAGAGAGCTAATCTGTAAAAGGACAAAATAAAATCAGTGAATGGAAACGCTTAAACATATCTATAGTACCTAAAGATGCCATACATTTATGTTTACAAAAGATACAGTAATTAAAATGGTTTATCATGCTTCTCTAAAACGAACTTCTACCCATTATGAGTAGCAAAGGAAGTTGGTGATGTATTAACACAAATTACATCTAGAGGTACAAAAGCAAGTTGTTTTCTAATAAACCAAACCCTTACTGTTTACTTATCTCTATACGGAAATACCAAAAGGCCCTCCGAAAAGGCGAGGGATTTGTATGAGCTTATCCAGCTCCTACTGAAGCTATAAATTCATTCCTCAAGAAATGGTGGCAACACTAAGTCAATGGAAGACTTTAGACCTATGCACTTGAAAACATTTATTTAATTCTGTATAAAGCCTCCAACGTATCCTCAAATGCTGGTCGTTACTTTTACTGACATTAATACCTGGTCGAGCTTGGGGCAATGCATCTACTGAGAACAGATGAAGCTCCATCCTGTGTCTTGTACTGGTGAAAGCAGAGCAACGTACTCATTAGCAGTCTCCTGATTTGGTTCTTTCTTAATTATTTGCTACGGAGGGGCTGGTGGCTGCTGGCCATGTGCAAGGGAGCCCGCCAGGGGCCCAGCTCTGGGCCCCGAGCTCCAGGCCGCGCTCGCTCTGGCAGAGCTGGCGACAGCGGCCGAGCGGAGCGGGAAGCCGCCCGGGCAGCTGGCGGCTCCCTGCAGCTCCGCGCTCAGCCTCGGAGCGCCGAGGCGCCGGCCAGCGGGCGCGGTACGAGCTCCCGCCGGCTCCCTCGCGCAGCGCAGCAGGGAGCGACGCTCCCGCGTGGACTCGGTGACGTCTGGCTGAACTGCAGTTCACCTTCTGGAGGGGAGCTCCAGCTTGAGGTAAAGACTGTGAGTGGCAGAAAGCTCTGCTTCTGCTGATGAGCTGCCATAGTGAGCCATCCGTGTTGGTTTTTTGCCCCGTTTCCTGCTCTGCTTTTGTCTGCTGGAGATTATGTCCTGTTCAAGGGAACCTTATTTTCCTTTATAAGCAGAAATAGACTGTGATCAAGCTGCCTTTTGATTTTTCTTTTGAATTAACTTGCAGAAAAAATCCCCATACTCTCCTTAAATTGTCGGTAGCTCAAGACAAGGACTGCACACGCTTGGTGTCCTCACAGCTCATGACGCTGCGTGGTCCTGACTGCGGTTTGGGAACTTACGATAACAGAGACTTGCTCATTGTTTTCATGAGGACACATTATCCAGCGCTCCAGAAATACCTGCAGTTCCCTTCTGAGCTCTTTCCAACATGCTTAGATTTTGCCTAAAGATGCTAAAGCTGTACGCTGTTTGCCAGCGCTGGTTTCACTGACATGAACACCAAGCCAACGCCTCCTCCATTTTGCTCCTCATATTCCCCAAGCGCACGCCCTCTCCGTTTGCCACGGTGCTGGTGAGTTCAGCCCCTGGCTGCTTGTGACCCCCTGAGAGTCATGGCTGGCTGGGACAACGTGGGGTGTCCTACAAAGGTGACCTACATGCAGCGCTCAGATCAGTCACCTCTGAGTCTTCTCTTTGATAGGCTGAGTGATTCATGTCACATTTGCTGGCCTGCTTTCCAGAGTCCAGATCCTCTTAACTCTTCTTATCCATATTCCTCCTGGAGAGTGAGACCAGGGTCAGTGAGACCCTCTGAGTATCCTACACGTGCTCTGCCCCAAGGCAAGACAAAATCCTCACATTCCTCCTCATGCAGAAGCTGGAAGTTGGAGTTGGACCCATTAAGCCTTTAAATAAGTCACGGCTTCCTAACAGTGCAGGTTATGAAATGCTGGAACCATCCAAAAGGTACAAAACAACCTCATCCTCGCTGCCCGGGGTGTTTCAGGGTGCTTCAGCACGTCTCTGTGAGGAGCAGGCAGGAGATGCAGGGGACCATGAGCGGTGGAGGTCGCCCTGCCTGCCCTGGGAGCCTGCGACACTCTGAATCCTCCCTAAATGTCCTTTTTCATGGTAGGTAAGCTCACAGCAGGCTCTGAGCACTGGTTTAAGCCAAGATGATAATCAAATCATATGCTCCAGGGCCTCAACCTGCAGGAATGAGAAAAGCATTTTTTTCACCCCTGCCTACTGCACAAATAGCTGGATGTACTTAGAGGATTTTGCTTGTTTCTCTTTGCCTTCACCATTGGCTTGGAGCATAAAAAAAAAAAAAGAAAAGAAAAAATAAGTATGCACAATTCGGTGCTGGTCTCTGGGCTAGAATAGTCTCAAAGCTACAAGATGTGGGTCTCGATCACATGCTCTGCTTTCTGCTGATCTCCGGATGGGGATCAAAAAGAGATTTCAGCTCCCAAACCAGATGCCTGACTGGGAGTCAGGGAGCAGATGGGGCAGGCACAAAAGGGTTACTCTTATTCTGCACCAGAGGTTACGGCTCAGCTGCCGCATCTTCCCCACAGCAGTCACCTGTCCTAAGGACACCCAAAGAGCTGGTTATTCCACTTCTGCCAAGCTCCACTAGCATCCAAAAGGACTCTAATCTCCTAATGAATGTTATTCAAAAGGCAAGTCCAGACCTTCTCTCAGATGCGCTAAAAAGGCACCAAAAGATCATGAAACTCTTGGGATCCTCTCCTGCACAGCAGTGCTGGCGCCTGCCTTGCACACAGCAGCCCCGTGGCTGGGCACTGCTTCAGAAACGGAGAAACCTGCATATCAGAGATATCACCAAAGACATTTCACCATCTTCCTTTTTCCCAGGGAAGTGCAAGGGACATGGTCGTATTGAAAGACGTGAACTGACCTTGTAACTGGAAATCATCCAGAAGCAAAAGCTGGGGGTAGAGGAGCCTCACAAGTGAAAACACAGTGCAGTTACACAACAAAATGAATGATGGCTTGCTTGGAAGGCACATTCACCCGAAGGAAAAGCGCTGAACCTTGCAGAAAGTAGGTGCACAGAGCGGATACCTCAATCTTTCTTCTTCTCTCTTTATGGTACCATGTTATTTCTTATCTGTCAGCTGTGAAGCATTAATGATGAACTCCAGAGGTTCACAGCATCCAGCCCAGAGCTGTGCCCCTCGGAGGAATGGGCCTATCTGCTGTGCCAGAAAAATGGTCATTCAGATACAGCTCTGAGAAATGGATCCCTCTGAGCTACTGGGATTAATTTTTTGTTTATTTATTTACTCATTTATTTACTTATTTATTAGCAGCATGACCTTTTACTGGGCTGGTAAGAGAACAAATGCCAAGAATAAGTTTTCCAACAGCATATTTTTGATCTGGCACAAAATGAGGGTTGTCAGCAGAAAAGTTTCAGTTCAATTAAGTTAAAAACAAGCACATTGAAGCTTTCATATTAAAAAAAAAGAAATAATAAAATAAAGGGTGCTTTTTTTTGCCTCTTCTCTGTATTTTAAAGAAACACCAGTATTTCCCAGAAGGAAAATAGTTCATGTTAGAAAACACAATTCTAGAAAGCTTGCAGAATGATTTTTCCCAAAGCACCATAAGAGCTGAGAGCTGGAGACACAGAAATGAATTTACAATCAAGTGCTTGCTCCAAATGTCACCTTTGGAGGAGAGGAGAGGAGAGGAGAGGCGAGGCGAGGCGAGGCGAGGCGAGGCGAGGCGAGGCGAGGCGAGGCGAGGCGAGGCGAGGCGAGGAGAGGAGAGGAGCTGTTTGCAGGAAGGGAAGATAAGACCATTCAGTCATTTCTTTAAAACCTGTTTTCTGATTTTATAGAGCATGGCCACGTAAGTGCCTGAAATGAAATAAAATAACTGCTGCAGCTATGTTTTAAGGTAAATCTTGTTTGTCAGTATAGTCCTCAATCTATCTGTTTAAAAAAGTCTGCTCTCCTGCACTGTCAGGCCTTTTCTGTTACCTGGGAGGTATTGTTTGCAGTGATTTAGTAAACTGAGTGAAACCACTAGCCCTACCAGTATTTATCAATGTCTTTTAAATATTAATACTTAAAGACCTGTGCTTTTTTTCCCAATGTTGTTTTCTTCCTTATTTTCTGTAGTTGCTTTTTTTTCAGATGAATGACACTGAATATTGGTAGCCAGATATCCATCTTTCCTGTAATTTCCTGGGTATATACTCCACGCCTCGCTTCTACAGCAACAGCTTCCTACTTTTTAAAAAATTTTTGTGGGTTTTTTTTTGCCTGAATGCCTTGTAGAGTACATGAGGGGGTGAGTGCAGCATGGAGGAAGAGCCTCCCAAGGCCCTGATGTGCGGAGCGGGGAGATGAGACCCTTATTGAGGATGGGAGCGGGCAAGCACTACAGCAGAGAAGCCTCCCTTGGACCCTGGTGGGTTTTGCGCGCCCCTTGCAAGCTGGTAAAACCCTCCTTGCTCTTCAGGCATGTCTGGTTGGGGCCAGGATTTCTCTGTGTGTGCAGGTGCTTGCAGCACTTGCCTTGGATATGGGAAACCCCAAGATCATTTAAGAGTTGCTAAATAAAATAAGCAAATAGTCACTGGGCCACCTCAATCTCCTTTTTGCCTCATCCAAGTAAGAAGCTCAAGCGCAAAGCCTCCTTTTCGTGATTTTTCCCTTCACCACTTCAGCTTTTATCCGCACAGGGACAGCTTCATTAGTCTAGGTCTCTCCAGAGCTGAGATTTGCTGAACTATTTGCTAAGATTATCCCCTTTTCAACTCTGACCCATGAAAGACTCACTTGAACACACTGATACCATGGGAGTGCATGCAGTATTCAGACAAACATATGTATATCTAGTTCTGGCTACCCACTTGCCAGACGTCTCTTTATGAAAGATGCTGTTTTATCACTAAAAATATTAAAAATTCTGGCAGACATTTTCAACTTGCTCTGATTGTAAGCTTTTTATCCCTTCTTTAGTTTGTATTTGCCCTCTCAAACCCCCAGAAGAAGGACCCCATAACCAAGCCTGGGTTGGGCACATTGTGTCTCCAGAGATCCCCACAAAAGGGGGTGTCAGCACCCCAAAAGCTGCCACCAGGCACTGCTTTGGGTGCTCGAAGCAGGAAACTCCTGCGTGCAATCTGGGGGCATCAGCCACATAAAGGTTACCAACCTTTAGCACAGCACTGTGGCACATATAGGAGTAAAGACTGTATCTGTCCTGGCTCCCTGCTGAACGCTTAATCAGCCTGCTTGTTTTTGCCCTTTGGGGAAATTCAGGAAATGGAATCGTAATTGAGAATGAAAGGAGCTTCCTACGTGGACACAGCCCTTGCATTAGCAACTGCAAAACACACTCCATGTCATTTACCCCGATATGTTGTTATTGCTTGGTTAATTAGAGCAGGTTCAATGTGCACGGCTCTATAAAACGAGCTCTGCCTAGGAAGGGCGTTCACGTATGCACAGATACTAAAGACACAAATTCCTCCTGCTAATATCGTTTAAGAGTTTGGGAGTAATCGCGCATGTCAAACTCACATTTTCCCCCTCTGCTCCTCGGTCTCAAAAATATTTCAATGCTAATATTACAATTCCTTGCCGGTGGCTGCCTGAGCACAGAAAAGCTTTTGTTGCACAGATTAGACCGTGATCGGGGGCCCCTTGGACCGTGAGAGCCCCAGCACCGATGGCCACGGAGCACCCGCAGCAACGTCACCGCTTCAGCGTGCTGGGGATCTGCTCTGCCAGTGCCTAATTCTGTAGGAGAATTAGATAAATAAAATCCCCAAAACACGTGGCAGTATAGCAGGGTGTAACAAATGCCTTAGAGAAATGTAAATCCAAAGCACCAGAACTGAACTTACTAGGTATAAGTAAATACAGTAATAAATATAGAAAATACTCATATAAATTATGTTAATAATATATTTGAGGTATAAATAAATTTTAAAAAACAGCAACTCTTTACACACTTGTAGACTGCAGGATCTCTAGTTCGGTTATCTTTTCACTTAAAGCATCAAATTTGAGTGTCAATATTTCCATCCTCCCCAAAATTTATCACAGAAGTTGTGATACACAAAGTGTATCTTCTTGGTAACAGAAGGGCGATTAGGAACCCATGCTACCCGTTATCACAGAAAAAGGCATTGGGCCCAGGGGACTGCGTGGAGGGAAAGTTGACGCACTTGCTTAGATGTCTAAGGTCTTTAATGACAGAACATTTCAAAAATAAATACCTCAGCAGCTTCAGATCTAGCAAGTATAGCCTGTTTTCTTTGGATGGATGAGTGACAGGTTATATTTTTAAGCTGGTGTCAATTTAATGTGCCCTTAAAAATATACCCTTAAAAAAAAAAAAAAAAGACTCCCCTCCTCCCACAGAGACTCTAAAATCCCGCCAAAAATGCCCCAAATCCTCCTGGGACTCCTGGGACTGCGACAGCTGACAAGGGCTGCTCCGAGGCACCCTGCAGCCAGCACGGTGTTTTTCTGGACTTTGGACCTCTCTTTTTTCTTCATTGAAACATTGGGGAAAAAAAATGTGAATTGTTAAGATTAGAACAATCTGGGGGACAATATTTCCCAAACAAGAAACACTTGACATTTAGCAAAATTGCATTTCTAAAAGCAACTTTTCCCCACATCTCTAAATATGTGTCTATATATGCAAGTTACGTACTGCATTTTTCTACTGTATTTTGAACGTTAACCCATACCCTCTGCAATGAACCTGCTACATAGCACTTTAATATGAAGTGACTATTTCAGGATGATGTATCAAAGCCTACCACTTTCCACCCTTCTTTACAAGTCAGCTGCTCAACCATCAGGTCCTGAAGGAAAACAAACCCATCCGTCTACGTTTTTATTTCCCTCGACACCAGAATATTTTCTCACATTTCCAAGTAAGCTTTCATGCCTCTATTAGAAGCCACAACAACAAGACAGACAAAATAGCAGTTGGACTAACACCTACCCATCTCTCTTCTTCATGAGAAGTAGGAAACAACAATAATTCTCTTGCACACCAGCTGACTTGAGCCTAGGAACTAGACAATTTGTCTCTTTACTATCCTTATCACTTGCTCACAGATGCCTGGAAGCTGAAGAGCTCTCGTGCTCGGGAACTAACTGCTAGTCCCTTCACTTAGGAGCAGAAGGATGTACGATGAATAGAGATGCCTTAAAAATGTAACACTCTAGTTGAAATAAAATTATTGCAGATGACTGGAAAACATATGGGGTCTTAAAAGAGGAAATTGAAAGAAACTAGTTATTTCTGGCTTTCTTCTGAATATTTCTTTTTGGTTTTCTTCTACAAAAAATAAAGTCTATTAAATACTGATTCAAAAGAAAATAACTTCTTTTGTAAATTTTCATAAAAATTTGAAAAGGTCCTTAATCTTTGCTTTCACAAAGCATTTTATTTTTGATAAAACTCCTTTAGAAGGAATGACTGATACAAAAGATTTTAGCTGACCAATCAAAAACGAGTCACTGGGGTCATTATTTTTGCCCAGGAGGCCCTTGGCAATTTTTTCTGCAAGTTTCATAAAGTTAAGAGTTTCTCTCCAAGCTCGTGCTTCCCTTTCCAGTCACATTTTTCCTCTGATAACTGCAGTTACAATCAAGCTCTCCTGAGCAGTTCCAGCTCTTCAGTTTACTGCCATCCCTGACTGCCATTCCATTGGCTTTTTAGCACTTCTTTCCAGGTATCAACAAACATAATGCCCTCTTGGATGTGTCTTTACTTGTCTCATCCAGGTTCAGGCAGATTTGCCTGACACACAGAGCTCAGGAGGGATTTTCCATTCGCCTTAGGTGAGACTTCAGGAGTTGCTAATTGATAACAGTAATTGATGACTGATAATGATCAATTGATAATTGACTTGATCAGAATTGGGTGACGGGGCCCTTCCCTGCTGCTCTCTGGGGTATAACAGTGAGCGCTGCAGTGTCTCTTGGCCGCCTTCTGCGGAATCGCCTTGTTTGGCGAAGCCTTAACCAAACACGAGCGAGGAGTCAACGTTCAGAAGTTAAACCACCAGTTCAATAATTAATCTCTTGATGCAGCTGTGCTCTCAAGGCTGCTCTCTTCTGTGTGCCTCTTTACGAGGGTTTCTCACGCTGCTCTGGCCCCAACCACATGTGGGGCCGGGGCACTTCTTTGGCTCCCATTCCGGCATCGTGCAGAGGCGCTGCCTGAGATGTTGTCCTGTAAAAGTCTAGGGTACGTCCAGAAGTCCAGCCGCCAGCTCTTGCAGCCCCGACGGGCTTGGAGAATGACTGCTCGCTGGGATAGATGTCTGTAAGCCAAACGCCCCTGCATGAGGGGGTTAGATCAGCACACGCTTTTGCATCCCACTGGCGCAGGATCAAGAGTCCACCAGGCTTCCACGCTGTGTGAACGCTGCGGGTAAGACCACAGCGCGCTCCTGTAGGGCGTCGTGCACCAGACTGCAGGCGTTTTCAGCATGGGTCACTTGAGGAAAGTCATTGCTGAGACCATTAGGAATAGCGCCAGCTGGGCTAAGATCACTGGAGGGTAACGGTATTTTTGCAACGGTAGTAGTGCAGAATACACTACTAAGGATATATAACATTGGTTGAATTCACACTCTTGCACTATCCCTATAAAACTGTAGTACCCTAGATAGCAGATTTCCATCAGCGAAAGCCCAGTTGCTAACAGCAGCAAGTTTCTCAAGGGAAGCTCCCAGCGACCTTGCGGAGTTCTGCAAAGTATCTGCATTGCTGCACAGAAAGCCCGCTGAGCAATGCAAAGGAGAAGACCATCCGCAGTGCCAGGCCAGTGCTCCCTCGTTTCAGGTTATCTTCAGAGTCTTCTCCTGGAAATATATCTGCTGGGGCTCTGTTCTTTCAATATGCCAAACAACCTGTTCTCTGTACTCTGTACACTTTCTGTATTACTGTCAGTCATAATTTCTCCTTGCTTTATTTCGCATGAAAATCCTCCTGCCACGCAGTGCATGGTGCAGTCTGCCTCTGCCGAACCATCATGTTTCCCCTTCCTCTCGATCAAGTTCCTTCTCCAGCTTTACTTCGTGTTTTCTCTGACTCTGATTAAAAACAGCCATATCGGTATTCACCCATTTTGCTAGGCTAAAAAAGCCCAAGGTCCCATAGCCTCTTCTTACAAATCAGACGGTCCAAGCCCAGATATCTGTAATAGCTTTTCCCTCATCTCCCACTGCAAATTCCTCCTTTTTGGAAGTGAGGATCAAACAGGAAGTAGTATCCCCCATAAGGTGCCACTATGGCGTTACGCAACACTTTGGCGTCCCCTTCCCTTCTGAAAACAGCACCTCTAATGCACATTGTGATCACATTTCTCCTGGTCACTGTTGTATCGTATCGCAGTTTTGTGTCCATTCCCTGTATCATTCCCAGCTTACAGGAAAAATCCTTCTTGGCCACAAAGCACGCAATGTGGATACTTTGAACTTTTGAATTGCAGCTCATTTCTCTTCCTGGAGGTCTTTGGGCTCAAGCTGCTGCTCTCCAGCCTCCATTCCCACCTCCTCAGTTTTAAGCACTGTTATGGATTGATGCGGGGGACAAATGTTCCAGCCAGTCCTCAAAGGTTAGAGGGACTGGGGGCGACTGGGCTCATCTCTTAATAGGGATACCAAATACTGTGTCCCGGCTTTCGCAGTGCCGGATTCACAAACAGTCTGTCGACTGTAGACTCGATTTCCTTCAAAACAGCTAATCGAGTTCACAAATAGCATGATTTATTCAAATGCAACATTTAGAGAACAGTGCAGGAAATTCTCTGCTACACTGTGGGGTTCTTGGCTAGTGAACAAACGCGCAATCATCACTCACCTCAGAAGATGGGAGAGGGCTCTTAACCTCAGGGAGTCTCCTCAGACGGTGTCCTGACCGGAGGGGAGGAAAGGGGTTCAGCCTGTCGACTGATGCAGAAGTTACGATGGAGTCTTCCCTCTCCCTTCCTCCTTCTTTATTCCTTCCTTCTTTCCTCTGCCCTCTTTCTTCTTTACTTATTCCTTCCTTTTCCTACCTACTTCCCTCTTTAGTTCACTTTTTATGTATTTTCTTTTATATTTAGATGACACATGAGTTACTCTAGTCATACTCACTTTTGTTATTGATTGGTTTTAATTAATCTCCTGAGTTAATCAAAAATCTACAGAACATGCTCAGTGAGGAGTGTGTTTTCCTTGGAAGGGGTTGTATATTGGCATAATGAGATTAGAATAAGGAGAAGTTTGAGCAAAGTCCATCGGAAGGGATTGATCTGCCACCGCTGTTGGCCCGGCACCAGATATCACACCATGTGGCTTATACGCTGCATGGTAGCACCAGGTTGCAGCCTCTTCAGGGAGCGCAACAGAGTGTGGTCGTGGTGTCTTCCCTCCGCTTCACCCTCCACTTCGCTCTTCAGCTGCAGGCACCATCCGGTTACCACCTCCACAGGGAAGCCCACAAATTTTGCCCATGGTGTCTCCATTCTGCTCCACACTTCATTTGCTGTTATTAGTGTGTGCTAGGAGGGCAGACTGTGGTGCCAAGGGAATCGCGCAGAAGTAGATCCCGCACATATCAACCATCCTGGAAGTGGTAACTCTCTCTCACCTCAAACAAGCCCCTGTAATGCCATAACTTCTGTTCGGCCATAGTTTTTCGCTGATTTCCCCTTTCTCGAGCAATTCTCTCACAAGCATGAACATGCTGGGCTTGTGGCTGAGGGACCTTCCACACCTCTACCCCTGCCTGGTGGGGCACATCACCAGGGCTCGCTACCCCAAATGCTGTCAGCCCCACCGTCCCAACAGGCTCCTTCCTCCACCTTCTCCTGGGACTTCCCTCGGACCACCCCAGCTGCCTTGATGAAACCAGCCCCAAATCTGGCTAGGAGTCGAACATCCTTTCCCTTTACTTCCTTTAGCTTTCAGCAAAATCCAATCAGAAGCACACGGACGCATCCACCAGCCCTCCTTGGGTGGGCTACAGCCAGTGTCAGTGCAGCGCCACGTATCATTAAAATCCACAGGAGTTAGACCCTGCAGAAGAGCAGTACAGCGGGCAATAAGCCCAAAGCCCCCAGCACCCTGTGCTCCGGGCCCCACGCAGTGCAGCGACTGAGCGCACTGGGGGCATCAAGTGGGACCGATGCCTTTATCAGGGTACCACGGTTTTAAGGCTATGCCATGGCGATAGGAGAGCTGCCCGGTTGCTTGGCATGCCGCTCTGGCCTGCCCTCCTACGAGCTCGTAGGTGCTGGGGGGGATGTTGTCACACACCCACGCACAGATGCAGGAACAGCCTCTGTGAAGAAACATCAACGGGTTTTCCTCTGGCTTTATTGCTCGAATGTCGTAAAGGTTCAAGGTCTGAAAGAATCGAAAGAATCCTAGAAACAGGGATGGGCAGAAGAATTTGCATTCATCCAGTGTCCTACCTTTGAAGTCCGTGAGCTGAAGCAGCCGTGCTCTGCTGGCTGCTCCATAGAAATAGCTCTCCGCAGGCAGTCAGCTGGGAATCAGGTGCTCTGGCTCTGACAACAACTGTCACAGCTATGTTTACACATTCCCAGCTCTGCTGCGTTTCAGGATTTATAATGTAAATTATCTCCTGTGCTCACTGGGACTCTCCTATTAACATGATCCCTCAGAGGCTGCTATTGGCATCTCCCCCTGGATATCACTATAAGCTCGGGCATATCAGGAAACAGCCTTGATGAGTGAAGAGGAAACCCACTCTGGATGTTATTGGACTGTGAACACCAAGAAAGATAATTCAGCCTGCCTTTCCAAATGAGATTTTCTTAGCTTACATATTTTTTCCCTTTTCACTACATATTTCCTTGTTTCTTTGGGATGCTGTGAGGAGGAGAGGATACATGGATTTGTTTGCTGCCCTTTACTGGTGATACCTGTGCACACCTGAGTCCTGGCTAGGTGACATGCTGAATGTTGTCCACGTGCAAGTGACTGGGAAATATGGGAGATATTCCTCTCTCTTCACAGCAAGATATAATGAAAATGAAGAAGGGTTGGTCGACACTTTCTATAGAAACCTCCTGTTCATTTTTTTAAATTTATTTTACAAAAGGAAAAAAAAAATAAAAGCCCTGGGGGTCTAAAATGCCATGCTAGCACCACGTATGCTTATCTTTCCCTGCTATTGATCAGGGTCTCTGATCATCTTCTGGTTATGCCTTGACTTTCCTTGTAGTGGGAAAGTCCTGGGTGGCCTCAGTGCAGCAGGAAAAAATAGTTAAAAAATGAGAATCTGCCTTGAATGTTCATTTCATGTCACGATAAAGACAGCTTAAACTGCAGAGCACCACTGAGCTGTTCTACTGAAAGATTTAGTTGCAACAGTGGTTTTGGATACAGCATCAGACACCAAGACTAGCAGTGTCTGCTGACTGGTTTACCTGAAACTACAGAATAATAATAGAGGCAAGCAAGTACTGTCAGAGTTCCAGTCAACATGGCAATAGCCCCGTTCCCCAGGAGCAGCCAGCTAGGGCTCATACCTAGATGTGCAAGTACTCACAGACCCACGGGCACGCGG
>JAUBNY010000312.1:4487871-4509025 GCA_032275445.1 Crypturellus soui | reverse complement strand
GACTTGTGCCTTAAGAGCCACACAAAGATTTGTTCAAGCACACTTCCTGCCTGGCTTCCCTTCCTCTGCCATGAAACTCAAAGCCGATACGTTTTCCGCTCCCTGTGAGATGGAGCAAGGTGCTTGTTGCGTGGGAGCGGTGCTGCATTATGTCACTGCAAAGCCTCTCGCACGCAGCTGCGTGACACATTTGCAGACGTGTTCCAGAACTCTGCTCTCATTTGAAAAACATTAGAATTGAGTGCCAGCCCAAATGCCATGTAACCGAATCCGGCCAGGAAATGCAGCGCAGCTTAGTCCAGAGACTCTCTTAAGTTTTGAGGAAAAAGGCACCTGATGGCATTCATGTGCTGGTGAAATTCAAAAACACATTGAAAGCACTTGGAAACAATTTAAGGACAAATTTCAATACCTGCTGAGGGCTACGGGCAGTGTTGCTCCGCACTGCCATGCAGGATCCACTCTGAAATTTTAAATGGGATTTTCCCACTTGCATGAAGCTACAGGAAAGACCGCATTTTCAGTCTAATGCTTTGTTAATTGTTATAACGGGAATGGGAAAAGGCTTCAGAGGGAGGTGCTTCCTCTGGAAGATCTTTGTAGCCAGATGAAAAAAAAACAAAACCAAAATAAAACCCACATTTGTTGTCATCATTAGTGAAAGAAATGATGCATTTGTGACAAATATTCCACAGAGGCAGTCTGGGCTCCAAACCACAGCAGCAAGAAACAACCGTAGGTGCTTAACTCAACAGCAGACTGGCCTCTCTGAGGGGAGAGTCACCTGATACTGCAGCACTCAAACAAGCCCATCCCTAAATGCCAAAGTGGCAGAGCATCAGGAGACACAGGGCAGCTGGAGCCCTGCCTCCAGATATAGGGCCCATTTCTAGTCAGTCTCTAACAGGACTAGCACCTGGCTGGTAACATAAATACCTCACTGCAGAAGAAACCCGTACGCAACAGTGGTGGCCCTTTTTGCAGGCTCCACAAGTGCTTTCCTGATGTTAGCTCAGGGCAGGAGAATGCGAACGGTATGTGTCGCAGATATTATACCAGGGAGTTGATGAAGCAACTCAGATGTTTTCTTCCAAGAACCTTTCCCGCTGCAGTTTGGGGTCTGCCCTTGTGGCTGCAACACACCATGCTGCAGGTACAAAGGGTAACAGTGCTCTCTGCACTGGTTCCTGCATGGCTGGGACCAGATCCTGCCATGTCCGGCCTTCTGTGACCGCAGTCAATGCCAGTACATGACGCGTGATTAACAAATAGATTTATGAGCGCTACACGTGCTGGTCACTGGTAGCAGCACTTTTTTCCATAGACAGGAGTCAGATGTCTAGTTCTCAGTTGTTCTTCGTAACTGGAGTCTGGTTAAAAGTGAGCATCAAAAGAAAAGTATTTAGTAAAAAGCAGAAATGGAAATTGTTAAATGAAGACACCTATTGTTATTCAAGGTCCAGAATAAAGTTTCTTGGAATTTTATCTACCTTCCACATCATTATGCTATCAAATAAAATGCACCCAAAAGATAGGTGAGGCCACTCTACATTCAGTCTTCCCACCTGCAGCAACACTAGGAGGACCTGTGGGTTTATGTTCCGTTAGCTTAGCACAGGAAAAACCTCACATCACAGATGGAAAAGAGAAAATTACCTGTTGATCTTCTGGTAGTGACTGAGGAGACTCAGCCCCTTCATCTGCTTTGGCTTCAGCATGGGTCTCATTTACTTCGGTGGCATCAGACCTTTCAGTTTCCTGGGAGCAAAGAAAAAGTCACTGTTAGCCTCAGGACATGCGATCAACAATTCCTTTTGATACAGTGTGTTGACTGTATAGTTTTGGGAGGTGTTTTTCTAATTTTGCTTCAACACTTAAGTGAAAATATTCACTTTTGGACATTTTCCTATCAAAGGACCACTGGCTGGTATATGGAAAACAAAAATTCAAGCCCCTTATTTCTTTTTCAGAGCAGAGTAGATTCCCTGACTTTTCTGTGGAAAATTTAATAGAAACTGATGCTCACCCTGATGGCACATTCGGGCTTCAGGGAAAAAAGTCTTTTCACCAGCATGCATTCCAATTAAACTTCATCAGGAAGCTACAGGGAAACAGATGTAATAAAGGATTTCACATACAGACTCAACTTGCTTGTTTAAAATCATCATGTAAATATTCCTCAGTTCACATGCCAATCTACCAGATCTACATCTCCCAGGAACACTAAAAAGCAACTCCAAGAAGCTCTTCGTTTTAAGTCATCTTGTACTTTCTGTTAGGTAGCTATGACAGGTCACATTGGACCACATGCTGTGTCAGATAAAAGGAGAACTAAATGGCCTTGTGTGGAATAACTGGAATGGGATGAAATGCAATAGCATGAAATTTAAAGTCATTTTATTAGAGACTGGTAGTTCTGGGGCAGATATTGGAAAGAAATATTTCCTCTGTAATTTGAAAGAGATGAATGAAAAAGGAAAAGATGGTTTAATTTTTATTAATCACAGCTGAGCCAATAGCTGAGCCATCAATGTGATACAACAGTGAAAGAGCTAACAAATTTGGTCCTCAGGTGTAACAGGAGAGGTACATCTGATGGAGATAAAAGTGAATATTAATGTCAACAGATAAGGCAAAGGCAAAAACTCCTCTGGATCATTCTGTACCACTCTTGTCACCCAGACTCAAAAACAGAAATTCAGATGGGAACAGGTGCAGAAGGAGGTTACAGAAATATCTGAGGGAGTAAGAGCCTGTCTTATGAAAGAGTGACAAAAAAAGCTTCAGTAGTTTAATCAGGTGAATGCAAGGCTGTGAGGGGATATGTTGTCTCTCTAAAAATAGATCAGAGTAAACATCAGGGAGAGATTGGATAAGGAAGAGCATTGAAGTAGATATAAGATGGGTACATACCAGCTGTAAAAAAAATAAGCAAGCTGAAAGTGAGAAAGAAGTTTCTAACCATGAGCAGTGTGCAATTTTAGAAGAACTTTCTAGTAGAAGAAGTGGAGGTAAAGGACCTAATCCATTAAAGCGGATCTCCAGCATTTCTGAAAGGCTGCCATAACGCAGAATTGGGCTCCAGGGAGAGCCTGTCCTGCGCCCTCCCAAGTTCTTCAGCCTCTGCGCAGAGAGGCCCAGTGGTCCGTGAACACAAGGCGAGCTCATTTTTCCTGAGACTGAGCCTTTACAATGCATCTGCTTGGTAGGTTTGAGTTTTTCTGCTCTTCCACAATTTCATCTCAGCCTCTGCGGTCACACCAAACTCCTGAGCCAAGATCCTCTGTTCTTTAAGCTTCCCAAGTGTCCCTCCCATGTCCTGCACCGCGTGATTCCTCAGCTGGCGTGTTCAGCCTGCGGACACACCACACGGGCACGGACACCCGGCTTCTAGCCCCCTGGCAAACGTGCTCGGTGCTGCCCCGCGACCTGCTGTGCAATACAAGATGTTCTCCCGCTGAGATGCTCTGCTGGGCTGGGAAGAGATGGCAGAAACAAGGACAGGAATGTTCGGAAGCAGGTTTCATGAAAGCGTAAAGAGAGACAAAATAATTCTGTGGTTTTGCTATTTTCTGAAACTTGACGGTTTGTATGGTTTGGTGCCTCTTCATCAGTTTTCTCCCCAGTCAAGGAAGGTTTTTTTTTCTTAATGTAAGAACCTTGTTAAAAGAGATTTTAACAGGCTTATGAGGCTCACACACTCCTCTTCCCCTCCATAGGAGGTAAAAAAAATAAAAAAAAAGAGCACTATCAGTAAAAAGTGTCACAGAAGCAAATCAGGCCCTCGCAGGAGTCCTTCCCAGGGCTGCATTGTCCCATCACCTGCAATCAGCAAAACCCTTTGCAGGGCTGCACGGTGAACTGCAGCAGGGGACTGATGTAAAGTAAAGCTTCAAAAAGAAACACAGGTCTATCTATCTCCGGCAGCTTGCATCCTGCATCACAGCTGCGCAAACACTTTTGCTAGCACTTGAAGGATGCTTGGGGAGGGGAAAGAGCAGCTGCGAGTAAAGGGAAGGATCAGGAGGAAGGTGGGACTATTTGTTTACCTGGCAACATTGTCTTCTTTCAAATGTACATGAAACTGCAGACTTACCACACTCTTATGCTGGTAGCACTACTGTTGAAACTGGACCTACACAGATATCTGTTTGGTTTATATATTATTTATTATTTTATATTATTATTATTATATTATTTATTATTGATTATATTATTATTGATTATATATATATATATATAGGTATACGTGAGATTTGAAGCTAGACCTTCAGTTTGTGTAAATCAGTTTCACTGAGTTCACGGAGCAACTGCAAACTTCATGATCTAGCTACAAGCTGCCTGCTCTCTGGAGCTCCAAGAAAAAGAAGTGGTGCTCCACTTGGGTTAATAAAGCTGCCAAAAATACCCATTTGGATCTGAGACTAAAGAAGCAATTAATTTTCTGCATTCCAACCCTGCTAAGATACTCAGAAAGTACAAATATACTTTTGTCAGCCTAATTTAAGTAGCAGACGCCTCATGAACAGAACAATTCAAAACAGCAGAAACTCCTTGTGGGTTTTTCACATGCCAGCAGTATTTGAGCACAGCTTCAAGAATGCTGCAAACAGTCTCGGACTGACTGTAATAGTGGTAGGGCCTTAAGAAGAAACATACCTAGCTGTACTCACCACATTGTGGCATTGAGACTGATGTTCGTAAGCCTTGGCTTAAGAAATACACTGATTATAACTCAATACTGTACTTAAATATTCTTGGTGCATCATTTTTCATGCCACTAATGCAAGAAATCCATCACTAACTTGAGTGATCTTTGAGTCAGGACATAAAGTTTAGTTGCCCTCTAAATCCCAGACTGACGTGAAACTTTCTACTTATTTAGAAGTTAGAATTAAATAGAAGTATATAAGACCAGGTATTCCTTCAAGCTAGAAGGTAATCCATATTAACAGGATAAAGAACCTATTAACACAAACTCTATGTCTGCTTGTCCTCTTGCAGGTATAAAACTGTGGTACTTGTCACTACTAAATGGTGCTGTGGGAAATATGATAATCACTGTGATGAGGAGACCACAAGAGAGGTTGTGGGGGGAACTAATTGACTCTTTCTGAAATATCAAAAAAATGTATTGCTTTCCTACAGTGTCACTATTTTTTTATGGCCAAAAGCACCTTGATAATACTAATAATGTATTTGGTACAAAAGAAGAAAAGCGTGAAGAACTCTGCCTGATTCCCACAGTGAGCTAAGCAAGTGCTCAGCATTCGGAGCTTAACCCTTTTCACAAAGACGTACATGACTTTCCGTACGCCACTCTTGCAGCTGAACACTTTATCGGACTAGGAAAGCAGTGATAACTCATTATTTTGTACTACAGTGAGCACTGGCATTGGTAACATTAAGGCTGACTGTCAGGAGAAGTGCTTCCTTAGGTAGCTCTGCCAGCCTGTTTTCCAGCCACCCTGTTCAACTTTGACATTGACTTGATGGTTCCTATTGAAACAGTTAAAGCTTTTTTTTTTTTTTTTTAAGTAAAAGGATTCTGTGCACAAAGGCTATTCTCCTTCACAAAGGAATCTCCTTTATATCCGTGTAAACTCAGAGTTTCCTTGCATGTGGCTTACTGTCAGTCCGTACCTTGGTGGCTACTCTAGTGCATCCTGGACAAATCAGACCTACTGCTTACCTCTGCTTGCACATTAGGACTGACAACTCCTGGAGCCCTCAGAGCTCCACGTACCTAGCAGTGGTGTCCTTTCCTGATCTTTCCTAATGAGGTCAGGTGGCAAATTGTAGCCACTTACACCAGAGAGAAGTCAGGGCTACAAAAATGAGAATCTGCAAAAACGAAACATGTATTGTGCACTTAGCAGGCTGATGAGGCAATGAATTTAGTTCTCCACGTATTTTGTTATGAAGTTGAAATTAGTTGAAGGAGTAGCTCAAGGTTCCTCTGCCTACTTTGGGAAACGGGCTAAGAAGAGTGCTGGATCAATATACTGGTGGGTTGTTCACTGAAACAGCCTCATGATCATTGAACTGTAGCTACTGCTGGCATAATAAGAGTTGAGAGATGGTTGGAAAAGAGAAGAAAATCCTCTGAGGCAGGAGTGGTAAGTATAAAAAGCACACTAGCTTCACATTAATCTTTATAATGACTCAGAGGTAACTTCATCTACAAGGCAAATGTTTACTGTTTTGTTTTCATACTTTGCAGTTTGCTTCTTTTGTAAATTATCACCATATTTCAGGAGAAAAAAAAGGAAAGAAAGAAAGGAAAGAAGAGATTAGTAGGAAACTCTGCCCTATTTGTCATCATCAGCATCTCCTCCACATCTGACATCCCTTCCCAGATTCCTGCTGCTGGCAGTGTCAGGAACCACCCCTTGTACTTCACGCTAAGGTTGAATTGAGACCTAATGAAAAGAAAACAGAAACACAGCAGCAAGGTCACCTGTATGACAAAGCACAGCCATACTATCAGGCAGTTAAGATGCTGAGAAGGACCTCCACAAAAAAAAATGCTAAAATACTTAATTTCTCTTTCCAGTTCAGGAGCAGATTTTGTAATTGGCAGGATATAAGTACACTTCCACACTTTATCCATATTCTCTAAAAGCCCTCATTTATTTCATTTTCTGGACTGCAACAATCCTCAACACTGCCAATGCAGCAGTTAATCAACATCAACGATTCTCATTTGCTGCCAACAGCACTAAAAGTTATCTGCCTGGCAGATTGCTCTGAACTTATTATTTCCAACATTTACAAAGTTGTCACAATCTAGAAACCTTAATAGTCTCTGCTGTCAGGTGGGAAAGATTGAATTCTAAAAAATTGCTACTTTGCTTTACAGACATACTATCTAGCAGAACCTTGCATGAAGAAGCAGATAATATATGAAGTGAAAAGGTAGAAAATTGCAATTTTCTTTATCTCACTGATTCTTCACATATCCTTTATAATGATTATAATACATAAGACTTGCAGGTCCTTTCATGGCTTTGTGGATGTTAATTAAATGAATCCTCACAAGACCCTTGTGAGGCAGGCAAGTACTTTTTATTTCCCTTGGTAGGAGATGGGACAGCTAAAGCAGAAAGTTTAAATCACTTGCTCCTTATCTCACAGGGACATGGTGCCAAAGACAACATTTATAGCAGCAGTGGCTCTCCCCTGGGTATCTCTGCATCAGTAGATCTCAGGGCACTTAGCAAAGGCTCATTTGCTCATTTTTCTCTCTGCTTTTACAGAAAAGGAAAACCAGAGGCTTTCATAATTGTGTTTTACTCTAAGTTGCTCCACAGTTGGCAGTGGGGTTAGACTAAAAAGCAGATTTCATGCTCCAGGGTAGGTTTTTTAGCAGCAGTTCTCTGCTATCAATCTGGCTCATGACTCTCTTCACTCATTTTGTTGGTTCAGTCACTCATGTTAAAGATGGAAACATTCGGTTACGATCTAACATGATCTCAGGAATACAGTTACAAAACTTCCAAGTAAAAATGACTGCATTAAGGAAAAAATGCATTGCTTTCAATAAAGCAGAAAAAAAAACATCTTTCTTTTGCTACAAATATGTTACACCATTGTCAAAACACAGTGGATGGAGAAGAATGGGTAGACTAGCCAGAGGGATTTCAGGAAGTCTTGAGTAAGAGCTTAGTTTATCTCCTCAAGGCAGAGCATGAACCCCAGAACAGTCTGGGCACCCTCAGATGGGCTTGCTCCAACCTGGCCTTTGTTGGTTATCCATACAAAACTATTTGCTGCAGGTTTGCCACAGCCGAGAAGTGGAAGCTGAACATGAAAAAATATTGCTTTGAGTTCAATAAAAAATCTTCAGCTGGAGACATGGTAACAAGCCTGTGATGAAAGAAGGAAAGAGAGAAATATTTCCTAGTACTAGACCAGCCACGTTTTTGTTCCATTATGAACACTCTGATGTGATAGCATCTAATGTACTACTTGGTACTGTCCCTTATTTGACAGGCTGAGTCAGTTTCTACCTTCATCTTTTACTAAAATCAAATAAGTGGCCCTCATGGAGAGATAGCAGTGCTTACCAATGTGCCTGGAGGAGGAGCAAGACCCAGAAACGAATAAATAATATTTTCTTCTTTAGCAGAGAAAAAGGATTCAAAGTCCTAAAAAGGGGAACAAAGAAACAGCAGACAATCAGTAACAAAAATAATTAAAAAAAAAATCACATGAAGAAAAAAACAGATTGGGCAAATATGTCTTACACTGATGAAAATGACTATGCATTTGTACAAACGCTTCCACTATCTGAGCCCCAGAAAGAATATTCAGGTAAAGGGAGTTGCATGCTGTCTGGCAGAATGAATAAATCAGCAAATCTCTCCAGAGATTTATCCTTTATCATACCTACGTTAGAATCATAAGAAATCAAATATCTCATTTTAATGCATCTCAGAGGTACATAACTAAAGTTAGGATGCTTCCACTTAAATATTGAAACAAACCTGGTTTGGGACAAAAACCCAAAATAGGCCCTGAAAACCCTGGGTGGCTTTATGGCAAATGAGAGGCAACAGTCAGCATCACAGCACAAGTAAAACGGCAGAGACACAACTGCTTACTGCAGAGGAAAGCACTCTAATTACAAAGTGCCACATGATTTCAGCCAAACTTTACCAAGCGCTGGCACATATACATGAGGCAAAAGGTCCTGTCTGTGTGTGAACTGAATTTTTAACTCACATGTTATAAATAACACCCATGGCCACTTTCTCTTCAGTGCTAAGACAACTGAAAAGATGGGATGAACGGCTCCTATTCTGCTAGGCAAAGCTTGCACGGTTTTAACTATACTCATCCTTTCAACTTTCCCATCAAATAGGGAAGCTCTGCCGTTGCTAGTTCTCTGCTGGGGGCTTCAGAACCCGTACCTCACTCAGATGAAAACCAACACGAATCTAGGAAGCCAGCAGAAACTCTGACGGCAAGAGACCATCCCGGGATCACACAGAAGCTCTGAATAGGACAGGGAGCAAATGCAGGTCTGCTGAATCCTAGACCTTGACAGCTTTATCACCCAAATAACTCCAAAAATAGAAGCCTGTAAATAGTAAGGTGCTGAATCATCCCTGAGACTTGTTTGTAAAGCTGATTTAGGAGTTGAGGTGTTTTACTGGGCTGCTTTAGCATTTCCAAAAATAAATGGTTGGAGAATGGTAATCCTAGAGACAAGCTACAGATGGTTCAGAAGCCACCTAATATCAACAAGTCTGGAATCAACCAACAACTTTTCATTTCATTTTGGAAGGCGTATACATAGCTTAGCAGCCAGGTTAAATGACAGCCCACTTCCTTGATTTATCTATGGGACAGGTTGGTTTTCACAGACATGGACTAAGTTTCAGGAGCTGGGGGCTACCCTGGCTGGAGGGAACCTGACAGCCCGTTTTGGCCTCAACTGGCAGAACATCTTCTGGTGCTTCGGTGCACTCTGGAAAACATCTGTTTGCTGCTTTCATCTTGCTATGAGGCTTTATTTTTTTTCTAACTCAAATTTGCCTGAGTATTTAAGAAAGCCAGAGTCTGAAGTTTCATCAATGCATTTGGAGGACTGTAGCAAGCAAGGCATGAAGATTTTCTGCAGTTCCAAAGGCAAGGTCTGGAACTTGACAGGGGCCTTCGACCGGCCACACAAACACAGGGAGCCCCCGTGTCCTCCCGCACGCTGACAACTCATGTAACAGACTGAGCAAACTGTGGCAGAGCAGACCAGTGGTGGGGACACAAGGACAACTCCATAACAACAAAGGGCGAAGAACTCGCCTTAATATTTTATATGCCATGCTCATTCAGAAAGAGAGCAGACTGCTCCAAAAATTTCTAGAGGCGCAGAGCCATACAGATAACCAAACTTGAGGTCCCAAGTGAGATGCATGGATGGACTCCTTTCAAAATGATGAACTCCTTTTCAAAATATAATAATATATGCTGGGATGCAAGTTTCCAGCATCAGGCACTCCTCAGCAACACAGCACGCACACTGACATCCCACAGTATAATCCACACACGTACTCTGGGATATCAAATAAACGACCTTTTATTTACACACCAAAATAAATAAAAGGTCATTTACTCTACTTACACTGGGGCAAGCTTTTATCATTTATAAAAGAGCATGCTTATTGCGCATACAGTGAAAAGTTATGCAGTACATTTGTACTCTTGCTTTCCTTATGATGACTTGTTCAAACCTCCATTCACTGAAACACTGAAACTAACTGAAAAGAGTTTCCAGGACAGGCAGTAAGGGAAAAAAAAAGAGGAATAACAATGTATTTCTGGTAAGAAGTAATATTATCCCTATATGAAAAAATGGAAACAGTAAATGCAGAGGCTGAGGGTGTTGTTTACCTTTAGAATTACTCTATGAAAAACGTTGCAAAAACATTAGCAAAAAATAGCCCCAGGAGTTTTCCTTTATGATTCTTTATGGTATCAGCATCCATATACATAAGTAAACTATGTATCACCCTTTACATGACCACTGGGGAAATGCCAGACTGTAAATTCCAATTGGACATTAAGAAAAAATTCTTCCCGACATGACTGGTGCAGTGCCAGATCAGACTGAGGAGAGAAGCTGTTGAAACGCTGTCCTTGGAGATTTGCAGAACTTGCCTGGCCAAAGGCACAAACATTTTCACTTAACATTAAGTTAGCCCAGCTTTAATCGGGAGATTAGACTAGAGATCTCTAGAGGTAGCTGTGATTGCTGTTTATTTGACTCCGGCAGATACATGAGGCATCGGGTAAAGCTTTGTTTTAATAATTCAGACATTCTTTAAAATAAGATGTACATGGGTAGCTTATTCTATAGATTTCAGCTCCCAGAGAAAAACAGAAGTTTACATTCTGTTCCTTTCCTAGTTTTCTAATTCCTTCTGCCAAGGAAAAACAAACATGAGAGAGTAGCAGAGTGCTCAATATATTTAGGAAGTGACACAGACACAGACTTCTGTCTAGACATGAGCAAAGAAGAAGCTTAAGAGGCAGATATAAGAACATAATAATAAATAAAGATATAATTGCCCACACTGATGGATCAGAGTGGATACTTGAAACTGGTAACAGCCAGGCATAAAAAATGATTCCATTTCTAATCTATATCTACATGTGACAATACCAAAGGTCCAAAAGAAAAATAAGATTCATGCTAATTATAAAACAGCTTTAGGCTTCTCTGACCCAATGGAAAAGCAGCTGACAGTTGGAGTGATTTCATAAATGCATCCGGAAGAAACCTCCATTTTGCAGTACAAGGCAATAAGCAAGGCAGTTTTTCAGCCTCAGCCAGGAGGTGCAGATGCTTTTATATATCATCAATAAAAGGACATTTTTCAACCAGGTTGTACTTACCTGCTCATTATGTCAATCTATTCCAGCACAAGAAGTAAATCTCTTTGCCCAAAAACTTAAGTCTTTTTCCTCTCCTACAAACTGTGCAGAAGGACCAATCCAAGATCAACAACCATCGCAGAGGAATATTCCAAGCCAGGAATGGCTACATCCATCCTGATTGATGCTTTTTCAGGCCATTGGTTGGGACCTCTAATGACATAATGAAACAATCTCCCCAATAACCTGTTCCAGTGCTTTGATATTTTTCTCATTAGAATAGATTTTTTTTTCTGACATCTGACCTAAACTTCCTCTGTTGCATTTTTTGTCCATTACCTCTTGTTTCATCCCTAGGGGGCACGGAGCAGAACATATTTTACAAAATCACAGAACCAAAAGATGACTTAGGTGGAATGAGCCCTCAGAAGGCCACCTAGCCCAAACTCCTGCGTGAATTCCTTTGTTCAAATGTTTTAAGTACTTGAAGGTTGTCATTTATCTCTTCCTTAGGCATAGGAAGGAAATATTTTATCCTGCATCTTCAGTCTCTCCATGGCCAATGCTTCCGGGTAGGCACACTGTTGTATATACTGTATCTACATGCACATGTGGATGGGAACCAATAGTGGAAACAATACAAAATGGGGTGAGGGAAAAAAAAGGAAAGATCTCATAGATCAGAAATAAAACATAGGAAGCCCTTATTTAAAAAAAAAAAAAAAAAGGACTATTTGGGACTATTTGAGTATGAGGATTTGGTAGCAAGGGGATTGAGAGAAAGAAAATGTGCCATAGATAAAAAGAGGCATAAGGGGCTTGACTTGTTTAGCACAGCAAAATGAAGATTAAAAGAAGACATGACTCCCATCCATAAATACACTGGGCTGCAGCTGCTTAAGCTAGAGGGCAATTTTGTCATACAAGCAAGTGGGTTGGTTATTTCCAGGCTGGAAATTCTAAGGAGGTTTCCAGCCACCAAGAGTATGAGACCCTTGAAGAGTGCCCTGCCCTGCCAGGAATAACACATTTTAATGGGATTTTCATGACCTCAGGATACAGACCTGAAATCCACAGGCCAGGGAAATCTTTGCTATTTTTCTAATGTGGCTGGAGGCAACAGAGAAAGGCCATAGGGGAAGAGCTAATATATAATCATGTTAAGCAGTCCTGGTTTTCAAAGGGACTGGCCTGTTGCACCCACACAGGTTTCACAGGGAAGGAGATGCTGATCCCGAGCTTTATACCACAGACCATTTGCGGAAGATGTCCCATCTCTCCAAGGAAATTTGCACCAGTCTGGAAAACAGTGGCCATGTTCTCCACTAGCCCAAATAATCCCCCTTCACGTTCATCATGCAGCTCCCTCAAGGCAACAATACCCCAGGGACCATGTATTGACATGTATCTCCGCATCTCATTTATTTGGAGACACGCCTCATGCTAAAAACGAATTTTTAGCAGGGACTCAGACGGTTTGTTAGATATGAGCTTTGAGAGTTAGGCACGTTAGACCTCCAGACGCTTTCAGGCTAATTTCAAATTCCATTTAGTTTTTAAATCAGAAGCTAAACAGCTTTCTGAACTCCCTTCCACACTGAGGGGTCTTTGCAAAGGACACATTTTTACATATAAATTTAAATTTAAATTTAAATTTATACATTTAAATTTTACATATAAATTTATATCAACACGGCTTTCTGAAATAGTTTCATACTAGGAGTAAAAACTATATATTTATAATTTATTGGCAAGGCAGATCAGCCACGATGCTTTGTAAGGCAGCTGCTCTTTAATTCACTAGATAACCTCTCCAGGGAATCTCAGAAATATTTACTGCCACATTGGTTGCCAGGAAATCCAGAACAAGATATATCAAGTGATACTTTTTATTGGTCCAGGTTAGATGTTAAAATGCACGTGAGCCCCAGCCTGCCAATTTCTCTGTCAATATTCACAAGAGAAAATGAGAAAATGTTTTTACTCACATACTAGTATCTTTTGCTCTCAGAAGTTAATTCTGAAAACTTAGTGCCATGTAAATCCCTTCTCTCCCAAAACAGCCTATGCAATAGTTCACACTGGATTTGTGGAGTAACATAACTGAACACACTATGTGATACACATTTCACAGTACTTAAGAGTTCATTTCATAGATCATATCAAAGTACTTCTCAGTTCATATTTCCATCACCTTTGAGTAGAAAATTACCTCAAAGATATCTTTTAATTCTGGATCCCAATAATTTGTGTTGTTACAATATTATCTTCCACTGAGTTGTACAAAATCTCTGCAGACAGATAACCTGCCCGCTTCCTGTCTATGTTTAAATATAAAAATACCTAGTGGAGTTTTAAATTTTGATTATAAAGCTGGATATTTCTTGAATAAGCAACATAATTTCAGTAATTCAAAAGACATACACCAGAACTATTTCAGTCAACTATACCTACTATTTATTTATATTTGTAACACAGTGTAAAAGGAAAATGCTTATTTATGGTCCCTGGTTCCTCAGACATCCACTTGACTTTCTACCAGTCCAGACAGCTTGTGTGAAAAGAACAGAGAGATCAACATCCACCAGGCAAAATTAGCTGGAAGTTCAGGAAAGGAAGTGCAACCCAGCAAGAGAGAGGGCAGATCAACCCTGCTATGAACCCCACTCGTCTTGAGTTGATGTTGTCAAGCCACAAACTCGTAACACTGCAAGGGCAACTGAGATGGTTTCCTATCCTGCACTTTGGCATCCTGTGCGAAAAAGCCATACTATTACTTAAGCAATGCTGTCGTTGGTGTCGAGGGTGTAAGCAGGGAGTCAACAGCAGGAGAAGGCATGAGTCGGTAAGCAGGAGGCAGGAGACTGTGAGACAGAAAACCTCTATGCTGGGCAGCAAGCACACGGACTCAAGATCTGCAGCCATGCAGCCTCTTAAGCAGTTTCTCCAGCCACTTTTCCCTCCATGCATATTCCTCTGCTAAAACAGGATGATTTTGTGCTTCATTTCCTTTCTGAGCCCTAAGAAATGCTTTCTAAGAATTGTGCTTTCAAAATAAATCTTGAATTGCTTTAAGAATTTCTCTTGAGGATACTTCCTACTCATGAAAAAGATGCACTTGCTATGAAAGAAGAGTGTCTAAAGACACTTGTTTTCAAAGAACCTCTTACCCCACAGTATCGCTCCTCATTGAAGATCTGTGGAGGCAGGGGGATCCCATTTTGAGGCTTTTTTTCACCTGGGACATTCTCTCTCATCCAATTCCTGTTGTCCTCATCACCTGCTATGTCCATTTGCTGAAAGTCAATCTTGTTGGCCTCTAGAAAGCCCACTACTTCTTGCTGCTTCTTTTTGATCTGTTTAGGAAAGATGAAAAACAAAATTGCTTCTTAAAAAAAGGGTTTTCTAAAAGGAATGACTACTGCAACCAGAACCAATGTGGCCATGTCAAGGTGGTTCCCCTCAGAGGTTCTCAGAGGTGATTATTTTTATTTTCTGGTTTTAAGCAGTGGTAATTTCTAACGGTAATTTCTAACTTTTAGCTAAACAATTATTTAGAGACCACATTTAGATGGCAAACAGGACTGCATGATGAATACACAGGAGCACTTCATCAGAAGATGTTTGTACAAATGGTTAATAAAATCTGCATGCAACAGTGCTAAGAGTTTCATCAAATGCTCTGAAATCCAACGAGTTCAAGTGTTGACAGCTGCTATTTCAGCATCAGCTTTTCACTTTGGGCACTGACATTGAAGTAGACGTGGCTCCTGGGTAGGCGGTTGCCCTAAAAGTCCTGCAGGGAGGTAATGAAAATTGAGCTGCAGATTCTGCACTCCCTTGCTTATGGTTGCAACTAGAGCATCTAGAGTTAAAGCTGGATTCATTTTTTTTTTTTTTAATGCAATTTCAGGTTCATAAAATACAGGAATCTCAGAACACCTGCTCAGACATGACCCAGATTAAATAAATAAATAAATAAATAAATAAATAAATAAATAAATAAATAAATGATGCTGAGGAAACAAGGAGACAGCAGGAGGAAAAAGACAAGGAAATTAAGATGACAGTGTTGAACCTCCTAGTGCCAACCCCTTCAGTGGGAGAGAGGGAAGCAATGGCAGCTGGTGTGGATTTTCTTCAGTATCTAACCCAGGACATAAGCGTTATTATCTTATTTCATCACACCTTACTAGAGACATTGCAATAGTCACCACCAGGCTGCTCAGGGCTCATGCAGCGCTAGCAGGGAAGATGAGCTGTCGTGGACAGATCACTAGTTATTTATGTGGCAATCAGTGGACCTCAGGAAATTACTTTTAAGGACTATGAAAAAGGTAACTATGAAAAGTCAGCTCAGGATGAAGGGCTTGAATTTGCAGCTCATCAGGGGACATCTCCCTTTTGGAAATTTTTCAGAGGACCACAGACTAGAAAATGTTGGGGATACTCTCCTAAGTGTCACTTAGCTTTAATATCAATTCTTGTTCCTTACCGCATGTCTCCTCTCCAATCCTTTATTTCTGCTGTTAAGTGTGAATTTTGCTGGGAGGAGAGGGCCTTTAACGTATAATCACTCTCGTCAAATCTCAGGGCTCCACAATAAGTTTCTGATTTTCGCCATTTCTCTTAGCGACTTTCTAAAGTGATGTGGCTAGACTAGAATCTTAGTTTATGTTTAAAGCAGTGAACAGAAAGAAAAGTTTCCAGCCCTCATCACTTCAAAATCAAACAGCAAGCTGAGAAAGCCCTAAATGTACTTCTAAAATGTTTCATAACGTAAGGCAGCCCCGTGCATCTCAGGGGTTTAATTAAGGTTAAGGACTACTATATCTTGCCAGATATCAACTTTACAGAAAAACAAACAAACAAAAAAATTCCCCAAAACAGAAACAACAAAACCAGAAATTTGTTCAGATACAAAATGAAAACTGTAGCAATTTCTAGTATTAAAATGTTGACATAAGTTTATTATGTCTTGTCTCAAATATTTCTTAGTAAAACCTTTTCTGAAAGGTTATTAGTAGCAATCATGGCATATAAGAACTGCAATAACTTATGTCATATGGATGAATACTATATACATATATATATATATATATATATATATAAAAGAGCTTTTCTTTAATCTCCACCTTATACTTACTATGAATATTGAAGTAGTATTTAAATGCTCCAACCAGGACCCTCTCACTGCAGACAGCAAGATGCAAGTTCTTGTCTCTGAGACCTTTACTTTCTCTAAATAGGGTTTTCCAATCATTCTTATTTTTTAATTAAGTGAGGATTGAAAATATGTTTCTCCTGGTGTTTGCTGGAACAGACACACAGCATGTGGGCCATGGACAAGTGGCAAAGTGCTATCATGCCCCAAATTCTTGCTCTTCATAAAAAAAAATCTGTTTTCTTCTCATGCAGAACATGATAATGGGTGAATAAGATCAGCTAAAAGGATTATTTACCAAGAATTCTGTCTGGACAATATTTTTAGAAAATTACTACTCTTCTGGGTGGTGCAGACACTAAGGTGAAGTGTAGAGGTATTGAGGCTACTTATAAACAAGCTAGTTTGGGTACCAGACATTTAGCTGTGGTAAATAAATCTATGGAGAGTCTGTGTTGTTGCAAATAGATTGCTTTTGTCACAAAATGCAGCCGAGTTTAGAACTATGTTCACTACTGCTATATTGTTCTGAAGTGCGGAGGGGAAGCATATGCCTAGAAAAAGCATTGTGAAGTTCTGCCCAAATTCTAACTATTTCTTTTTAGTGGTATTTTTTTCTCTAAAAGGCTGTAATCTCTCCAGCAAACCGTGTTCAGAGAAGGAAATCCTCCCCGACTTAACAACACAGGGGACATGCAAAGACCTTTCCAGAATGGATGAGGATTGCAGAAGCTTGTTTGTGCCCTAACGTGTATCCTCTGGCATGGCAGGAATTCAGATTACTTGGGCACAGATTCCCTGGAAAGTGGTAGTGATTGGGATATTATTTCATGTATGTCATCTCTCCCTTCAACAAGGCTTAAATTCCACCATGCCTAGCTGCTACCATGTCCTTTAAATTAAATAAAGCATATTTTAATTTAAATAAATAGTATCTGGAATGTAAGAGCTGCAGATAATATTAGCCTCACCTAATGCAGAATTCATATTTTCATCTATATCCTTGCCATGGAGAGCATACCCCTTGACCTGGCCCTTTCTAGCCTGCGTCAGAAGCAGATGATGTTTAGTCAACAGTTTATAGCAGTAGGTACATTAATGTTAGCAGGCAGAGTTGCTACAGCTCTTATCTCTAACACTGCCTGAACAACATGATCTGTACTGTACTTGAACAGAGATTTATTCTTATTTATTACACTACAACTTCTGCTGTCGTTGTCTACACTATGAGGTGTTGCCCTCTTTCTTGAATTGAAATTTCAGTTCCACTTGCTTGTGGTCAGATTCACAAGCACAGATAGCAAACCTCTGCCCTGTACCTGTTACCAGAGGAGGTAATACAGATAGCCTACATTTTGCTTAAGTCTTTTTGAGGTGATTGTGTTATATTAAAAATGACATCTACAGATTTGAATGTGGGCAAGTTCATAATACGCTGGGAATAAGAAGACTTTAGAGGTGACCTAAGCAGAGTAGTAGTTTTCTTGACTTTGGAAGATATCCCTGCATAAGTCATGAACATCCTGTGATTTATGGTACACTAGAGCCTTGTAAGTTATCACCCACTTCTAAACACTTTTGTGGCTAGTTATGAAAATACTTTAGTTTTTATGGCTTGTTTCAAGACAACCATTCAGCATATTTATATCCTGTAAGTGTTTCTACTTCTAATTAATAGTTAGATATCAACTATGTTTGGAGCAGAATGACAATAAAGCTAAAGCTATTTAAAATAAATTTCTGTATTGTTGAGGGGAAAATATATACAGCTGATTTCACTCCAGAAACATACCGAATTACATCACTAAGCATCTGCTCCAGAGCACCAGTGTGTTACTGGATTCATTGTATTTATTCTGGAGAAGTATTTACTAATGTGATAACCAGTTGCAATTATTGGTGTGGTGGTACAATGTAGAGAATAGAAATGTTTTTCTTTCTTTTTTTTTAACCAATTAAATTCTGTTGACCTACACCAAAGGAGGTCAGATACACCATATTTCAAAATTAAAAAACAACAATATGCATTTGATGGAGGTTGAAGAGAGCATCAATGCTACTAAGAAGATTTAGACTTCTATTTAGGCTCTGTTGGGATGAAATACATTCTTCTATTATTCTCAAAGAAGAGCTGTAGAAGGCAGATAAAATATAGATTTTAATAGGATTTTGGTGATATATTTAACATTGTGCTGGCTACTTGCATGAGTGACTTTTATTTCATAGATATCAAAACTCATTAAAGGCTCATTGAAAGGATATCTTCCATCCCCTTTAGCCAGTAGACCTGGAAATATGTCCCAGTTGAACATTTTTTATCTGAAACTACAATTATGAATCTATAACCTGAACAAATAACTGCCTTCTGAGACTGCAGCAGCTAAACATACACACAATACACAAGAAAGGAGGAAGTGGTGTATATTGCTATGTAAAAATGCCATGTGCTTCCTTCCAGCATGCATCCAGCATCCCAGTGACAGTTTTTGTGGGCTGCTAACAAATAGTGAAGATTGGCATTTATTAATTTAAAATCTATTACAGTTCACTGGCCTTATTTATCTTTCTGAGGAATAGTAACCTGCATTAGCAATGTTTAGCAGCTCAGAACGACTGGGTAAAGTGTAAGTTCTACCCCATGTTCAGTGTAGCATGTACATCCATCCCTTCACTGCAGCCCAAAAAGAAATGAGTTATAGATAGCTGCTAGCTGGAAGGGAGGCAGGAGGAATGCATAGAGAAGAGCTTTTGGTTCAGATAATGCAAGCATGTGATATGCTTCGTTTTAAGTGTGTAAGTGATCTCCTAAATGTCAACGTGAAATCAAAGCAGCCATACAAGTGCTTTGCTGAATTGCAGCCCAAGTCCTGTAGCTGGAATGGCAACAATTCATGCCTTAGTTGCACAGAATTGGTCTCTAAGGAGGACCGAAATGATGGACATCTGCAAACAGTCTGCACAGCAATTTCAGTTACCGTCACAACTTTTCCCTGAAGACAGATGATTGGCAAAAGAAAAGTCTTCTTTGGTAACCAAATAGGAGGTAAACAAGTCTCTCGGTGCACAATATGTGCAATTTTATAATGCTATTCAAGCACTAGCTGCTAGGTTACAAATTACCAAGCCTGCAGTTCCAGATCTCTCTTATTTTTTTCTGCCTTGCATCTAAGTTTTCTTATTTAAAAAAAATTAAATGTCAATATTAAATTTAGAGCCTCAAGCACAGAAGCAGGCTGGCAAAAAATGCTGAGGAGGGATCCACAAACTGTAGGGGTGGTCCTACAGCCGTTCCTTAGCTGTAACCCAGCTTAACCTTCAGTGCATCTCCCCCAGTTAATTATCTAGAGATGGCGACGCTGGAAACAGGGAGCCCCTTTTGAGCTTTTCAACTCTGGAAGCTTCTTAAAGACATGGAGCTTGTGTCAGACTGACAGAGATGCACTTACAGCTATGTGTGAGCACCAGCCAATTTGTTTAGCCATGTCACTGGGAATGAGCCACTGCCAAAGAAAAGCTGCAACTCTACCTCATCTGGGAACTGGATATAAAAGGAAGCAGCCTTTTCCCGGTTCCCACCTCCCACAGACTTCCAGCCTCTCTACTATCCACATACCCTTCCCCTCAGCTGATACGCTGGGCTCACAGCTGCTGCAGCAGACATCAAAACCAAAAATCACCAGTATAGCATTCCAAGAAACAACCCCCCAAAAAGAAGGGAAAAAAAGATAAAGCCTAGGGAAAGAGAAGGTGTGGAAAGGTGTGGAAGGTCTGGAAAGGGAAGACATTTTTTCTGCAGTTTTATTCATTCACTTTGGCTCCAGTTCCCCTTCAGCAGGAGCAGTGTCTTAAAGTCTCTTTCAAAAACAAACTAATTAATTTCTAGTGTAAAGAATATACTTCATTTTGTGCAAGCATAATATCCACTTTCTCCTTCACTGGCTAACATTCATCACGTACTCCCTTTCAAATGGATAAAAAAGCCTTATCAGTTGACTCGCTTGACATACAAACAAGCAAGAATAAAAGCAGCAAAGGGCAGCATGCAAACAAGCCAATGTTAACAGGAATCCCTGTATTAACAGGAATTCTCTATATCCTGCACTGCTTTCAGGAGCAAGGCGGTCGACGGAGACCAGAGGCAATCCAATGTTTCCCTTTCCCCACATTCACACCGGCCGTGGCGGGCCCTCCCCCTGGCCACGGGCCGTCGCGGCGCCGCTCGCGGCGGGAGGAGGCGCGCGAGGCGGCACACGTACCGCCGTCGACCCCGACGAGGTGGCCACGAAGACCTTGATCACCATCTCGAGCGCGTCCCCAACGATCCCGCAGCGCCCGGGCTAAGCCGCGTCCCAAATGATCCCGCCCGCAGCTCCCTGCCAGCTTTGGCGTCTCCCGCTCGCCCGGGCTCCCGGCTTTCCCCGCTCCGTTGGCTCCTCGGCGTTTCGGGATGAGGGGCCCGCAGAGGATTGGTCCGTAAGAGGATCCCTCAGCAGGGCACTCGCACCTGCCCCTGGCCTTATCGCGCTAGATTGACGGGGTGGCGGCCCAAAAAAGGCAAAGGAGAGCAGAGCACCAATGAGGCCCGGCTGGGGGCACGCTCCGGAGAGGGGG
>JAUBNY010000312.1:4475348-4486580 GCA_032275445.1 Crypturellus soui | reverse complement strand
CCTGAACTGAAGAATCATTTTGGCCCCTCTGTGTATTCCTTTTGCATAATTGCTAGTCTGCGACCCCCCAAAAAGAATAAAAAATGCTTAAGCATTTTGTTATAAACATATGTTAGGTTTTTTTAAAAGTGCAATAACTAGAGTTGTTCATTTTCTTATTATTGGACTACCAAGAGAAGACAACTCCAAGTGAAGCAGCACTGGAGCTTGGAAGCTGATCAGAGATCATCACCAAATCAAATATCTGACAATAACAATACATTACAGGTGATGTTTTCAGAGTTATATCCTGAAGATACAGATAAATATCTTAGTATTTTCAAAAGAAACAAATATGCTAAGTGTAGCTAGGCTGTAAAGAAAATGCTATTAAGAAAACCACTGGAATTTTGCTTAATGTTTCTTCTAAAAGTGTGCAGAGGCACTTTTATTACATTTTTTTTTTTATTCAGTGGGCTGTTTTCACAAATGATTCCGATTTGAACAGAAATAACATCCCAAAAGATTAAGAAAACTTTTAATATATAAAATAGAAGTTTTGTTGTGCAGCTTTAGTTGCTGCTGTATATCCTGCCTGTAGTATTAATGTAACTCTTAAGATTGTTTTATTTTCATGTACATGTTCCTGGTCTCTAAATATTGAAAAACATGACCAAATTGCTTTTTATTACATAAATAGCCTGTTAGAATTATGTAAGAACACAATTAGAATTATCAATTAAATCAGTTTTTAGATACTATCTAGGGACTTGCTCACGTTTATAATTATTTTTAATATTGCAAAGCAGTTTCTAACTGTTAAGCAAAATTGCAACTGCACCTCTGCCCCGTAATATTAATCATGGGCAAAATATATACATTACAAACTATGGTATCTTTTTTTTTTTGGAATTACAATACTAGCCTTGTAAATCTTTAGAAAACGTGTGGCAATATTAGCTTTTATCCCTCTATTTACTTTATTTCATGTCGCAGTTCTTTCTGGAAACAGACTTGCACACTTGTTACCTTGGTTGGTTTTGTTTATGCTAAGTTTTTTATGTGATCAGCTCACTAACATTCTGATTCCTAATAGGTTATGGGTGTCAATTTTTAAGTGTTCTACAAGCAACATAATGATGAGCTCGGATCATTGTTTGCTTCATATTTTAGTACAAGAAGATAATAGGTCAGGAAGTGGCACAAAAAGCAGGGATGCTAATGATTCTGCAAAGACAAATGAGAGCATTAAAAGCATCATCTGTGGCAAAAGTAATGATTGTGGGCAGTGTTGTAGAGAATATGAAAGTGATAATTCTTACGCTAACTATTCTGAGGACTTCATCAGTGACTGCTCAGAAACAGCTAAAAAAAGCAGTAATTTAAAACTATCCGGAACTGAAGAGAAGAAAACACAGAAACAGAAAAAAAGGCAAAAAAGGCAGCATATCATCGCCCTCAAAGGTAAAAAGGTAATTTCTGGTAGTAGTAAAGTGAGACTGTCCTGAGAAATGTATCTGCTTTCTTTGGCTTTTTTTTTTTTTTCTGGTTTGGGAAACAGCTTTATAGTGCATTAAAAAAAAAAAACATTTTTCAAAAACAGGAGTTTGGAGAGAAGAGAGATGAAGATTCCCTATATGTTATACTATTGTATGAACACTTTTTCAGTCCCTTTTCCTCACTATTGAATTTGGGAACTTGAAAGTAGCACTCCTGTGTATACTGTAAGTTCTCTATTTTTGACTGTGAATTGCAGTTTGAGGAGCCTTTCCTGAGGAAAAGTTACTGAAAAATGATAAGTTTGCACAAAAGTATAAGTTTTGACAAAAAAAAAAAAAAGAAAGACCATATATTTTGGCCAATGTAGTCATGGTATATTATATAAAGTTCAATTGAAATTAACTGAAAATTGAAATCACTAATTAATTGAAATGAGTGACAAATATATTCATATATGAGTGGCAATACAGGACAAATATATTCCATTTATCTAAAAGCTAACAGTAAAGAATCCCTTCACATAAGCATTTCTTTTCATATCTATAGACATACACTTTCTTAAATCTCACTACCCTAAGTCAAAAAGTAACTATAATGGACCACCAGTAACTAATACTGGGGGTCCGTTTCCTTCTAAGCTTCTCAATTTCACCTGGCTCTGCAAAATCTAAAAGATGCAAATCTATGAAGAAAGAATAAGTATTGATTCTCCATTTTATTACATAAGTTTTATGCATTTCAAGAAGTTATCCTGGTGTGAAACCACAGGACAAGAAATAATAACCAAATATTTTTATCTGTTTAGCAAAGAAAAAAAATGATTGGCTTCTAGCTTTGTTAGATCCTCTAAGTGATTGGTTTTGATTGTACATTGCAGTTTGACAGGATCAGTCTTCTACGAACAAACTTACTGCCAGAATTTTCATCCTGCATGGTGTAATATTAGATTTTACAACATTTTGTTAGCTTTGCAATAAGGTGTTTTTAATTTATATCCTGACATCTTATTGTGGCAAAAACTAAATTAGCAATGTAACCATTGTTGCATTTTGCAAATATTTGCATGGTCAGATTCATGTTCATATTTGTAATCCTTCTGCAGTGGAAATGAATTCTACAATTTGTATTACAGAGAATATGCGGCAGGATATTTGCTTTTTTATTAACATTTGAACAGGGTTTTTTTTTTTTCATAGCACCTGTTAATTTTCTTCCCTCTGGAAAGACTTGATCATCTCTAGCCTTGATGAATGGCTATATTTTCTTCTGTCTTTACCTGAATCTTTACAATATTTCTCCTTAATTTATTTAAAGCATAGGTAAAAAAATAAAGTACTCTGCCCAAATCAGTTTTTCCTCCTCGTCATTCCTGATCTCAAGTTCTTTCTGTCCTTTCCTCCACCTTGACCTTAATGACCTTATTCTCCCCTTACAGCTTTGTATGATTTAAGTCCTGTCTACTTGCCCACACTTTGTCTTCTGTCAGGGTGGTTGGCAGAACAGAGACCATCGGGTTTGTATCTTGAAAGAGCAGAACATATCAGATACTTAGGGAACAGGGACAAAGGATGAATGGGATGAGTGTTCCCCTGCACGGCTTCCAAACTTCTCTCCATTGTAATCTCTATTTTCTTCTGCCCAATCACCATCATAATTTCCTTATAATCCCCTTATCCTTGGGCTTGATTCAGTGCAGTTCTGTGTCTTAAAGCTTCTCAGCTTTGTCAAGTAAGCAACTTTCATGTTTGCTGCCTCAAAAATAAGGTGTCAGTGCCAGGGTCAAGCCAGGAATACCAATCTTTGTCCTGGGAAGGTGAGGAAAAGAGTTGTGCAGAAAGCTATTGAGAATAGCCAGGCTGGTCCAGCTGACACTGCGAGGAAAGGGAAAAGGTAGGAAAAGATGCTGCTGCAGGGAGGAGCCACTTGCTCTGCAGAAGCCACTGCCCCACTCACGTCTCTGTAGCTTTCCAGCATAAGTGGTGGAAGCAGCAAGGCCCTGGCTTTATGCTGCAGTCCCTTTTCTTGCCCCTGATTTGGTGTTGCTTCCCTTCTGCAATTTGGTGTTTCCTATCAAGAGGCTGCTCTTGTCAGTAGTTCATGTGGAGATTATCCATTGAATTCAACAGATGTGCTTAAAGAGATCTGCCTCTTCATGGGTGTTTGTTTTGTTTTAGGTTAGGACCTTGCCTGCTTTATTTCTAAAATACTACATGATTTATAAGTAATCATAATAATCATCTAGCAAAATGCTGCAGGAAATGCCCGGAGAGCTATTGTGAAATTATTTGCCTGGAAAGGGGGAAAACACTCAGATAAGCAGTCTTGACTACTTTCAAAATCTAATTATGTTTTAGAAAGGGAAATGACAGTAATGCATTTAGAATGCTAGGCTGTTTTTTTTTTCCTTAATGCTTGTCTAAAAATAGTGCAGATGCTCATGTACAATTATTCTGTAGTTATAGGAACATACGCAAAAGTAAAAAACTTAGGTCAAATCAAAAATGACTTGGAACTTCTAGGAAGCTAACAAGAATTCCGAACAGTAGAGAAACTTAACATGTACTACTGTGATCACTTGGATTTTTCTTTATTTCTTGTAGGCCTATATATTATTATTTCTTTTCTTCCATTAACAAATTTCTCTATTTTAAGATCCATTCCCTATTTAAGGTCCTCCTTTGCTGAAGCCTGTAGATGTCTTTCCAGATGGAATGATTTGCTTCATCAGTCTCCAATTCACAGATGTATTAGTGACCTGAATGATTTACAGAGAGAGAAAATCTCTTTCACTTGATGTTGGAGTAATTGCTTTAAATAACTGTGCTTTAGTAAGTTATTCACAGGGTATTACTGCAGTTTGCCTTAGAGGACAGCATGTACTTAGCTACCCTTTCTAATGGAATATGAGTGTGATGGCTCTTTAGAATGAAAATGGCTTCAGAGAAAGAAAGGAAGGAATCTTGGCCTTGTAAAGACCCAGCTATGGCTCAGGGCCGTGTATACACACAGAGATAAAAATCTGCATGGGTTTATCTCTAAAATATTTGAATGTTGGAGTCTTAGTATAGATGTGGACATTTTGTCAAATGCAGCACATTTAAGTAGCTTGGCTGATCAGTGTTTTAACTTATATGAACAATAAATAGTGATTTTGCTGTCTCAGATGACATATAGTATCATTTTGGTTTGATCTGAATGCAGGAGGGAAGAAGTTGGCACCTAAGAAGATGCAACGTAAGAATATTTCATTTTTAAGTCTACAGAATAATATGATTTCCCAGAAAAAAAATGCCGTGGCTCAGCGAATATCATCAGCAAAACTTCAGAAAATCAGAGAGCTGAAAAATGAACTATTTGATTTACAGCACCAACTAGAAGTGTCAAACTTAGAAAACCAGATTCTGAAAGAACTTCAATGTCGGCACTTGAAAGCAATAGGTAGATACGAAAATTCAGAAAATAATTTGCCTGATCTTTTGGCAAGACATTATACTGAGGTAAGAGCTTTAAGGAAACTTCTGAGGATGTCTCAGGAGGAAGAGCGAAATACAGCCAGGAAGCTCAGAAAAGTTGAAGCAGAACTGCTGAAAAATAAAGATGCTTTGCAGGCATTGCATAAACTTTCAGAAGACAAGACTCTTGCAGACAGAGATGAACTTAATCACAGATTATCAGTCCTTGCAGAAAAAATGGAAGTCAATAATAAGAGAATACAGGTAATTTGTTCCACAAATACAGTGGTATGCAACATTAAGAAGAAAGTTTCTGTGCCAGAATGGTGGAAAGTTTTTAGCTGTTTCTTCTTAAATTAATGCTTTTAATTGAACCGTTGTAGCACTGAATATTCTTTTCAATGTATTGCTGTCCAGAACAGAATATCTGAAGAGCTAGATAAGACATATAGATGACAAAAGAATATATATGTGTGTGTGTGTGTGTGCATATATGTATATAAATAGCTGAATTCATACTCCTTTGAAATCTTTCTGTTTAGAGAGGTCACAGTGAGAAGCTGTAAAAAGCTTGCAAGATAGGATGCCCAACTTAAAATTTTAGTAACCATAATTTCAGTGCATGGTATAAGATTTTCTGGGTTCTGATCATAAAGTACTTGCTAAAGTACCTATTATTCATTTGTGCTAAGCCTCTTTATGCCATCATGATTAATAGAACTCTGTGTGAATAGAAATGATCTCTTAATTATTATCTCAAAGATGACTGTATTCATTGATCCATAAGAAACATACAGGCTTATTTTTTTTTAATTAAATGCCAAGTACACTTTCGTTTGGGGTTTTTAGGTTTGAAACTAATTTTTACTCATTTTTGGCATAAATTTTTAATCTGAGAAGAATTGAAACAGTCAAACTGAGTACATCCATATTTTAAAGTAAGTAATTTTTTTTAAGGTCCTTGAAAAGCAGCTGAAGTTGAACAATAGCACTTTTAGTCGTCAGTTGGCAGATGAGAATAAAAAAGCTGTTGAAGCTGGCATAATTACGAAACACTTGCAAATGGAAATTAACTCTCTTCACCAAAAAATTAAGGTATTCAATATTTTAAAGAGGTTTCTGTTACTACTGGATGGTTCAGGTATTTAGTGTATTTAATTGTATCTATTCCTTTTCCCTCATTTATATTATTTAGTTTTGGAACATTGGTTCCTTTCCTGAGTGTGTAGTCTACAAAAAAGTCAAAAAGTGAAATAATGAAATTATTTTGGGGTCTATTTATCAAAAGTTAAGGTAGTTAAATAAGTAATCAAAACAGAGATTACTCCATAACAGTTTGAACAAGTAAGCCCCAACAGCTTGTTACCACTTTGATAAATATAGGTCAATATATTTATTCATCTGTTAACTTTTTATAAGCTTCCTTTGAAGAACACTTTCAAATCAAAATCAGCCAAATATTACAACCTGCAAAACTAATTAAAAATAATACATAAATGTTGCAACATATATATATATATATATATATATATATATAAATTCTAGCATGGATCTTAAGACTTTTTCTTTCAATCTCTTACTCTAATATTGGTAAACCAAACATACCATTATTCTACTTAAAGCTAAAAATATAGAAATAAAAAGCAAAACTGAGTTGTTGCATCATACAAGCAATTCTTAAAAAATTAGTACACATTCCAGAAAACATCAACATTTTTTAAAAATCTAATCTAAATGTATTTCTAATACAGGTAAAATACACTTTTTCTAGAAGTTTAATATGAAGTGACCAATTTGTCTGTTGATTTCTCTAGGGAACTTCTTAGTGGGGACAGGTGAGGATGTTATGAAGTCCTTGCAGTCATTGTAAATGGGGAACTCCTGCAGATGCATAGAGATTCGCACTGCTATACAGAGGCACTGTTTTCTCTCTTAGTTCCCTGTCAGGAACTTTCCTCCTGATTTTTGACAGCATCACTCAAACAAGATTGTCCAGTGGTAAAATCTCTGTGCCACAAATGTTGGGCAAGGAGAAAGGTACAACAGTTTGACCAGGCACTTCCAGTCCTAATTCACTCTGGACAGTTTGACCTTCTACATGAGCAGATCTGGAAGAGGGGAGTAATAAAAGTCCCAGGAACACTAATGTAAAACTATCTTGAAATTAGAATTATTTTAAAGTAGAGCTCTTACCTTAATGCTTTTCTGAAATACTTCAATTTTGTATGTTTTTCGTAGTTTTCTGTGTGTGCCATTCTCTTATGTTATCTTCAGATTCAAAGAACCTCAATTTTTTTAGCACATACAGGAGGGGAGATACATACTAACCCCGTTTCTGTGCCAAAACATTCTTATACAGACATAGTTTTGGTCACCCAGCTATTCACACGCTTCGCAGTGTTCAGGCAATCCCCCCTGAAATCAACCTGTATCTCCAGTTTAGAGGCAGTACCTATTTTCCACACTAAGAGGAAACAGTACAGTGAGAATGTTAGAGAAGTTCCTTGTCCATGTTTAAGATGCATATCAGTATGGAAACAGAAGGCTTGCAAAATAGATTTATAAAGCGTGTCCCTGAAGTTTGTCACCTACCAAGCAGTAGGTTGTAAACCAGAAGAGCATATGTAGAAAATGTCACTTAGTAAGTAAAATAAACCAGGAAACTGAAGCCAAAAATACTCTGAACAAAAGGAAGAATGATAAATGGAGAGAAAAAAAAAATTAGAGAAGGCCTGAGCACCATGTCATGAAAAAGATCATGCTGGCGGCCAGGTGCATTCTTACCCCCGAAAAGGGGAGAATTCGGAGTGGCCCATGAAACGTGACTCATGTCCATTGATGTGAATGATGGAGTCACCACATGTCCTGACACAAAGTCTAATTGTTCACAGTTGTTTCCCAATATGGGAAAATTAGGTTGGCAGAAAGTAATTCTTAACGCATATTAGAAGTTTAATAGTGTTTACTTCTTCCCAGGAAAAGGAACGAGAACTGTGTATAAGGAATATATATGCAAATCAGTTGCATAGAATTCCAAAGGACAAAGGAGATTCAGCACCTCATGAAAAAAGTATGTGCATGTTCCTTTTCTTCTCTCATTTAGTTATGTGAAATTTGCATTGTTTTTTTAACTGAGGCATATTTTCAAGAATAAAAGCCAAAATGGCACTTTTATATGGTCCAGAAATATCCCAGCACATACAGTTTAAAGACAGGTGCTTGTTTCTTTGCTCATTGATTTTACAAATACAATACCTGGCCCATATTTAATATTTAATCCAACTTTCAGCATGAATAGCATTTAGTATACATATGGTTCTAGTATAGTAATGATGACACCAAAGTAGCGTTGCTATTTTAGGTATTGGTTTTGCACCAATAGCTATTTGTTGATTTGATTTTTGGCAAGATGACATTAACAGTTCACATAACTTTTGTTGTCTGACTTTTGCCCAGCCTGTTCCCCTTGACTTGGCCAGACAAAGTGGCCATCCTAGCACTGGAATTCCCACAACGTGGCTTACCAACACAAAATACCTCTCAACACTACTGTAGCAAGGCATCAGTGTTAAGTATAGCACTTTATGAACAAAAATCATGAATTTGGGTCTTAAGCTGTTTTGTCATATTTAAAGTCCATAGCCCCTTTAACTTCCAAACAGTGGGAATGCCTAAGTGTCCATTACTGAAGCTTCTGCAATTTTTATGTTGTTGGGGGTAAACAGCTAAAATTCAAGGCCAGTCTGATGATCGTAATGTCAGCTTGTCTGATGATCACAATGTCTACTCAGTCTTTGGTTATCTCTTGGTTACATAGGGTAGGTACATTCAAATGGGCATTCAGAGATTGTAATAACCCAAATATTGCATATCTTCTCAATTATTTCTGTCAACAGAATAGTTTTTTTTTTTTTTTTAGCATAATGTAGTAGAATAATAGAAGATCAAAATAGAGTAGCAGAATAATTCTAGAAACAGGGAAAAACAGTATTTTTTTCCCATGGATGCTCAGGCAGATATCAGGGAGAAATGTTTATGATATGTAAGTTTGTCTGTTGGCCATTGCAAAAGCAAATGCCGTCTGTGGGGCTCAGTTGCCTAATCATAGGCATCCAGTGCCGTTTGAGATATCCCTGCACATTCTGCCTGGCTGAGTAGCTGTTCTGGCAGAAGTGCACAGATGTCCCCTGGGGTCTATGTGCTCTTGGTGAGCCTCATGTGGCTACCCTGAGCGCTCTGCGGCCTCCCAAGTGGCGTTGGACGCCTCTGTTCGAGCAAGTGACTCCCAGCCCTTGAGACTGAGAGAACAACAGTTAAAAACAATTGCAGATTATGCAACACAGCAACTGTTACATTGTCCATATGCTTGCTCACTCAGGGACAAAATGTTGAGGAATATAATTTTCTTGAAGTATTTATAAACTTCTGAAAGATTGCAATATGTCTGATGAGATGTTGTACTAATAAAGATGTTTTCTACAGAAATTGATAAATACATTTCAAATATTTTACTAACACAAAAAGTAACATTTTGCCTCCTACGTTAGATCACAGTCATTCTGTTGATATCCTTAAAAAAATACCCCCCTCCCCCTTAATTTTAGATATGAACATGCAATTTCCTGAGTAAGGTCCTCTTTAAAATACTGGTCAAATAGTCTTGCTTCTGAAGTGAAAATGAAATTGTCATTTTTTTCATATGGAAGAGAAGAGCAGTTGAAAATTATTTCTTGGCAAACATAACTTCTGAAAATACTGCACTTGCCCACAGGATTCTTAAGAGATACCTTGCCACTGTGAACTCTTCCAGTAGTCAGTTGTTTATGTTTTTCCTAATATGTTGCCTTTACAAATCCATTAGTCTGCATTAATGACAAGTGAACTACAGGAAAGATAAAGTGTAAAATTTTATAAATTCCCATGTCTCTATAGTATACAGTCCTGTGTCATAATGTGAAAAGGTGCCTGGTAAAGTTCTCAGATCTTTCAGTATTTTTGGCTACTGAGGGACTCAGTCTCTGCCAGTTATGGAAACAGATGATTTAGAAATCTAGAACTATTTTTTTCCCATTCATGTATAGATGTGAATTTTCCTATAGCAGATTAAGAGAAAGCTATTTTGTTTAAAAAGTAGCTATTTTCTATTCTGCATTTGTAAGCATTTTTACCCATCAGGAAGGAATAAAAGAACTGTAGGGCTGCATTTTTATCACCCCAATAAACATCTGAAGGCAGGGTTAGGGTATATTAGCCATATATGCATAAATAAAATTAATTTCCTGAGTAAATCCAAGCAATGAATTTCATAAAGTCTCCGTTAGAGAAAAGCTTGCTGCATTTGGGAAGGTTAGGCCACGCGGGCTCGCCTAGAGGTACAGCTCCCCCTAGTTCTGAATCTAAGGAATGCTGACCGGGTTTCTGCTGAAAAGGCACCAAAGTAACTTTTACCTGTTTCAAAATGACAACTACTTTTCTCCACATCATCAGAATGATTCCAAGTCTAGTTTTCAGCATCCTTATTACTACCAAGGAGCAAACACTTGAAGATCATCATTTAGTGGATAGTCTTGCTCTGCTTTCAGAGAATCAAACTGGGAACAATTGTGAATCTTGACGTGGGTAAGATCGGTTTTTGCTTCTGCGTTAGCAGCTTTCTTAGCTACTGTATACCTGTGACAGTTCTTCCAACAGGATGAGAGAACAAGGTATGTGCTTCTCCTCTTCCCCCATCATCCACGCAGCATTTCTTTTAAAGTCCCGTTCAGCCACTTGCTTGGAATCTTTAAAATAGTCTCAATATTTCAAATAGTGTTTAAATGTTTCCTCTGAGGAAGTCTGGTTCTGCAAAGCCTTACATAAATGTTTAACTTTGAGCAGGGTTAGCAATTAAGTCAGAAGGTGTAAAAGCAAGCACACTTCCTATCCTTGCAGGATCAGAATTTAGGAACCTGGAAGCTGAGGCCCTAGTGCCAAACCTTTTGCGAGCGAGTTTGGATTAGAATGTTAGCGTGCACGTGAAGCACGTGTGGGCTGTGGTTATAGACCCCTTTGTCTGACTTCACACGTTATATCTGCACTGCACTTCTTCGTACATCTGACTAAAACGTTCAGGGTTTACTGACAGAAATGCTCAGAACTGCGGATGGCTGAATTCACACTCTTTATTAATAAAACGTCCAAAAATGCTTAGACAATGAAGTTTTAGTATGTCTTTGGACAGTACCTTCATAACACATGAATCAAACTCAGCAATGTTTTGTTTGTGTAGTTGTCTCCCTGTTTTCCTTTACTAGACAAGAAA
>JAUBNY010000312.1:4452998-4463070 GCA_032275445.1 Crypturellus soui | reverse complement strand
CGCGTCTCGTTGTCTCGCCCGCAGCCGAAGAGGAGGTCGGCGCGGCTCTCCGCGGTGAGTACCGCCGGGGCGGCGGGGCAGGCGGGCGGGAGGAGCGGGGAGCACGCAGCCACTGACGGCTTCTGCTTTCGCCCTAGAAACCCGCTCCTGCCAAAGCGGAGCCGAAGCCCAAAAAGCCAGCAGCGAAGGTGAGAGTCGGCGGGAAGAGGGGATGGTGGGAGAGCGCGTGGCTTGTTGGGCAGGTGCCCAGGTGTTTCCTATTTGTGTCACGAGCATGAACATGTACGTTATAACAGCAGTATAATATAACAACTACAATAACAAATAACAGTATTTTAGTATAGGTCGTAGCTGCTTGGAGGTTCAAAATGATGTGGTCAGTTTTCATTTCTCTCTAGTAAATGAGTCTAGAATATGCTTGCAATTTAAAGCGGTGTATTAGGATGATAAAATGTTTTTGAAGCATTTAGGCAGACTTGGAACATCCTTGAGTTTCTGTTCATATGTTCTGTTCATACGTTCTACTTTTCATTTGTTTTCATTTGTTTTGCATGTGCAAAAGTTTTAAGTTCTTTAAGTAAGTATATTTTTTCAGTAAAGCTTAAGTGTTGCAATAGCTGGCTTATAAGATATATTTTTTCTTTGTTTCTTGGAAAACTGAAAGTGGTCATGTACCTGTTGCCGTGTTTAGATCTGCATGTTTTTTTAATGTACTTTTAAGGTCATGATATTTTTTACATGCATGTCATTAGAGTATTTCAAAGAAGCTAATAGAACTCTCCCTTGTATTTTTGCTTTAATAATCCTACTGAATAATTACTTAACAGTAATGCTACTTTCATATCAATGGTTTGATATCAATGTAGTTATATTCTTCAAATTTTAGATTTAAAGAATTATGGAAGTCTTACAGATTTACTTGAATTACATGTTGATTTTGGAGGGGGAGAAAGGGTAAGGGGGAACCACATTAAATCTTCATAATGCCAGTGGATGCCTGATGCGTGTGTTACTAATTTATTGCCTGTAACTACTTTAGCACTATAAAATAATGTTGGCATAGTTTATAGCTGGGAACATATTCCTTGGCTGAATTGTAGATAGTAAAGGAAGTAGATAAAACGAATACATCACAAATCTTTGGTACCAAATATGATATCTAGCAAAAGGCACCCACAAAATGTTGTTTTAATGCATTTTTTTTTTCTGACTTGTTAGGCTTTGCAGCTTGTAAAGGGGTATATTTTTTCTCTGTGGTCTTGATGACAGGCAAATATATTTCTTCTAAAAGTGAGACCAAAGCATTTCTCAATTTTGTGGCACATTGAAGATTTAGCTAGCTGACACTTTTTAGCATTGTTATTTTTACTTGTTTAAAGTGCATGTTAGAAGGCTTTGGGCAAGGGCCATAAGACAAACCTAAGTATCCTATTAAAACATCCTGGAACACTAAATATCTGTCTAGAGCTCTAGAAAGGCTCAATATCTGGGAGGTATGTGCCGTTCCTAGGTGCATTATTTTCAGCTGTTCAGATCTCACAAGGCAGAAATCATATAACTGTTAGCAAAATGAACAGTAAAATCTGAAGTGAGGATTTTATTGAGGAAATGTAGCATTTACTTAACAGATACTAATAATTCCATAAAACAAGGAAATAAGTGAACTGAAAGGATTTCAGAGTCTTCTGTTAATGCATTTTTACCTTTTGTAGATGCGGCAAAAAAAAGAACTTTTATAATTTGACAAATTTTTGGACAAAATTTTATCTTTCACAAGAAAATACTTTAAATTTGCATTTATATGGATTAGGAAATATATTCAAGTAGTTAATAAGAAGTTGAATGTTTAGAATAACTCAATAGCCCAACAGCAAGCTTTTTGTGTAGAAGAAAACTGGCCATGAAAACAAGAAGTATGGAATCCCTCTGACCAAGTGACTTGTAACAGTAATCTGAGAATGAGCAAAATGAGAACTTGGAGTTAATTTTAGGTCAGAGACAATAAATTAGAGCATAGATTCTTCTCCTTTAGAGATGTAAAGGTATTGATTTTTTTTTATTTCCCCAAACTATAGATATTAAGAGAAAGTGTTAGTTTATTATTTATTTAAAAATGTTAGTGCCATTAAGTAATAAAGCTAATATATGATAGGCAGTGCATGTCAAAACTAGTACTTTTATTTACAAAATATTTATATTACTTCAGAACTACATATAAGGATCAGCTGGAGGACTAGCAAACTTTGTAGCACTTGATTGCTTAGTGGAAAGTCTGGAAGGATATATTGCATACTTTCAGGAAAAAAAAAAGGCTCTTGGGCAAATATTTTTCCCTGCCCATGTAACAATAGTAATGCAAGTACAAAGGATATGCCTGAGATACTTTCATACCCATGAAAATGAAAACTTTAGATGATGCATTTTATTTAAGATAAATTTAGTCATCATAAAGAAAGCTGAACTTTTGACATGTTTTGTATTTAGAAAGCGGAAGGACTGCATGGCTGTTTTAGCTACCACAAGAGGGGCAAATAAATAGTGTATTACAAATTCTGCTTGTTTGGCCACTGAAATTCAATACTATTGTTTTTTTGCTGTGAAAGCTTTTTTTTCTCAGATGGGTTTGCATGAGACTAAGCAGTGCTTTTAGTTATTTTACAGTGCAGTGATTCTAGATTTGTGAGCTGTTCTGTAAACTGTCATGTTCAGTGTTGAGCTCTGGGAGGAGGAAAAGGGGATCACTTTCTGATTTTTGACTAGATTCTCTCCTACTTGAATCAATGTTCATTCGTCAACATGCAGATTTGAAAAATCATTTTCAACAGTTAAGCTGTGAATTAGCTCACTGATGATGATAACTCTGGCTGTTTATAGCAAATTCACTTGTTTATTGCTTATTCTTTTCATATTACATTATGTGCAGTTACTTACTGGAATTGTATTTCTTTGCAGGATAAATCTGAGGACAAGAAAGCTCAGTCAAAAGGGAAAAAAGGACCTAAAGGAAAGCAGGTAGAAGAGGCAAACCAAGAACAGACAAAGGACAACCTTCCTGCAGAAAATGGAGAAACGAAAAGCGAGGAGGTAAAGTTTCTGTCTTACTTGATTGCAAAGCAGCAGAAGTATTGTACTGATTTATGTAATCACCTTACAGATATATTTCAGCATATGTATGCAGCACTTATGATCAGAATCTTTCAACCCAAAGAAGGGTGTAGATGATGCAAATATCAGTACATAGGTTATGAAAACTTTAGCTCTTCCGAAAAATAGTGGTAGTAAAGTTGCAGTGATGTGATACAGACCCTGAAATGAAGTAAAAAGGTGAGAATTTTACTGTAATTTGAATACGGGGTAATGTCCTTCTAAGAGCTGTTTTGCCTGCTGGTAGGTTTGGGTAAAATAGTGTATGAGATGACTGTATTTGAGAGGATGAACGTGGTCGCCTGCAGCACTTTTTTCCCCATCTTGAGTACAAATAGTGAATCTGCTTAGGCTGTTCTTGGAAAAGTGGTTCTCTCTCCCTATTTTTTTTTCCCTATTGATAGGAGTCTTATAGACATCTTCGTTGATAGAAAGAATGTGCAGGGCTAGAAAAGAAGGGGCAAGGACTAATTTGTAGTTACTGCTGAAGAAATGAATATGTCAGATCAGGCTTGGTTGTAATGCTGTGTTAAAAAGGACTAATTTAAGAAACTTCTATACTTATTTTTTCGTTCCTTTTTTCCTTTTAGATGCACCCAGAATTTAGTTTTAAATTTAGAAGGGCAAGATTTGTCAGGAAGAGGCGATGTCTCTTACTAGGGCAACTGTTAGCATTCGATAAAAGGCACAAGTTTTTGTGCAGTAGCAGGTTTACAAGAACTAGTCTCAGCTTTCTGTAGTGTTGGCAACTTCACTCATTTAAATTAATTTAATGATCAAACGTGTTTCCTGCTTCCTGTCTGGTGGTTGCTTTGAACAAATATATCTTCAACTAGTGAAAACAGTATTTGAGTTTTAGATGAATGGTAGATTTTGATGGGTGAAGATGATACGGAGTGATATTTAAGTGTACAGGACAACTTCATTTGGGATAACTGTTTTTCATTTGCAGATTTACTGTATGATCTTTGTGAGAAGATATGCTATAAATAGCAATCAAGTTGGTTTAATTTTGTGTTGTAGCGCTATATTACCATCGCATAAATTGGTCTTTTCACTTTAAATATGTGCGTGTGGTATTTCAGCAACACCAGTGAAAGTTAAATCTGGCAATATTTCTCAACTGTGGTCTCTAATTACTAGTGAAAGAAGAGGTATACATTTAAGGAATGGGGAGTGACTTTCGAGGTCGTGCTGGTCTCATGTTGGTCACACTGGCCAAGATTTCTGAATTGATAGATCCTAAAGTCCAGAAGAGGCGAAAGTAGAAACTGTCCAGTTTCATATTATTTAGACACTACTGTTTACAATAACACAGTAGTATAAGTGAACTGCTGTGAAAGGCCAGTGAACTCTTCTAGCAACACTAAAATTCACACAGAATAATGGCTGTGCATGGAAGCGGCTCTTGTTCTTGATTCTGGAAAAATTTCCCTCAGGTGCGGGTGAAAACATGTGAGCAGGCATTATTCTGCTTGCGTATTGCTGAGACTAAATATTCTGCTGGTGCTACTGGGTAAATTTGGAATAACTTAAGTATAGTTTTCATATTAGAACTTGTGCTGCATTCTGTTTACTTAATTTTGCAAATGCAGTGAGTTTTCCAATCTAAATAGAGTTATAATTTTGATCAATTAGATTTGTATGAACTTTCTTTTTTTTTTCTTTTCAGACTCCAGCCTCTGATGCAGCAGTAGAGAAAGAAGCTAAGTCTGAGTGACATCTTGTACCAACTCTTTAATTGGTGGTCCTTATACCTTTCTTGTATAATTCAGAGGATTATTTTTATCAACTATTTTGTAAATGGAAGTTTTTTAGTAGTTCTAGAAAGCACATTTTTAAGAAGGAAAAAAAAATCCCAAGTCAATCCATTTTTTAACATTTTTAGATAAGTATAAATGCTTTTTTTTAAAGTGGTAAAATCTTGTACTGGTTGTTTTCTATGAAACCAGAGATTAATGGAATGTTGAGGACTTGGAAGTCTTGGTTAGGCTTCATGTTTCATAGGCAGTGAGGGGCAGTTTTTCTCTCCAGTAAGCGAAGCATAACAGTTCAAACTTCGGAATTCACGATGTGTTGGAAAATGGCTTAACATTGTAGCTATTTATCTGTGATTGTACCATCGGTAGAATTGCTTACCTAATAAAACTGCTCCCTAGTGTCAGATTTCTTGCTGAGTCTTGTATTATCTGTGACAAAGTTACAAAGTTAACATCTGTTACCAAAGTTTTTGGTTAATGCAATTTTATGTTTTTTCAACAACTTTGCAACTGCTGTGAAAGATTGAGAACCTTCGTTGTATCTTTAAATACTGAATAGGTAAAAGTTTTGCTTCAGCAATGTAACACCTTATCGTGCCAGTTTAGGAGAATAATTGGTGAAGAATAATTGGAATAGACTTCTGAGAAATAAAATTTGTGGATTTTTTTAGGAACTAAAAAACTACATGACTAAAAAGAATTCTAGAAATGTTCATAGTGTCTGTAGTCACCAAATAAAAAATAAATCTTTATTGTGAAAGGAAGCTTCTTTAGCTCCTGACTTCTTTAGTATTGACTGGCACGACTCAGCATATTACTGATATAGTTTTCTAGCTTGCTGTGGTTTTCTTGGAAAACAGTAAATAAAAGCCCTTTTTATGTGTGTGGGTATATATACATGTACTTGACTATATTCTTAACATTTTCAAGAGGTAGGTGGACAAGCAGGGCACTTAAATTTAACTAAGCACCTCTAGCCCCCCAACTTGAAGGTAGTTGCAGTCTTGCCTGTACTTTCAGTTTGGAAATGGCCAGCCTTGTGCTATTTCTATCATGTTTAAAATGTTAAAAAAAATCTTTTAAAAATAACTAGGCATCAGGTCTTTTTGTCTGTCTTGGATCTGACTGTTTGTGTTTGTTGCTTTAATAAAGAAGCAGCACCAAGCAGTCCTGTAGAATGTTCAAAGGTAGGACTGATTAGATGGTCTTGCTGTTATACTGGGAATTCCATAGCATTTATATAAGCAACACAAAGGCCCTTCCAGGAACATCATATTCTGCTTCAGCATTGGGGTTACCAGGCCTGTGTGTCCCTTAATTCAACTTAAACCATTTCTGCAATTCCTGCTTTAAAAACAGCAAAGGTCCAGGCAGGTTTTTCTGGAGGTCCTGCAGAAAAATGAACCTAAGCTGTGAACTGGTGCAAGCTGCTGAGCGTGGGACTACAGCAATAGGGATCAGGAGGCAGGAGGCTTTCCTTGTGGTGGTGACTGGTTCTGGGGCTGGCCTGCCGCACTGCAAGTGCACCGCTACCCTGTGCATGGGGATGCCGGCTCCTGCAGCACAGTTGCAAATAAAACACACCTGGGTCAAGAACCAACCCAGGTAGTACGAAACTCTCCTGATGCTTCTTTGCTGTATTTGAGAAAGCTAAATCAGTGCTGTTGAAGATTTAACAGCATTTCAGTGGAAGGGGCATATATTGAGTATAGGTTACTTAACATTTAAAATATCTATATAGTACAGTGGTGGTTTTTTTTACCTTTTTATATTATTTTGCCATAATGCAACAAGTAGTAGTAGCATGGCTTTATCTATGACGCTGATCAGGTAACTGTCACCTCTGTCTTAGGAGTAAAACAATTAACCTTTGTTGTCTTTGTTTCTTTTTTTTTTTCCCCTCCTTGACTGAGAACTTGCTTATTCTGTTAAGTACCACCTGTGTGCCTAGAGTCTGCTGCTTCCTGTTCATGTTTGGTGCCTTCCTCAGGTCTCATCTCTAGCTTAATTTTCTCAAAAAAAATACTTTCACCTGAGAAAGCCTTTTGCCATTTTTGCCACTTTTTAAGCAATGTTTCATTTACAATAACATTGAAACAGCTTTCTTATTGTAAATGATCTCTTTCCCTGTCTCACTGACTCTCCTGACCTTTTATTTTTTCTTTTCTAGATGATGTGGTCTAATGCTGCAACACAATATGCTTCTAGTCCCATCCCACTGAGCTATATTTCTAGCAGAACTCATCTGGCTTTGGCTTCATATTCTGTGGTACTTTGTGAGGCCTGTATTGTGATTTTTTTTCTACCACTTTTTCTTTCCCCCAATTACCTTACTCGTTGCTTTAACTTTAGTAGTAGTATAGCACTTGGTAGCATATGCAGTATGTTTGCTTTCTTTACTTTGTATTTTAGCATGTCAAAAAATCAGTTAAATCAGCAGGCAAGTATCTTGAAATAACTTTTTTTTTGCCTCCTTTTTGAATGGCTTTTCTCTGTGTTGAGACTTTCATGTTGAAGTTGTGACCTCTACCATCCACTGTCTAAATTCTATTCAGTGTTTATTTAATCAGAACTGCTCTCTACTATTTGTTTGGAGGGGAAAAAAAGAAAAAAGGTTCCACTACTGTGGAAGTGATCCATTGCAGGACAGAGAATGTTTCATATTGAAAGCAGGAAAGGACAGCAATGTCAGAGCCTGCTGTTACTGAAGGAAAGAATGAAATGTACTTTGCTAGGGACACATCATGCCTAGTAAATACGTAGCTGAGCAATGTTTTAAATTATGAAATGCAGATTGACCGCATGCCCTTTGATTGATTCTGCAGTAAACGGAGGGGATGCCATTCACAGCTCTAACACCTGAGTCCCTAGAGCTCCATATATCTGTGTAGAAATGGCCATGAAAGGGTTCTCATAGCATCTAATGCAAAGATAACTGCTGCCTGGGTACCCTTTGAGAAGGAGAAAAATGGCTGCTGTCAAAGTGCAGTTCTTCACTCATCATAAGCTGTCCACTTGGGAGAAGGAAATCTAATTTTCGGCCAAGCACATTGTACCCCATAAGGAAGATGATTATATAAATGGCAGAGAGTGCATTTTGTTGCCCTTGTCCATGTACCATGAAATGCCAACACGTAACCATAAGAGACAGCACTAGCTAATAGGAAGATGAGGAATTTTATGTGTTGGCACAAGATGTCAATCCTGCATGCGGGCAATGGACTTGGAAGGTATTTAAACGCGTATGACAAGAATCACCATGGGTGTATTTTGGGGAGAGCTCTCCTATAATGATACCAGGTATGTATTTGCTCTCAAGTAGAGAACGGAGTGGCAGTTGATGACAATTTGCATATAGTGCTCTATTCAAAATGCAAACTATTCATCTGGGAATCCAGCATGAAGAGAGTAAAAAACGTTTTTGTAGGAGTTTACTGAGTCACAAAAATATTTTTTGTATGCTATTGCTAGCTAAAAAATGGCTGTTTTATACATTGCACTGCTCTCCTGGACTTGATTTTCTCGTGTCAGCTAGATGGGCACGCTTTATTTAAAACTACAGCACAGTGAACATGGTCAAGTGCACCCAGCTTTAATTAAAATTATGGGCTGGGAGTGAGAGCTGCAGAGAGGCGAGCGGCCCCGCACAAGGACCTGTCTCGGCTTGGAAGCTCCTGCTCCAGAGATCCGCACATCTCCTGGGAGGGGAGGTTTTATGGAAATTGTGTTTATTTTTTTCTCCCTTAGTCTGAATTGTGGTGCAGGAGTCATAAGCAGGTGGCAAGGAGGAAGAGGCAGGGGCACAGTCTGCGGTCAGGGCCTGCACCAAGCACCTGCAGTGGTTCCTTGTCGAGCACCAAGGGCATGCCTGAGGGAGCGAGATTGGTCAAACTGACAAACACAAGGCTATTTCTGCATTCATATGTTAATAAATAAATAATAATAATAAAAACAAATTAAAACCCACATTTTGCTTCAAAGCCTCTAAAAGTGCATACCAAACTATGGCAGTTGGGGAATGGGTTATGAGGGAGAAAGGGATAGCCTCAGATTTAAAACACAATGAAAGCGAGAGTGGCCATTGCCGCATTTGCATTAGTCTTTGTAGTGGGCAGAGGTAAGCAACAACTTGTGAGGAGACAAGAAAAAAAAAAAAAACAGCCCCCATTAACGTGGTGGAGCGGCTATTCCCGCTTTGAAGAGACGCGGGAGGGGGCACCGAAGCAGAGCTGCTCCTTCGGGGAAGGAAGTGCCAACTTTAGCCCTCCTCCCGGCTCCCAGGAGGGGCGGGAAGAGCCGTTGCCCACCCAGGGGCTGAGGGAGCCGCAGGCTTCGCGCAGGGCCGAGCGGGGGCAACGGCCGCCCCAACGGCCGCGAACGTCCGCGCGCTCCGAGCCGCTGTGACGCCACCCCCCAGCCCCGCCCCGCAGCCGCCAAACCGCCGCCCTCGGCTGATGCGTCCGCGCCGCGGCCGCCTGCGCTCGGCGCCTTCGCTCCAAGCTCCCCAGCCCCGCGCACCCCCAGTCTCCGCCGTCGCCTCCCGCTCCGCGGCCGCCCCTCCGTCCCCGCGGCCGCCCCGTGGCGGGCGCCGGCCCTGGCCGAGGCCCGAGAGCGGGACTACTTTTCCGGCCGCGCCGCCGTGGGGCGCGCAGGTGGCGGCTCGCGGCGGCGCCGTGGCAGCTCGCGCGGCGGCCATGGCGGCGACGCCGGGGCCGCGCTAGGCGTCTGAGGGGAGGGAGGAAGGAAGAGAGGGAGGGGAGCGCGCGAGGGGGGGCCGAGCGCGGAGGGAGGAGGGGGCGGCGCTGACAGGGCCGTGCCGAGCCGAGCCGGGCCCTGCCCGCGCCAGACGCTGCCCGAGTCCCGCGCCTGCTTCGGCGGCAGCCGCCGCGCCGGGGCCGCCATGGCTGAGCCCGCGGCCTCCTCCTGCGGCGGCGCCTCCCCGCCGCTCGTTGAATCAGGTAAAGGCGCCAGGGGCGGCCGCGGAGCCGGCGCCGCTCCCCCCTCCTCCCCCCCCGCCGCCATGTTCGCGGGCGGCGCGGCGGGGGCTGCGGCGCTCACGGCCCGCCCGCCTCGCCGCTCTCTCCCGCAGAGCTCTACTTCCTCATAGCGCGCTTCCTCAGCACCGGGCCCTGCCGCGGCGCCCTCCAGGTGAGCCCCTGCCGCCCGCG
>JAUBNY010000312.1:4420764-4440494 GCA_032275445.1 Crypturellus soui | reverse complement strand
ATCTCCAGAGAAGGAGACTCCACAACCTCTCTGGGCAGCCTGTTCCAGGGCTCTGTCACCCTCACTGTCAAAAAGTTTTTCTTGAAGTTCCTGTGGAACTTTTTATGCTCAAGTTTGTGGCCATTTCCTCTGTTTTAAGTCTTGTGCTTATGTTTCTGTAATTCTGAAAAAAAACCCCTTCAAAATAGAGGTTCTTTAGAAGAGCTGACAACTTTTTTGTTTTTAAATTTCTTCAAGGTTTATAAGTGGCAGCAGAGATGGAACAGCTCGAATCTGGCGTTTTGAACAAGCAGAATGGAGGAGTATCTTGTTGGATATGGCTGATCGATTACCAGGGTAGATAAAGTGTTGTCATTTTATCTGTTGCATGAATTGGAAAGCTTGAAAAAGCCATCATACACATTGTCTTACAATGAGTCTTTGCAATATTATGATTAAGTAGTGTAATCTTTAGGAGAGAATTAATGATTTTCCAATGATAATAATAGCTTCGTAAATTTTTGTTTGCACTTGAATAAACGTATCAATAATATTTAGCTTTCAAATGTAGACTTTGCCAAACTAATTACATTAACTTTTTATTTGATACAGATAACGTAAAACACAGCAACTCTTTTCTCTCTGGGCTTTTTGTAATGTAGTAGGTGAAATTTTTGGGGGTTAGCAAAGCTAAGGTAGATAATGGGAGGATGACAAGTGATCAGTGGATTTCATCAAGAGCTGATCTTGCAAACTATTTTTATTTTTCTTTTGAACTCTTCAAAAGTATGCTAATGAAATATGCTAGTGGCACGTGACATGAGCAGCATCATTAGAGATGAAGAACAGGATTTTATATGTCACTGGATAAACCTGCATGACAAGTGAGATTCAGTAATACAGAATGCTAGGTTGACTTTTAGGAGGGTTTTAGGCCGAAACCTTCTGAATTTGAAATTGATTAGATAAAGAACTCAAACTTAGTTGTACTCGTTTATCAGAGGATTTTTTTTCGCTAAACCAGACCATTTTCAAAAATTGTAAATATAAATTGTTCAAACCCAAGAAGTGCAGGCCTTTTTATTCAAAAAGTGCAATTAATAGGTGAAAAAAATCCAGTAAAAAATTAAATCATGTTGCCCCCTCCCTTGTCTTATTCTTAGCTGTGGAAAACAGGTTATTCTGTATTTTGAGATTGAAATGGGCTAATTCAAAGTATTTCATATCTGCACAACTCTTTTAAAGTAGTGATTCATCTTCCGAGGAAGACAAATTTATGAAGCCTAAAGTAACCATGATAGCTTGGAACCAGAATGATAACTATGTTGTTACGGCTGTGAATAATCATCTTCTCAAAGTGTGGAATTCCAGTACAGGGCAGTTGCTTCATGACTTGGTGGTATGTAAGTTTATGTGATTTTTGGAGTTTAAGTGATGTGCATGATGAGTTGATCATTGGATTTGATTCGTCTTGAGAGTTCTATGAGAGGAGTAAAGCAAGTGTAGACTTCTGTTTTGTTTTAAAACGAAAACTGACTGCTTTTTTTTTTAAATAAACTTGCCCTAGCTGCTGTGTTGAACTTGCTTCTCCTGTGAAATAAACAAATGTTTCAGATTGCCTCAAAATAATAACATACACATCAATTTAGTAGTTTATTGTCTTTCTTTTTCTTTTTTTTTTTTTTTTTTTTTGTGTGTGGGAAGGGAAGAGGGGCATATGTATCCAAATTCCACATTACTAAATCTGTCCCCTTGTTTGAATCTAGGAAGTGATTAAATTTAGAGTGATATGGTCTTCCTAGCTGCCTGGATTTCCATCCTACTTGTTCTGGGGCCCTCTGACTATAAGAGTAGCAATCCAGATAAATATGCTGTGGAAAGCTGTGGCATTTCTAGAAGCCTTTAGATTTTTTTTGAAGGTGGCTTAGAGGGAGTTTATTTACCAAACATGTTGAGAGCGAGGAGGGGATGGCGCAGTGAGTGCTTTAGGAGTCCATTGTCAGTGTTCTGATAATCTGGATTTCTCCTCTGTTTGTATGTGACTTGCAACTTTGAATTTTAGGGGCATGCAGATGAAGTATTTGTCTTGGAGACCCATCCTTTTGATTCCAGGATTATGTTGTCTGCAGGTCATGATGGCAACATCTTTATATGGGATATTACAAAAGGCATGAAAACGAAGCATTATTTTAACATGGTAAGTCTTTTGTGTGTGTATGTTTTGTTGTTGTAACACCTTTTTTTCCTCAAGATCGGCAGTATGTCCACATGCTATTTTAAATTATTATAATATTACTGTGTTACAAAGTGTGTGTCTTTCCCTCAACTCCCTTTTAACCCTGAAAATTTCATCTAAACCAGCAAAAGCCAAGAGTTCAGTTTCTCTGAAGCTTTTACCTTTAAATTCCTTGTTTATAACAACTACAGTTGTAGCTTAACCATGAGTCAGTTTAAGACCTTAATGCTGCAGAAAAGGGGGATTCTACTTCCCTGGTCTACTCCAAGCTGCTACTCTCATACTCTGCCTCACTGAATGCATCAGGTGTTGCTCACTGGACCCTTTAGTGAGCTGCATCAGTTCCCTAGTCTGATGGAGGGGTGTTCCCCTATCCTTCCACTGCTAGTTTTCTCCTGGCTAGAGAGTCAGGTGAGCGCCGAGTGCTGTGATTGCCTGAGAGAAGGGAGATAAGTTGTGAGGGTTTGTAGTCAGGTATGAAGACTGGGAGAGCTGGAGGAAGAGAGCAGGACTTTCCTTTCATCATGGTAAATAACCGTGCTACTCTGACTTCACCTGCTGATCCAGTTTTCTTGCTACTAAGGTTTTTTTTTTTTTTTCTTATCTGTATGTCGTTTGTATTATTTGTTTTTTGTTAATTGAATTGAAGTGTTGGTTAAAAAGATTTGAAAGGTCCTGTTTTGGATCATCATTTCAGGATTCATATGGGCCAGTATTTATATTCACAGATGTCTTAAAAAGGGAAATGTTATTACAGTAAGCTTAGTGGTGTGGGGTGGCTCTTGAAGATGACGTTCATTCAATTTGATAGCTTGGCATTTGGATTTTGCAATACAGTTAATAAGGAAGTGCCTTTTGATTTTTAAGATTCTCTGTGCTTTTTCCTTGAGGTGGTTAATCAAATCATTTAAAGCACAGAGTTCTGATGGGTGTATGACTGAGTAGTTTAGTTAGCATAACTCTTACTGCTGATGCAATATTGTTTGCTCAAAAAAAAAGTCTGAAAAACTCGTCTTGAGTTTCTTTCCTTCAATCTAGATTGAAGGCCAAGGACACGGTGCTGTTTTTGACTGTAAATTTTCACCAGATGGGCAGCATTTTGCATGTACAGATTCTCATGGGCATCTATTGATTTTTGGTTTTGGCTGTAGCCGACCTTACGAAAAGGTAAGTTAAATTTCTATTAGGACTATTAATGTTTCTAAGTGAGGATGTTAGATTAATTTGTTTTGTTCCTTTAATATGGCATATAAAAAAAAAAAAACCTCTTTTTCCGGGGAGGGGATATAAATAAAGCTGACTTATTGATGTTTTTGAGTTCTTTTATGCTCATGGTTAGGGCATGGCAAGGAAAAGTGTCATAAAATTCCCCTGAGAGTAACTTGCAAGACCTTTTTTTCTGATGTATTTTCATCCTTAGCAGCTAATGTGCATGTTAATTGTTTAACCTTGCGATAAGTGACCTAATGTTAGAGGTTCCCCCTTCTACTAGCTTAGCATAAGCTGATTTGTTTTGCGTTTTTAAAACACATTAGTGTTATCTGTACTAATTCTTGCAAACATTAAAGCTTTAAGTTTCTAAGTATATTTTCTAAAAGTCTTTTCAGGTCATCAAAACTGCTTTTATTCCTAATTTCTCAAAATGTATTAATGTTTTAAGACTGGAATTTGTTTGTTGTGTGTGTTGTCATTTTCCTCAGCTGAAATTGTAATTCATTCTCTTCATTTTGCTTATTTTTGCCAGGAGCAAAGATTCTGAGTGTGGTCTAATACTTGTGTAATGCTGTTTTTCTTCAGTGGCATGCACTTAACAAATTGTTTCAGTTGCAGGATCATTTATTTTTGATGAACATTACCTAATTAAGAAAGAAATCAACCTTGAGAATTTACATTGAACTTTAGACATTGGTTTCCTTTCATGAAAACCAGACAAACTTGCTATCTGCATGGAGAGAAATAAGAGTAGGATGTAAAATATTTTAGTTAATTTTGAGCGTAGAACAATGCTTCTGTATTTAAGTTACCTCAGTTTATTGTTTTTGAAAAATGTTTGTAGGCTAATAAAAGGTCTCCAAGATCAGTATTTCAGCACACCTGCAGGTTTAGAGTTGTTATGCACTTTTTCCCCCTAGTGAGAGCTTAATTTTTCCCTTTTAAGGTAAAAGATACATAAATTAGTGTAACCTTTTCTTTCATATTCTTCAGCATATATATATTTTTTTCAAATTGACAACATACAAGCTTCATTTTTTTTCTAGATTCCTGATCAGATGTTCTTCCACACTGACTATCGACCACTTATTCGAGACTCTAACAATTATGTCCTAGATGAGCAGACTCAACAGGCTCCTCATCTCATGCCCCCTCCCTTCTTAGTAGATGTGGATGGAAACCCTCATCCAACAAAATATCAAAGACTGGTGCCAGGAAGAGAGAACTCTGCTGATGAACACTTGATACCTCAACTTGGATATATAGCAACAAGTAAGAACAGTATCACTCAAGAGACCTATGCAAAGAAGTTAGAACTACTGTGGTAATTCTGGATGGGAAGAGAATAGATGTGACATAGCTGATTTAAAAATGCTGTTATTTTCTTGTATGCTTACAGCTGTATTCTATGTCCATTAAAACTGCTGAATAGTCAAACAGTAAATACTACTTAAGAGAGTAGTGCACACAAAAAAGTGTAATTCCAATAGGGTGCCTTAGTTCTTGCAGGTGTTGTGATTTTTTTTTTTTTTCCTCCTCCTGCTGGAGCTGCCATGTAGAGACTTAACATTTTTAGACTCTATGTCTCATAAGTAATGAGGAATTTCAGTAACTTCCAGAATTATTCTACTAATCACATCTCATCACATGGAAACTCATTTCCATGTGATGAGATTGAGATTAAATCATTTCCTGCAATCAGTTATTTAATATGAACCTGTTCATTTTATTTGTGATTTTTTTTATTACACTTGCAAGGTGATGGAGAAGTGGTTGAACAAGTTATAGGCCAACAAACAATTTATCAGGATGAACAAGGCTTGGAGCCTAGTATTCTTGATGGCATGATTAGACAGTTGCAGCAACAACAAGACCAAAGAATTGGAGCTGATCAAGAAATTCCCTCAAGTAGTCAACAAAATGGAGAAGGAACCCCTAGAAGAGGTTAGAACTTCCTACTAAATACTTCCATGTTTATTTTATCTTGTTTGTTTGATTTTTGTTACATGACATGAAATATTTCAAACAAGTTTTAACTTGAATGCTGTTTTATTTTTTCTTAGTTAAAACACTGCTACTCCTGTGATTAAATTCCTTCCCTTTCCCCCTCAAAAAACCTTAACTGAATTTATTTTAAATTGCTACATATTTAAGAGTAAATGCACGTTATTCAAATATCAGTATGGTTTTTATAAGTTCTGTTTCTCTGAAGTCAGATAAAAAACCCCAAACTATTATTCAACTTAGGGTCCAAGTTCTGTTATAGATTTAAATGAAACACTCCTTCTCTGTCTCTTTGCAGTTTAGATTATATAAACACAACTTCTGACAAGTGCTTTTATAGCCTGGTTAACTTTAGAACTATCTGAAAAAAATTGAGGAGCACCCTTGGTACTATACTTTCATGTATAGATAACTTTCATATTAAGGTAGTAATAAAAATAACTACTTAAACATACCTGTAATCCCAGTCTGTTTTCTACAAGACAGATCATTTCCCAAATGCAGTAACTGGATACATCTTTATGAAAATGTAGATAAAAATATGGCATATTGATACTTCTTTACCTCTCATAAGAATAGACAAAGTTCCTCTTCTTTAGAGTCTATTTTAAAAAAAAAGGAAATGTGTATTCTAGCTTTTAGAAGACCAAGTTTAGACATCCAGTCTCCTCCAAATATTGGTCTGCGGCGTAGTGGTCAAGTTGAAGGAGTGCGTCAAATGCATCAGAATGCTCCACGAAGTCAGATGGCTACTGAGCGAGACCTTCAGGCTTGGAGGCGAAGAGTTGTTGTCCCAGAAATACCACCAACCCTACTAAGGTGTGTAGCCAACTTACCAGCTTACAAGTAATGCTATAAAGAACATACCTTAGCATTATTTTTAAACCTAGTTTTATCATACTTGAACTAAAATAGATACATGTTACAGATGGAATGATAATTCAGTTATACTTTCAGCTGTTCTTAAAATTTAATTGAAAAGTCCCTTCAACAGACACAAATGGAATATCTGTTTAACAGAGAGCTATTCTCACATATTTCAATATTTTTAGTTACTTTGAGAGCTTATTTCCCTATATTCCTTCTTACCCCAGAATACAGGCATATAGGTTAAATTCATTTACATGAGTTCAGAAAGATTATGCTTTTGTGGGACTTTGTAGTGAACTACTTGTGATTTGTTATGACCAAGAAACATTGAGTACTTGGTAAGCTGCAATCAAGAATGTACTGTGAATTTAAGAACAACAGAGGTGCTTCAGTGCAGAAGTAGCCAAATGTATTGTCACTAGACATTTATGAAAGTTACACTGCTTTCTCAGTGTTGAATTCTTGGAGGTAGAATGATTACAAAATGAAAAATAGGATTTTAAAATGTGGTTGAAAAAGTTTCTTATATGCTGATGTTTGCCTGTCTTTGAGGAAAGCCTTTTTAAATATCCAGCTTCTTCACTCTATCTGGAGATGAGCAGCCTTCTTGGAAATCAGCTTCTAGAATGTTTCATAAAGAGCTTTCAAGAGAACAGGTCTGTTGACCTGAATTCAGTTGAATTTAAGTATCAGCTAAACAGTTTTTCATAATTTGCTTGTAGGAAGCAGGAAGAATATCGAATTGCAAAAGGAGAAGAGGAGAGAGATCTTTATGTGATGGAAAAGAAAAGAAAGTCATTCCAGTCATCAGAAAAGGTAGGTAGAAACTTTTACAAATCTGTAAATTCTTCTCCCTGTGATATGAACAAATCATGCATATAAGAATCGTCATGCTTCCCTGAGGATGGATGATACTAGCTTCAGAGGTACTATTTATTACAGACGGATTAGGCTTTATTTTTTTTTTTTTTTTTTTTTTTTTTTTCAGGGAGCCTAGGCTCCTTCCATCTAAAATACTTGGTAGAACAGGTGAAAGCAGATTTAGTTTCAGACCTTTCTGGCCTGAGATAATGACCTAACTCTCTGTACCTTGCAGTACAAAACAACTCATTGCAAAAACTAGACTGGATGATACCTTTAACTAGGAAGACTCAAGGACTTCTGGGCCTCTCAGAGGTTACATTTGTGGGCAGTTTCATATCTTGATTTAGAAAAAAAATAGTAAGAACAATGTAAGTCATAAGTTAGAAAAATGAAATTTAAAGCTAATGGCTTAAAGCAAATTATTCCTTGTGGGAAGGAATTATACGATAAGGCCATTTCAGTTCAGTTCCTGTTCTACAAAAGGAAGTTTGCTATGCATGTATTCTTCTGCAACCTCTTACTTTTTGTCTTTTCTATAAATTAGAGTGACTCTGAGTCTTCATTAATACAATCTAAGCGTAGACTGCATAGGCGCAAATACCCAAATTACCGAACACGGAATAATGTTGAACAACTTGATTCATCTGATGAGGAAAGAGATGACTCCTTTGGCTTGATAGAGCAAGTAAGTTCTCTCTGAATTCTGTGCTTACACTCAAGTTCTTGGAAAAAGTAAAATGTCATAAAATGTACCTTTTCTTTTTCTCTCCAAAATTCCTATCACAAAAAGTATTTCTCTAAGGTTGTAAGGAGTGTCAATTGAGACTCTTCTCAGAACTAGTTATCAGTTGCTTTATTAATTGTATGAAATCTTCCCAGTCACTTTAGCAATGGTTAAACAATAGCCTGAGGCAAAAGTTCAATGTACAACTTTGGAGTTAGCTTAAATGGAAATTCGAATTTTAGATACCATTTTTTATTGTTATCCTTCATAAAACACTTCCAGATTTTCCTGCATCTACACCTGAAAATCTGGAAAAAGTGCAAATACTTGATAAAGACCATTTGCCTGCTTTGGTGTCAGATGATTTAATAGACATGTGGTAGGGTTGCCTTGGACTTGGTGTTGCTCTTCCTTGAGCGCAAAGGAAGAATGGGTCAAACGGAGAGGAGGAAAGGATGGGGAGAGTTGGGAAGGTTGCAATGTATTGAGGAAGAGGGCTTTTGTCAGTCAGATCTGTCTTTTATTCAGTACCCTCTGTTCTTATTTATCAAAATAAAATGGGAGACTCAAGAGCTGAGAAGATAGTTCTGTAAGACAGTTGAAAATGATATTCTTTAGAGCTGGACTTTTACCTTCTAGTCTCTTAAAGAATTTTTTAAAAAATGATTTAAGAGGGGTTTTTTTTTTTTTTTTTTTTTTTTTTTTTTTAATCTTTGAGAATATGGTAAAGGAGAGTTGTGAGGAAACTTAGCACTGGACAGAAAGTCAGAGCACTTAAGCACCAGCTAAGCTATGCACAGTGTCTTGTAATTACTACATATGCTTGAGTATTACTGAAGGAATGATTTCAGATTTCCTGACATCTGTCCTTCTCTGATTTCATTTTCCCATTTGTAATATGCTATACTGATTTCTTATGTCAGAGGAACTATAGATATCAGTTTAGGAAGCTTCTTGCATCTTATGAGGGTAAGATTAATAAAGAACAAGAAAACTTGTAAGAGTGTAAGAAGTCAAAATTTGGTTGTAAATATAAGAAGAAAAGATGCTTTTGAAGTGCTTGATGGTAAAAGCAAAAAAAAAAAAGAAAGGTACTAGTGAATGCAGTCTATCCTATACACCCTATGAACAGGATTGATGGTTTGGTGAGGAGAAATAGCATCAAATTATTTTGGATCAAACTGTTAATTTCTTCACTGTTCTTCACTGTGGCCATCTGATACACTTATCAAAAGGATGAATTCAGGTTACAAGTCAAATATTGTTTTTGTTTATTTGACAACATAGAATGTGAGACATGAGCAATGCACTGTATTCAGTGACTTCACTTATGGAAAATAGTTCTTAAGCATGAAGTATAAGTGAGTTGTTCATCAACTCATTTTGTGCTTGTGAATGTGCATGGACTGTAAATGTAAATGAATTGTTCAGCTACAGTCAGGAAACTAAGTTGTAATATATTTTGTTGTATTTTAAAATGCATATTTACGGAACTTTGAACTTAAATATGTGCTTGAAAATAGCTGATTACTAGTGGGTCAATCAGATGATGCTAAAATCAGAAAAAAATCCATATGCGTTAATTTTATAAATAGTAAATAAAAATAAAGAATTTTCAAAAATACATGATTTTGTAACAGATTATGCCATGTTATGTGTACATGGAAAATGCGATAAGCTTCTTTAATTGTTTAACTTTTAAATGCTTCCTTTACATTTTAATGAGCTAGGTTTTATTGTATGTTTTCTGTGACTTAATTGGTTTGTTGCAAGTCTGTAAAACGAAGCAGTCGGAATCACTAGTAAGTTTTCTTTTTTCTTTTTTTTTTTTTTCTTTTCCTGGCAAAGAATGTAGGTTTAGAATAGTCAAAACCAGCATTGCTGTATGATAGGGGGCAGGGACCATTGCTTTCTTGGATGAGAGATTAACAGTTGGATCTTACACTTAGCTCATTAGGTATAGGTGGATGGAGAGAAGTTAAGGACTAACTCCTGAAGTTAATACCAGACAAGGTGAATCTCTCTCTCTCCTTTTTTTTTTTTTTTTTTTTTTAAACAGGCAAGGCAAATATCTTCCTAACTTTGTTATATGCAGGCATGAAAAAAGAATGTTTTGTGTTTAAAGATAGTTAAAACATATATGACAAACTTACGCGTTCATACTAAATTATACTTTTTCAACTCAGGAAGCTGAAGAAAGTGAAGGCTCTGGCTCATCTGATGAAGAGGAAGAATGGAGAAGTGACAAAAAAAGTAACAGTAATAGTTCTAGGTAAAGAAAAAAATGCATTATATCATGATTTTTTCTTGAATTTTGGTAAATGAAAAGTGTAAAGTTTAGCATGATTCGTAAGTAATAATATATTGTACGATTATATGAAAAAATGTACTATTATATTGCTTCATTGTAATGTTCCTTTTCACAAAAATGTTGCCTTTTGATGAAGTTTCAAATCCGTTTATTGGTAGGTGGCAAGGCGAAAGAAGATAGAAACTTTTTTGATATGTTTTTATTGTTTTTTTTCCTGAAGAACCCAGCAATAATCAATTGTTTCTTCCTATGAAAATGATTCAGTCGTAAGCAAAAAATAATTTTGTTGAATAGTGTTGTCTTTTTATTTAAAACTAAATTTGTACTTAAAATTTTATATTTTTTCAGTATAAGTTTCTAGATTTTTTTTAAACTCTCCAGTAGTAGAATTAATAAATACTAAGTATAAGCAAAAGTGTGCCTGTGTATAGGTGTCGTTAAAGACTTTATGTAACATGTGGCTAGTGTACCCTTTAAGAAGGATGCCTTATTGGTCCCAGAATTTGTTGGTGTAGGTTTTCTGCAGTAAAATTGGTGACTTAAGAATCTACCAGGCCTCACTTTTCGATGGAGGTGGGGAGCATGCAGGAAAAACTGTGCTGTGTGTGTAGGTGTTGGTTTTCTTGTTTATTTGATTTTTTTTTTTTTCTTTTCAGCAATAATCTGTGAATATTTGCCTAAGATAACTTACCATTCTGAAATATTCAAAATATCCACTTAATTCCATGGTTGTATCTTCCTTTTCTACCTGTTTTCACCTGCCCTTCGGACAGTGATTCTTCGAGTAGGTACTCTGACTGGATTGCCGATGCGGGGATTAATCTGCAGCCTCCTGTACGGACTTCTCGAAGGAAAGCTATCAGATATTGCAGTACTTCAGAAGATGAAATATCAGCAGAGAAATCATCTCCTCCAAAGAGAAGAAGAAGAAAAAGAAGAAAAAAGCCAAAACCAAAAAAACAGGAGGAGGTATTATATAATAGATTCCTTCTACTCACTATTTGTAAAGTGCTCTCTTGGGGTTCAGACCTCTTTCCTGAAAACTTTTATAAGCCAATGGTTTTTGCCTTTTGTTGGGCGAGGATGTTGATGTCTCTAATAATAGTTGTAATAAAATTAATCTCAGGTTTCAGTTTCTTCAGAATTCCCATATGCTGTTGTCTTTTGATTTGCTACTATTAATCAACAGATTCTGCTTTTACATAAATGTGATGTTCTTTTTGTTTTTTTTCTGCTCTTGGTAGCTAGCTGTTAATGCACAAATATTTTTAACTAAGTATAGACAGTAGCTCTGGTGTTTTTTTTACAGCTATGTAGTAGTATTCTTAGAGAAGTCTTACAAGCAATATTTAATACCATCTCTACTTTGAAAATGCCAACTCTTTAAATACCTCTCAGAAAACTCAGCATGCTTTGTTCACCACTTAGCAACATGTTGACTGTCTTTTATCTTTAGATTAAAAGAATGTTTTTGAGCACTTCAATAACTTTTGTGTGCCTTTTCATCCAGATACTTTCTGAAGAAGTACTTGGATTATTTGATTGCTATTTATGATATTATGTTAATATTGCTTCTTTAGTTTAGTGTCATCTCTCTTTAAAGGTGCTCTTGATGAGCAGGATTAACTTGTCTGCCTGCAGAATGGAGTGACATGAGCATAATAAATGTTGTCAAGTTACTTAGTTTTTAAATATGCATAATGATTATACAGTATCTTTCATAATTTTTCATATTCAAATAGCTTCTTGCAACTTGTTAGACTTTTAGTTAGTGAGAATAGTGTCTAAATACCTCTTCCAGGGATTTGCATAATAGTTGCCCTGCTTACTCGGATGTTCTTGTCCTACATTAACATTTCATTTACTACAAATATACTTCAAACCAAAGCAAAGCCTTAGAAAAATTTTGGTGATAGGTTTTGGAAATGTACATTGGTCTTTCATGGCTTAAATTTGTCTGGTCAATTAAAACTGAAAAATGTTTTGATGTCATGCCAAGAGAATGTCTCTCATCTAATTTTACTGTTTATTAAACATAAAGGCTGATGCTCCAACACAGCCAGCCATCTCGGATTTGTCGTATGACTGGCATCCTCCTGTTTGGATCACAGACACAGCTCTTAGACGATCCCCATTTGTACCTCAGATGGGCGATGAGGTAAAAATATTTATTAAAATCTCCTTTAAAAGCTTGTTACTTGTACATTAGCATAGTTGTTAAATACAGAAAAACACTTTTTTTTTTATTTTGCCTTTAAAGGTAATATATTTTCGACAAGGTCATGAGGCTTACATTGAAGCAGTTAGAAGAAATAACATTTATGAGCTGAATCCGCACAAGGAGCCATGGAGAAAAGTAGTCCTTAGGGTAAGACTACCTTCAAGTGTGCAAATAGCATTCAGTTACCAATGTGAAGCCTGAATGTAAGTACTGTCTTAAAATTGCTGCAATTGAAAGGCTGTCTTCTATTGAAATATTGCATTCAGTTTTTTTTTACATATTTCTGACTTTTTGGATGTGCATGCAATGTGAAATTCAGAGTTTTGTATAACACAGGAGAGAATGCATTCATGAAACTTCATTTTTACTTGTAGGATCAGGAGCTGGTAAAAATTGTTGGAATTAGATATGAAGTTGGTCCTCCTACACTGTGTTGCCTCAAGCTTGCTTTTATAGATCATGCCACTGGAAAACATACAGACAAATCATTTTCCATCAAGTATGTGCATCTTTATTTTTCCAAAAAAGTATTCAGAAATACAACCCTTTATAAGCTTCTCCCAAAACCTTGAAGTTGCATGTATAAAAGCAATTTCTCTATCTAGATACCACGATATGCCAGATGTTATCGACTTCCTTATACTGCGTCAGTTCTACGATGAAGCACGGCAAAGGAACTGGCAAGCTTGTAAGTCAGTTTTCTCAGTATTTGACCAAAGAATTTTGAAATAAAAAGGATGATTGAAACTACTAATGGCTCCGATCGAAATTTTGGAGGGCTTTCCATAGATTGAAGATAAAACCTTTGAAATGTGTTTCAATTTTAGCCTTTCTTGTTTTATACTTGAAGTCAGCAAGCATATTTAGATTTTTAGCTTTTGAAATTTTATCTTGTGGGTTTGGAGGACTTGTTTGTTTGTTTTTGCATCATAGGTTGTCTGTTTTTATTAAATGTTACTAATTTTAGAACTTTAAAATGTGCTGATCATAAACTTTTATGGTTACACAGCTCTTATTAGTAAAATAAAAGCGGGCTTTTTTTTTCCTTGTAGCTGACAGGTTCCGCTCCATTATTGATGATGCCTGGTGGTTTGGGACAGTGTTGGGCCAGGAACCCTACCAGCCTCAATATCCAGATAGCCACTTTCAGTGTTACAGTGTTAAGTAAGTATAAAAGGATTTTACGCTTTTAAAATTACTGATGTGGTTAAAATCATCAATGGATTTTCTCTTATACAGCTAGACTGCTGATATAAGAATTTTCAAATTTAGTGATTTTATTGGTTGTAATATCACTTTGCTTCTAAGTCACTGATGGAGCACGAAGTGAATATGTAATATTTTGAGGCAATTTTTTAATAAATGGTGATGTAGTAAAACAAGTTACTGAATCTTTTCAAAATCGTGAATTGTTTCCTTTAATGACCATCAGTGAACTGCTTTCATGAAGCAAACAGTGCAATGTATTACACACACAACATACTATAAGCAATTGCCAGTGGATGTAAATTACTCATGGTGACTGATTTTGGTCTGGTATGGTGAATCTCTTCTGTTGTGTTGAGCTTGGTGGTCCTTTTTGTGCTTAAGTTGTACAACCCTGTCTTTCACATCTTCTGCAGGAGCAAGTATACCTGTTAACATGGTTGTATACGTGATTGTAGACAACTAGTAAGACTCCCCTGACTTCTAGACCTTGTTCTCCCTTCATGCTAGACAGATGAAGGTGAAGGCAGAACTTCAGTCTTTTAATAGTCTGGTGTAGTGGTCTGCCAGATTCTCTGTTATGTATGTCCTACTTGTGGTTTCACCTTCCCATTTCCAATTGGGGTGATATTTAGCTGGATAACTTAGTCCTGTGTTACTGGTGAGAGACAAGTATCTCTGGCAAGTCTACCTGTCAAATCCTGATCGTTCTGCCTAGATGAAGGCATATGGAGCAGATGATCAATTCACTGTTTGTTTTGAATAGTGCAATGCAGGATACGAGAGTAGAAAAGAAAAACTGTTTAAACCAGAAAGGCTGGGAACGTTGAAGCCTAACTGGCAAAGGAGGGTTGGACCCATGCTCCTTGACCATGTACTGACGTACGTCCGTTACTGTTCTTCCCTATGTGGCATTAGCACTGCTCTCGTGCACCTTTTTTCATATGGACAAAGATCCTTCACGCAAAGGAAAGAAGGTTAAACAAAGATAACTCTGAACCTCTATCTTCAGAATCAGGCTGTTGTCCCTGTCCAAGCTGTCTGGGGTAGCTCTGGTGTCCTTGGATTCCCTCATGAAAGAGGGACCACAGGAGGCTAACCTTGCTTACAGTGCACACTGCGTGCTTTGAACTGCCGTTCCTGCCTAGTATCTTTTCCATTGTTATGTAAAATAATACACCAAGTAAACATCCACAGAGTCTGGATGTTGCTATCAAAATAATATTAGAATTATATCTTATTTCAGAGACCTTTATTTATATTTGTTAAATAGCTTAAATCATTTTGTATATTGCTGTATATAACGTATTATCTATATGCTATTCCTTTCATATGTTTCTGTATATTAATATTGTTACTCCTTAAAGTAGGTGTAAATGGAGATTTTAGTTTCTTTTAGAAATCACTTTTTTGGTAAATGGGAAAGAGATTGTAACTTATCTTCCTATACTCCCTTATCTATGAACGCTAAAGAATATTTCAGCATCTTTATCAACTTCTAAGGGCAGAAGGTCCAGAGTTGCTTTGAAATTCATTTAATTGGTAAGGAGCGCTCTCAAGCGAGATCTCTTTCAAGACCTATGCTGCATATGTTTCACCTCTGCTCATGAACGACTTTTATGCTGATTTTTAAGGGTTTTGCATACATTCTGCAAGCTTTATTATTTGATAGTGTGATTTTTTTTTTTTTTTTTTTTTTTTTAGTTTTAATGATTCGAGCATAAGGTGCAAGATCTGTGAGGATTCCTAAAATATATAGGATGTAATTGCCCCTCAAATAGACTAATGAAATACTATTGTCTCCCAGCTCTCATTTCATTCTCAATAGTCATCTATTCAGAGGAAAAGAAATGCAAGTGTGTGACAGTGTCTGGACTGTTTTGTAGCTAGAGGTAGCTTTTGTGGCTTGACATGGTCATGAGCTCTTTTAAGAATGTGATCCTTTATTCAAGAATCTTAAGATTAGTTGACCAAAATATCTTACTGTGGAACAATGAAATTTGCTTTTTAACTTCTGTTTATATGCTCTATAGAAAAAGATTTTTTTACTTTGGCATCTCTTTTAAATGAAAGAAAACAAGAAACTTAAAACTCTTCTATTTTGCCTTGGGAAGGGAAAAATGCAAAAAGCTGCCTCTGTTCTTCAGTCAGAATCTGGGTTGTGGTGCTTTGTTATAATCTCTGCATAATCCATCTGAGTTTGGGCATCTGCAGTTATTCTTTGTTTGAGAGACAAAGAGCTTTATTAGAATTGCAGTGTTATTTTATAGAGGAAACACTCTTTTTGAAAGATAGCTTCAGAACAATAGATGGAGGGTGTTAGAAGCCTGATTTGAATTAAATGGAGGGGAATAATTGCTCCAAAATTGTTAATTACTAGCTCTTCTGTGTTATTCCCTTCAATATATTAAAAATCTTCTCAGCAACCAGGTCATTGCACATTAAGAAATTATCTCAAATTAGCACTACTGCTGCTGTGTAGTTACTAAAAAGATGGAATCTGTATAAGATGCATGTTTTAATTTTTTGGTTGGCTTAAAGTAAGCATTTGTATAGAAGCAGCTTTATGTAGATAAATATGTGTAGATATATCCATAAAGCTTTATGTAGATACTTAGATAAATGGAGATTAAGATTAACTAAACTATGTTGATATCCTTCATGTTGGATACACGATACAGTGTATAGGTTTATTAATATCAGTTACTTCTAAGGTATTGTAGGTTGACTGGGGAAGAGAACATTGTCTGGTAGACAAGCCTTCAGAAACATGTTCATAAACATCAAGCAGGCAGAGTATGGATTGAGCAAAGTTGCTAGATTTACAGGCAGCTCAAAATAATAGAGGTGTTCTTACGTAAGCAGTATTTTACTTAGAAGATATTATGAGGAGGATTTTTGAATTTCCAGTTTCATTGTGAAGTAAATACATAGGAATTGTCCATTCAGGTGTACTGAGTCATAGGAACTGCATGGCATTCACCAAGCTGTTTGAAGAAATCATGTCTGACACTACTGCTGGCAAAGTTGCAGTGTGTGCCACAGTGAGACCTGTCCATATCCACAAGTACAGAAGCAGTCAGGACAATCATCTAAGGGGAAAGCTGTTAACTACAGACTGATGTACCTGACTAGTCAGACAGGAGGCTGTGGAGCCTCCTCTGCAATATTAGCAGGCTCAGAAAGATAATGGGCAAATTCAAGGCCAACAGACTCTTACACAGATCCTAAAGTTGGGATGAATTCACCAACACCTCAATGCAGCTATCGCTCATGTCGGGAGTATGAGTTGTATGGACTAGAGTCAGGCTCTTAAGGCCTCCCTGGGTCACATCATCTACTGATAATGCTAAAGACAGATTTCTGGTTTAGCTGGAAGATTGAGCTAATACAGTAGGGTGGCTTTTGTATTTGAAATCCATAATTTGTTGATTGTTTTGCTTCTGATGTAAGCATTCAAAAATTGGCCTAAATCTGTTGGGGTTTAGAGATATGTCATTGTCAGTGTATCTTCTAGGTTGCAGTTTTAATAGTGCTGTAAATTATTTTTATTTTGGGTCAGTTGCCTATAGCCAAAATCAGGAGCACAATTTTAATTAGAAATTTATTAAGAAGAATGTTTGCTTTATGCCCTGTGACAATCTACTAGCTGATTAATGCTCTTACTTACGTGCTTTCGTATGGTGTATTTCATTAATGTTTAAAATGGCTGTGCTGAAGAACTGTGGAAAAAATGTTTAAATAAGCTTAAAAGAAATGCTTCTGAGTTAGACTAGCTGTAACTTTTTTTCTTTCTTTCTTTCTTGATGATTCAGATGGGACAATGGTGAAAATGAAAAGCTTAGTCCGTGGGACATGGAGCCAGTCCCTGATAATGGTATGTGGAAACTCCCTTGAGAGATCAGTTAATATGCTTCTCCCTCTTCAGATAATTTGTATTCTGCAGCGAATGGACCTTAAATGACTTTTCTCGGTTGTGATCCTGATCTTCTGAGCACAATTTTCACTCCATATATCTACTTAACAAGGTAGAATTGATAGGGCAACCATTTTCAAATTGAAGAGAATGTCAGCTACTCAGCTTGATGACCTTCTTCCTCCCTTTGTAAGCAAGAATATTCTTTAATGTAGTTTCCCTTCTGATTTGGCAGAACACCTTGGATACCCCTATACTTTTTTCTGTTAAGTTTTTCATTTTCCAAAACTACTTCGGAGGAAATACCCCAAATGTGTAGTTCAAGCTTGTACGATAAATCCTACTCCTTCCAAATGTCAACGTTCTTACAATCTTGTATATTATTACAATAAAAACTAACTTGTTCTAATACAGTAGGAGGACAGGAATATATATTATGTGCACACATAAATGCACGTGCACTTACACTGTTTCAAGTCTGGAAATCCTTACTACATATACTTAACAAGCTGTACTTTTTAAGGTTTATGGTCAAATTCAAATGAGCTGTGAATGAAACAACTAGGTTCTTGGTTTGTCTAGCTCAGTTCAATTTTCTTTCACTTCTCAGTGCCCACTGGAGGGAGGGAGATTTGCACAATACTGGCAAGTAGAATATTCTGCCCCCAAAATATTCATTTTCCTAATCGCCTTTGAGGAATTAGGTTGCATTCCAAACTCCAGAAGGACTTATTTTTTCTTAAATACCAATATGTTGCACACACGCGGACATTCTCAGTAACTGCATGACTGCATCATCTTTGAAATATTAACCAGATGCTTCTGTCATATCTCAAGATGAAAAATTCTTCAAAACATCTTGAAATCAAAATGTGATGTTGTGTCTCTACATTTTAAGATACATAAAACAAGCTATTGGCAGGATTTTTTTCGTAGATTTAATAGAAATGTTCTATTAACTTTTCTTGTCACCATTGTGTGACCCTTTCTATTGTACAGCAGCTTCTTTTCTCATTTTCATTGTTGCCCATTTAGTGCTTCCCATATGGATCACTTGGAGACAGCTCAGTTATTGTCAGAGTCTCTGGAACAAACCTATACATGAACTTAAGTCATGTGTTGTTTCATTCCTGTTTAGATTATGCGTATTAATTATCATTTCTTCCTCCTCTGAATTGAGATGGGAAGCTTAATGTTCTCAACTGCAAGTTTACCCGTATAGTGAGTATAGTTTCGTTAGCCCGTATAGGTTTGTTATAATAGTTCTGTATATAGTAGTTCCATAGTACTGACATTCTGCAAACGTGAGATTAATTCTGGATTGTATTACATAGGTAAGTCATCACCTACTGGCTGTGCCAGGGACAAGTTAAAACTTGCCTGTTTGATCTAATAGGTCATTCCTCTACCACATTAAAGGCTCAAGAGTTGATCCATCTGAGGAGCCATGACTTTACCAAAGGAGCATGAAGGAAAAATAAAAGGAACTAAAAGGTTGAAACTTTATACAGCTGCTGGGGGACAAAGTCAAAGGATGAGAAAAACATCCTCTGAATAGGGTCAGGGAAAAGGCATGAGGCTAGAAGAAGAAATAAATAAATAATAAAAAAGAATGCTTGAAGAGACTCCAAACTTCCCCTTTTTTTCCTGCTATTTTCCAGGTGAAGAATGGTCCCACAGTTCTCTTGGGGAATAATGCTCTTACAGGAAAGTTTTATGTGTTTCTAGAAAATATCCGTATATTAATATTATACTGTAAAATGGAGGTTACCCCTTTTTTGCTTTTTTTGTTTGGCTGAACAACTTGCAGATTAGTTTGGCAAATGCAAGGTTCAGTTACACTCTTTCCATCCAACTCTCAAAATGTTTCTTCTGTGGAAAAGAAAGGCTGTTGAAGTTGATTAAATAGCAGACCACAAGTTAAGTTATTGGCCTTTTGTATCCTGCAGGGTTTTTTTTTCAGAAGCAGATGCCAAACTCGCTGTGTCAGGGACAGTGTTGTCAGGACCATAAAAGATGGTAGATACGGACCTGAAAGTTCAGTTTTCAGCATCTTGCTTGCTGAAGTGTTCTTGTTTGGTTTCGCTGTTGTCTTTTCCAGGTATCTGTATTTGAAGCACTGTAATCCTTGTGTTGAGAGCTCAGTTTTGTATTGTGACCCTGTTTCCTTCTGTGGACTGGATCATC
>JAUBNY010000312.1:4398447-4420664 GCA_032275445.1 Crypturellus soui | reverse complement strand
TTTGAAGCACTGTAATCCTTGTGTTGAGAGCTCAGTTTTGTATTGTGACCCTGTTTCCTTCTGTGGACTGGATCATCTGATCACACTTGTGTGAGCTAGTGATGATGGCAGCTCTGCTGTATCACGTGGATTGGGGTGTTGTGAAAAACACAGAGCAATGCACAAACTCCATGCTTAGTGATAAACTACTCTTTTTTTTCCCTGGAAAAGTAGCAACTAAAGTAGAACAACTTAAAAAAAATCCGTCTTAAGTGCTGATGCAATAGAAAGACTACGACACCTCATACTAAGCTTTTTGATTTGACCCCCTATATACATATAGAATTACTTGCTCTTTTCTACTAGTGTTGTCTCCAGAGATTTTGGTTGTGGTTTTTGTTTCAACTCCAACATCAATTAGAAGGATAGAAGTGAGATACCTCTGCCCAATCTTTTGAGCTTATCCATGTTTTCAAGATCAGAGCAGATTATCTTCAGTCTTATTTTGAGAGAGTAGCAAGTAAAATTAGCACTTTGGTAGAGCAGTAGTGGGCAGAGAACTGGAAGTAATTTTGAGTAATCAGGACTAGTCGTGTTTTTTTGAAGGAAAAATAGTCCTTTTTGTAAGCTTAAAAGATAATCATTAAAGCTATTTTAGGTTATTTTGACTCTACATACTTTATAATGTGTGGAACAGTGTGTTAAGCAGGTACACCGTACCATACATACATATATACACACACATACATACTATATAGTATATCTATTTTAAGAATTTATTCATAGAGTGCAATCACTTTAACACTGACAAGAACCCACCTTCCATCTTTCTTGCTCTCATTTTGAATGGATAAACTCTCGGATGCTAATGGGCATTGCTGCTGCTAGCTTCTAGTTGTGAGCCTGTACACAGGCTCTTCAATGTTCATCTGCCATTTTAACTGTCATTTCACTTCTCTGCAAAGAAAAATGAATTGACCTTGACTATGCACAGCATCCAATTGGGAATCTTCATTAGCTTGTTGATGAAGTCTGCTGATTAAATGAGGGACTTAGCTTTTCAGAAATAACAACAGTGTAAAAACAGAATCTGAAGATGTGCTAGGAACAGTCTGCAGAGGGGAAAAATACTCAGAGATAACATTTATTCAGCTATTCTATGTTAGTTGACTGTCTCTGGAAATGTGACTTGCTCAGAGCCTTAGATATGTTTAGTCTGTATGTTTCTGCAAGTTTTTATTTCTTTTAAATTCACTCCACTGTCCATATTCAAAACTTACCTTCAAAAATTGTCCAAACGGTCATGGTTAAGAATTTTAGGAAGGATATTGCAATGTATGGTGCCTTTTTTGAGCGTTTAATAGTTGAGGATGCAAATGAACTCATTAAACTCATAGATTATTTGCATATATGCTTTTATTTTGAATGCACACCCTACATTTCACCAGGTCATAACTTGGTTTCAGTTCACTTTTAAGATTAACGATTAGATTAAGAGACGAAGTACTCTGGAAATTCCAAACTGTGGAAAAGGAGAAAAGATTGCTTGTATGTGTTTTGTGTATTTCTTTTCACCATAGTTCTCCATCAAACTCCACTTTATGTAAGGAAAGACTTTATTGGTCATGTATGTGCTTGTAGATATGTGACAATATATCGTTTTGTTTTGTGTTCTCTGTTCCTGCTTTCCTGTTTGCTACCACTTCTCAGTTGATCAGCCTGAAGAATTAGGAGCCAGTGTTTCCGTGACTTTTGACGAGATGGAGAAGCTGCTGTACAAGCCCCAGGAAGGAGAGTGGGGGATGCACTCTCGCGATGAAGCCTGTGAGCGGATTATCAGTGGTATCGATCAGCTGCTGACTCTGGGTGAGCATGTCATCTAAGATGGAGCCTTTTAAGATGGAGCCTTTTTTTTTTTTTTTTTTTCTCTCCTCCCTGTTGACATTACATTTTATAAATAGATCCTTGACTTATGCATGGTATTTTCTAAAAATGAATTGTGATGAAGTACTATAAATGTTAGCATGTTTTTATATGCAGTGTTCTCAGTATGCCTATACTCGAGAGATTTTTGTTTTTGAGTATGGTTAACTTTATCAGAAATGTTCATGCAAATACCATGTATGGTTTACTCAAACATGTGTGCATACATGCTTTTAATAAGTTTTAATCTTGCTGTTCTGTGCAGACATGTCAGCAGCTTTTGCTGGTCCTGTTGACCTGTGTACATATCCCAAGTACTGTACTGTGATTGCTTATCCAACAGACCTAAACACTATTCGGACAAGACTGGCTAACCGATTCTACAGGTTGGTATTAACAGCAGAAAACAGGAGGAATATGGAATATGGCCTTGAGCTTGTATCTTGTGAAAAGACCTAAACTCTTTGGGGAAGAAGAGCAATTTAGACTACTTATAAATCCTTTGAAAACCAATAGTCTACTCTGTAAACTTAGCATTACTATTATTTTGTAGCAGGCTTCTGATTCATATTAATATTCATATGTATCTGGTTATTATTCATATTAATATTCATATGTATCTGGTTTCTCTGGAGGAAATTGATTTTAGTCTCTATTGATACTGATTTCAGAGTTGTAATAAACATGAGAATTGTTTTTATGCAAAACTTGCAATTTGGAAATTAGTAAACCTATAAAAGATGGGAAAATATTTTGATGCTGAAACATCAGCATCATTTTGATTCTGGATTTGAGATGCAATATTTCAGGTACTTGCAACTCTGCGAGTTGAACTCTTTAAGTACTTGTTACATTTAGAAGAGGACTAAAAAACTGAAGTGAAATATTAAATATGACCTCAGGCATTTTAAATGAGCAATGTATGGTAGCAAAAGAGAGGAAACTCAGGTGCAGAGATGATAAAATTCTAATCTCTTGGATATGCAGGATATCCACAGCTCTAAGAGAAATTGAAATTAATGAGTATTTATCATCTGAACTTGCATTCAGCAATTACTTAAAGAAGAAGGAGATGTTGATCGTTGTTTTCCTCCTAAATAAAACTGGTATATTGCCTTGTAAAAAACTTTGAAATTGTGAGGATGAACAGTAAATATAATGTGTTTTTAAAGAATGCAGAGCATCTGAGACCCTTAATAGTTACATTATTTAAATGACTTTTCAGAATTTAGTGGTATCATATGAAAGCAATAATTTGTTGATATTTTATACGGCTAGAAAAATTCTCCTTCTGATGTTACCTGGAAAACTGGTTTGGTTTTGAATGTCTCCCCAGTGCATTCATAATCCTCACAAGGTTTTACACATAAAATTCCGTGACTTTTAGTACAATTAGTTTGAAAAGCATACATGCATGCATACAAAGTTCAGTAACTCACCGTTTCATCACACTCGAACAGTGTATAACAATGCCAAGTGGTTGGAATATGGATAAAAATGTGTGTGTGTGTGTGCTTTTTCTTTTTTCCCCGTTTTCCATGTGCATACTTATTTTTAAATACAGGATTTAAAAAAAAATGTATTGAAAAATTTTAGACTGGTCTAATGAAGCTTCACTTTAAATGAAGGACATTTCATCCCACTCTAATGTGGAAAGATAATTACTTTCTGCAATTTCTTGCCCTTTTAGCATAATACTAAAAGTGCAGTATTTTTATGATTTTAAGGAGAATCTCTGCATTGGTTTGGGAAGTAAGATATATTGAAAGCAATGCTAGGACTTTCAATGAACCTGGGAGTGCAATTGCTAGAGCTGCAAAGAAGATCACTACACAACTCCTGAAGTTTATCAAGTAAGCAACATTTTATTGCAAATAGTGCTTGCATGCATGTGCCCTTAAATGTTCAGGGGATGGGGGGGTATAAACACTTTAATTTACTTGGTAATGTATCTTTAAATTTCTCACTGCAGGACAATTGCTATCTTGAGTATTGGAATCAAAAATCTTGAGTACTGGAAATGCTAGAGAAATGCCTTCATGTTCAGTGCAGAGACATAACATTCCCTAGTACTTACAGTATGAAAACACCACTTGACTTGTAAATAGTGCACCCTGTGAAGCAAGTTCTGTGTTATCTTGCATATGTGTAGAAGTCCCTGTTTAGGCTTCATTTGGTATTACAGAAAAGTTTATGCTTAGTCGTCTTTTGGGTAGATTCAGGTTTGAAGACCCTTTTCAAATTCCTAATGCTAGTTCAACTCTCCTTCAGCTTCTTCTGAAATGCACATCTTGTCTCTGTTAGTATTTTGATCAACCTTTGATTTATTTTTGTCTTTAACTTTTAGTTACTGTTTTGCAGTGTATTTGCAGTTTTTAGTTATGGCAGGGTTTATTCTAAGAAGTGATAGCTTTTTGCTGTTCTAGTAACACGTCTTTAATTGTATTACAGTGATCAGGATTGTACAAATATCTTTGAACTGTGTAGCACAACAGATGATGAGAAAGATGATGCTGATGATCTGGTAAGGGTTTGTTTTCTATTTGTTTTGTAAATAATTGCAATAGTGTGTTAGCAATGATAAGGAAATACCATATGTATATTTACTGGTGGTAAAATTGCCCAGTTTTTTATACAAGTGTTTTTCTGTGTATTTATATATTGTAAGATAAAGCTAATGCAGAGCTAATAAATAGCTCGAGAGTATTGCGCATCTGATTTAGGATGCGCTTTAATGAAAGCATTTTGTGCTGTCATTACGTGTACAGTAGTATAACAAATATGTTATTTTGTGCCATGACTGTGACATCAGATAAAATATTTTTCTTCTATGTTTTGTGAGTGGCATTGTATTTCTGAACATACGACTATGCAGTAATGTAATATATTGAATATGTAAACATATGAATAGCTACCTATTTGAATAGAACTGTGTTCTGTATACTGCTGTCTTTCGCTGTATTTGTTAATTTAACTACCTCTGAGGCCAAAATAGCCCTTTATCGTACAGCATTAACTGTTAAAAGTTGAAATAGTGTATGACCACAGTGTTGCATTGGTTCTCACTTTCTCCGTGCACCCTGTTAAAGCAAACAGAATTTTTTTTTTTTTTGGTACTTCATGGAGAATTTAATAAAGTGCATTGATATTAAATTTCATAGAGGTAGTAATATTGTTTTATGCTAATATGTTGTATTTTTCTGCAGTGATTGCAGAGTTACCTGCAGTGTTACCTATTAACAACATACTCTGAGCTTTCTAAACTGATGTCTTTTTTTTTTTTTTTTTTTTTTTAAGGTTTTGATTTCTAATTTAGCATTTATTCACAAGACTTCAGAAGGTTGCATGTTTGTTGACTTCCCTTGTGGCTTTATACTTAGGAAAAAAAGGGGCAGTTTTACTCCTACTTTTAGTGTTTTTTTTTTTTTTTTTTAGTTTTTTAGTTTTTACTCACTACTTTAGTGTCAGCTCTCTAGTTCTGCATTACAAAAGTAACTTAATCAGAAGATGGCCTTTCCTAAACTCAAGTATTCACAAAAGTATTTGTGAATTGTTGATTATCTTTACTCATTAACATTGAAAGCTGGTAGAAACACTGCTCTAACACTTCAGTTAGGATGCTTTTAAATACTTAATGCAGTGTTCCAGGAGTACAGTCTCTTCCTAGTGTTGGATGGTGCAAAAGCAATACTTCTCGCTGCAATTTTTGGTGGTGTTATCTTTTGTCTTAAAGACAAGAGTGAGAGCCAGGAATGCTCAGTGCTACCTGTTTGTGATCTTATTTTCCAAGACTGTCCAAGGGTGTTTCTGTCAAGAAGAATGAATTTTTAAAACTACTTTTACCACAATGCAAAATGTAATGAAACTTTGAACACCCATTGGCCACTTAATTTCATTCATGTTTTTGAAAATAATTAATTTTGTTTTGTGCAGGATGATGAGAAATGTCTTCCAAGAACTTCCTATAAAAGAAGAAAAGTAAGTTGGGTAATCTTCCCTATTTAGATAGGGTCTAGGAGGAAAAAATTGGATTGAAATTTATGGGAGTGGTGCTTTTATTTATAACAATCACAGATGGTTCAGAATTCTTCTGATGTTAATAAGGAAATAAATGCTTTTGCCTAAGTAGTTGTTGTTATTTTAACACCAATACTGTGTAGTTGTCCAGCAAATTTTTGCTGCTGAATTTATAAATACTCTTCTTCGCAAATACTTCCATTTATCTGTGTGACACTGAATTAAAAACATTAGTTCCTGCTTAGAAAAATAGAGAAATGGATATTCTGCTGTTTTAAGAATAATTCTGAAGTAGTTCCACAGTTTTAAGAGTAATTCTCAACAACAGCAATTTTGCTGTTTTAAGAGTAATTCTCAATGTTGGTTTAAGAGTAGTTACTCCTAAGAAATTAGGAGGTGTGTGCCTTGGTTATTTTATATAAACAAGAAAAACATGAAGCATGAGAAACATGTTAAACAAGAAACATGAGAAAGGGGAAGAAGTTACTGTTTGTCAGAGCTATTGATACTGCCTACGGAAAAGAATTGCTAGTAATATATAGTGACTTTTTAGTTATAAAACCTTACACTTTAAAATATTTTTGTGTGTGTTTTTTTTGTTTGTTTGTCTTTTTAAGGGAAGAGCTGTAAAAAGAGGAAAAAGTGTGAAAACTGGCTATGATGAAAATAGCTGGAAGAAACAGTGTATGGAACTAGTGAACTTAATTTTCCAGTGTGAAGATTCTGAACCTTTTAGACAGCCAGTTGATTTGGATCAGTATCCTGTAAGTTTTTCCTGCTGATATTGAAAGATAATTGTATTGTTTGTTATTCTCTTAACTTTTGGTTCCATAATAAGATCTTCACATTACTCTTGGATTGTTGTTATGGCTTTAGTCCAAAACCGTTCAAAGGAATTCAAAGCTCATACTTCTAAGCACACAGCAATATACTTTATTAAGATACAGGCCCTCAAATTATTAAAAAATAACGAAACAAATTGTAAGAACTGCAAATGCTGTATTACCCTAAATAAATATGTAATGTCTCTTGGTGTACCATTATCTATTAACTTGGAACGTTTAAATGTCTACTTTCTCTTGAACTCTTGAACTCGGTCAAAATTGAACTTTCCTGAATTCCCATGGCTTTGTTCTTTCTTTGAAGAATGCACTGATGTGGGGGGAAAAAAAGGATACTTGAAAATGAGCAAGAGGATAATGTAGTGGAGGCTTCAAGCAGTCTCTGTGAAAGCTAAACTATCTACTTTGCTGGGTATTGCTATCTTCAGGTGGTATTAAATACGATCGTCTTACCTCGCCTTGAAATGACAAAAATAATAAAATTCCAAACCTTTGTTTTATTTTCTTTATGACTTTTTGAATCACCTATTTTCTCTGTTCTCTCCATTTTCGTATCTTTAGGACTACAGACATATTATAGACACTCCAATGGACTTTGGTACAGTGAAGGAAACACTGGAAGCAGGAAATTATGACACTCCAATGGAACTGTGCAAAGATATAAGGCTAATATTCAGTAACGCAAAATCTTACACTCCAAACAAAAAATCAAAGGTAGATGTTTGTTTTCTTTTTTTTTTTTTTCCTTTTGTCGTAACACATTAGTGCTTATTTTGGAATAGGTTTGTTAATTAGTACGTATTGATAAAACTTCTGACTGGATAGATAGTGGGGAGAAGCGCAACCAAAATACTAAATATATATTTTTGATATATCTTGTTTATGTAGTCCTACAGAGTATTGCTTTGCTGTACATTTTTTAGCTAATACATTTCTGTATGCTTTTTAGTTTTAGGAATATTTTTCTGGGATAAAATGTTCTGGTTTTTAACATATAATATTCTTTATTTAGATTTATAGTATGACCCTGAGATTGTCAGCACTATTTGAAGAGAAAATAAGAAGAATTGTTTCAGATTTTAAAAATGGTCAGAAGCAGAATGAAACATTACGCAAAAAACGAAGATATACTAGAAGATCTTTGAGTCAATGCTCAGTTCAGACTCCTATCAAAACGCTTAGGTAACTGAGTTAGAAATGCACAGAGATTTTATCACAGTGTCAAGTATTTGCATGCCATTATATAATATTGAAAGATGACATAAATTGATTTTTTAGATATTAGATGGATAGCAAACTTCAGTGAGATGCATTTAGAATTACCTCTCTTGCAGCAGAGTAGACATACTTAGAAAAAAGTGTTCCTTTGTAGTGTAAGATGGGTTGTAAACAACTGAGGTACTGAAGGTAAAATAGGTTTGTGGGGGTTTTTTGTTGGATTTTTAATACATCAGGAATCAGACTTAATTGAAAATGTATTACAGCAATGTCTTATGCACAGAAGAAATTCAGTCCTTCATGAGGTTCTGACACAATTAATGGCTGTCGTAATTCCATGTATTCTTTCCAATCTGTCTGTGGGGTGAAGTAAGACAAAATGCAAAAAGCTGATGTACGGTGGGAACTTAAAATGTCCCTTTTTTGGTATTATCCAGCCATTTTGACTGGCAATGGAAGGATATAATGAGAGTTCTAAGAAAAAAAAATCTTAAGAAAAGTTTATTTGCTATGTGTGGCTACATTCTCTCACAGTTCTGAAGAGTAGTGGCTTACTCCTATGTTTTCAGTTTTTAATGTCTTTTGAGAATGTTGGATTATACCATATGCACATCCTTGTAATGGATGCCTTGCGCATTTGGGAATATTCCTAAAGTTTGTAGTTCTTCCCAGTGAAATAATTTCATGAATGTAGTAGAGAATCACACATTAGGATAGGCTGGAACTCTTCTTCAAATCAGTGCTTCTGTCAAATTCCTTTGGTGAAAACAAGACTTGTTTACAGTTCAGTAGTGAATAGTTAAAATGAGGTTTAGGGAGCATTTAACTATTAAGCCATTATGCAGGAAGTGCATACATGTGCATCTAGAGAAATATCTGAAAGCCAATGACTAAAAGGAAACAAAATGGTAGTTCTAAATGTCGTCGTCTTCTTTTTTTAAGACATTTGAGTGCTTAGGAGGTTCTGAATTGCCTGTGTATTATGCATGTTCCCTTTGCATTTCACCTTTGAATAATTTTTCTTCTGTTGTAGTCAAATAGAACATCTGGACTGTGTCCAAGTGTTTTTTTGAGAATTGTATCAGTTTTCTACTACAATTAAGTGCTTTATTTTAGACAGTTAAATCATCCCCCAAAGATGTACCTTCTTGGTGTCTTTGGAGCTCAAATTATCACAGAATAATACCTGTATGAAGAGCACTTTGCTTTAAGGCTTATGTGCGATTGACATGTCTCTGGGATGCAGAGATCAGCACCTGTTGCTGCAATTTGCTGTTAGTGTATTTGGATATTTAGGGTATGTTAGGGTATTTGTGTCACAAGCACATTTCACCCCTACTCAGTAGAGAAAGAAATTCTTTTTCTCTTAAAATTTTCCTAGGAGTGCAGACCTTTTTTTTTTTTTTTTTTTTTAACTGAAAATACTTAGTGCTTATCAAAATTAAAATTGCCCCACACCTTGTTAGGTCACAAATCTAAATACGCTTCCATAAATCCACACTAACCATCTGCTATATGATTTAAGCTTCCAGAGAAAGAATGATTGTCAGAATACTTAATTACATATTTTTCAGTTTTACAACCTATGTTGCTTTTACCTCTTTTTCCTTCCACTAGAAATTTGAAGCAGAAACCATTAAAATCTCAGGCAAAAATTGAATCTGAGCAGGAAGATTCTTTTACTCTACCTACCTCAAGCAGAGCCGCTTGTGTTACAAGCCATAAAACGAATGCTAGCAATTATGCCCATAGTTCTTCTGGGGAATCATCTGATTTTGTATGCCTGGCATCCTTTGAAAGGAACGGAAAGGCGAGGTCGGCAACGCTGACAAATTGTTCTGCTCTGTCATCAGGTGAGGCGTGGAATCTGCTTCACGTGCAGGTTTTTATCTTGATCATACCCAATGTTTACTTGGTAGTCAGTAGGAAGTTTGTTTTTTTTTTTTTGAATATTTCTGTGCAGTTTGTATTCTGACCAATACTGAATTTTGAATATTGTGTATTTTGTTGAATTTCAAGTAATATGTTTGTAGCTTAGATTCTTCAAGATCTGTGTACTAAATACAGGATTTTCTACTTTAAAATTATGCAGAGTGTTTTAAGGTTAATCAGCTCCTTTATTAACGAAAAGCCTGCTCCAAAAGGGGAATTTATCTTTAGGATAGTCAGAGGCAGAGCTGTCCTGGTTTCATATTGCAGTCTCAGAGATAGTAATTTTAGGCATTTTGTGTAGGGTGTCCATAAAAACCTGAATTGACTGAGACTGATGAGTTAAAAACTGATGCTCTTTAGTCTCCTACCAGTTTCAGTAACAGAATTTCTATACTTCAAAGAGCGTTTTGGGAAAGTGTTTGTGGTAAGTGGAAGCCTCTTACTAGAGAGGGAAATGTGAGCTATTGGATAAACGGTGCAGTATAAAATATAGATCATATACCTGTATATTGTATTTAAAAATTAATACCCAAAGCTAGCAAAAGGCAAAATGGAAACTTTCAGGGGAATGGCTGTTCTTCCCCTGTCCCCCACAAAAATACTAGCTTCGTTCAAAGAATAAGGATGCACATCCCACTGAAAGAGATGCATGAAAACAGCTATGTTACTTTAGCTGGAGAAAAGTACAGCTCAAAGAACCTACCTAGCATAGAAAACGTTAGGAATATTAAGTGCTATATTCTGCAAATATAGTTATCAATTTCATGTTTATATAAGAAATCAAGGCATGACAAACAGTGCAGTGTAAAATAAGTATTGGGGCTCAATAAATTTTGAGACTTCTTAGGTAGTTAAACTCCAATTAAGAGGTACTGTTTACTTATGTGTTTGGATTTCTAATTGATTTTTCTTTTTAAACAGAAAGTGAGATAGAAGGTTCTTTGGTTTCTTCCTCTTCATCTTCATCCCCTACCAGTAGCTCAGAAGACAGTAAGGAAAGTGCTGCGACTCTTGCATCACCCCCGCTGCAAAATGGGGTATCTAGAAGAAAGAACAACAATTTCAGGATAACTAGAAATCGAGCTGCTCAAAGAAAACAGATAGGTAAGATTTGATTACTTTTCCTGTCCACAGCCACTAACACAAGGGAAACATTGTTGATAAAAGGTGACTACTACTTTTTAGTTGTATATGTTAAATGCTAACTTTTAACTGATGATAGTTCTATAGTACCAATACCTGGTATTGGTACTCAGGTTAGGAGATGGAAACAAATAGTCTGAGTGGGATTATCTCGCAAGATTTTAATTAAAGTAAAAATAATTTGTAGAGAAGCTTTACTTTTTACATAGCTACAATAAATTCAAAATCTGTGATACAGTATAGTATCTCTTTCTGCCTCATGATAAAAACACGTGGCTCTTACTAAAAGTATATTTAATTAGTCTTGCATTTGGGTTTAGATTGTTTGAGATTGGGCTAGAGATAAGAAGAATCTGCTTCTGTATTAAAATCTTAATTGCTCCTTTACTTTCCAGGATCACTTCCACAGGAGAATGGGAATACAAGAAGAACTGCCAGGAAAAGGTTATATGGAAGTGACTCTGAAAATACTTCAGTGGTGACATCTGAGTCGCAGAGTAATAATACTGGTCGACACAGAAAAACTCCCCGCAGAAGCGCTGCTCTGGCTGCCAATAAATTAAAGCTAATGAGCGATGTGGAGGAAGAGGTTTCGAGCTCAGAAAGTATTGGCATTGGCTGCAAGAACAGAAAACTGCCCCACCGCAACGCCTCGGCTGCAGCCAATAAATTAAAGCTAACGAGTGATGTGGAGGAAGAGGTTTCAAGCTCAGAAAGTATTGGCATTGGCTGCAAGAACAGAAAGCTGCCCCACCGTAATGCCTCAGCTGCAGCCAGGCGAATGTTGCTTGATGGCTCCGAGGATGATATAGGGCTAAAATCTGACAGTGAAAAAGAAGAAGAGAAGTTTACCAAGAAGAAAGTTCTTTCTCAGCCAGGTTCATCTACTGCAAGAAGAAAATTCATCAGTGAATCTGAAAATGCAACATCAGATTCTGAGGCAGACACACAAGTGAAGCAGAAAAACTGGCAAAGCAACGGCCATAAACAGTCGCGCGGGAGAGCTCGTTCTGCATCTCCCAAGGCAAAAAGTCCCACAGGAGAATTGTCAGAGGAGGACTCCAAAAGCCATAACTCAGAGGATGGGAGCAGTCAGAAAGATGCTGACGAGTCAACTTCTGCACATAAGCCTGCAGAAAGCAACTCTGAGAATGAAGGCGACTCTGAATTGGAGAAGTGGAACAGCAGAAAAATGACTGGTCAGCATCTTGTTGCTCCTTTAAAAAAGACAAAAATGTTGAGCGATTTAGAGAATACTGCAGAATCCGACAGAGAAGACAAAAAGAATGGGAGAGGTTTTGTTTCAGAGAGCTTGGTACCATCTAGAATTGCAGAGAGTTCAAAATCTGGAGCTGATGCCATCTTAAATTTCTCTTCAGATACAGAATCTGACATAGATTCCAATACCAGTAATTGTAACACTTTAAAGACAAGAAGGATGAAAAGAAAAGGAAAAACAAAACTCATAAGAAAAGGTAAAATTTTTAAAGCTGTTACATATATTTGTGATATTGACTAGGTGGAGGAAGCAACACAGGATTAATATAGATAATGCCTAGGAGGATTTGGACTATACCAAGTATAACAGTGTAAAGGTTAGGTCATTCTAGTCATGCAATTCAGATAGTCAGTTATGATTGATCTTAATTGAATTTGTGCTTGCTTTTCTATATAACAATTTATTGAAGCTGGTGCTAAACTCTCTTTTGAAGTAACACCACCCTGTGTAGTAACCATTAAAAGCTGGAGAAAAATCAAGTTGCACAATAGCAAGCAAAACTGGGAAGCCGCCTGTGCCTGAGTCGTATGATACGCAGTTTGCAATAGCAGAAAATCTCCAAAGGAGCAGCTTATTCCTCATTCTTCAGCCTGCTCTTTGTTCAGATTTTCAGTGAGGGAGACCCTCTGGATTGTGGTTCTGTTAGCTTGAGTTGGAGGGTAAAGTATTAGTTCAGTTTATCTTCTTTTTCAGTCAGTAGCCTTGGTACTATCAGAGACCAAGATACGGAGCCATTCTTTTCAACAGAAGCAAATTCTTTGTGGTGTTTGAAATATGTATTAATGACTTTTACTTCCACGGTATGCACTGCAACCTGTAACTTGACTTTTGGATTTCACTCTGTGACATGTAGTGTTGCTTTTCGGGGTTTTAAAAAATGGTCTTTTAAAAATGCTCTTAATCAAATGAAGGGGACCCATCTAAAGAAAATGTTAAAAGTATGGCCAATATGGGGCAAGAGTGAGTGTTCTGAAATTCCCAAAAGGCCATGAGTACACTCTATAAGAGTTGATAAGATCAAGTACAGTAATGAATACTTGCCTTGTTTGGGATTCATTTCAGAGTCATCTGCAAAGATGAGACCTCTGTAGATGCTTAGTTTAAAAAGTTAGCATCATGTTTCCAATATATTCATAACCAGTGGGCTTGAAGATATAGGACCAAGTTTGAGACCTGCTTTCATGAGAAAGGGAAATATATAATTTCCTTATACAGTGTTCCTTACAGGAAAACTCTCCAGCATTTATAATTTACTTGCCTTTTTGTGAACTGTTCTGCACATTGTTTCACTGAAATATTATTTGACCATTATATTAACTGTAGCTAATCTTGGAAACTACTTATGTAAAATAGATTAAAGCTGAAAATAAATACTTCCTATCTAATCTTTAACTTGGGGTATTATTAAAAGTAATCAAATAGCAGGTGCCTTCTATAGCTCATTTTATTCCTCAGCAGACAGTTGATGGGACAGGTGCACTGTTAGCACAGCTTTATTTATTGTGGCTCCTCAAATGTGATGTAGGTATTGACATTTGCTGAACAAGCTGACAGTTAACAGTAAACAGGAAGCCAAGGAAATTAATACTTCTAAAAGCTTAGCTGCTGCTGGCATATATTTGTGCTTTTTTAAAAAAAAAAATAAAGTTTCCACATAAATGGAATAGTTAGTTAACTGGGTGTGAGACAGACTTTGTGGACTGCAATATAACCTGCAAGTTAGCTGACATGGAGAGAGGGCTGGGTATACCTGCCAGTTTGGCAGCCCGGACTTTCAGGTTTAGCGTTTGGTATTGCGTAGTTTCCATAGGCGCATGCAAACTGGAGTGGAGTTACTGTGGCGTGTAAGAATGCTTGCAAAGGGATTCTGGAGTTGAATTAAAAATTAAGATAAGCTTTATGCATAGTTGTATTATTTACAAACTGAATACTTTAAAACATAAGAAACAGTTGTTGGATTAGAAATACTGAGTGGAATATCCTCTCTAATGAAGCAACCTTACTGCTTACATCACTAAAGAACTGAATGGTTTAGATATTCTCTGTGTATATGAAAAAAATCAAGATAGTGGAATCTATCCAATACTTGTGTTTGCATAAGATGTTACCATCTGATTTTTAGAACAAAGCAAATGTAGTTTATTTTGAAAAGACACATTAGGAAGAAAATGATAGCTTTAGCAATGGAATTAATAACAATGTTGGCATTTGTTGGCATAATTAAGTAAATTGTTATTTAAGGGAAATACTAGAGTAACAGTAAAAGAATGTTACTCTTTCACCTTCCTGTTACCTCAGAGCAATGCAATAATGCTGAAGAGAAGTGCAGAGAGGCAAAAGTATGCCTTGCACTGGTTCTCGTCCTTTTTAAATAAAGGCTTAAGGTAAATTGCTCATAACAGTTGGAATTGAGAAATGTTTTTGTGTATTTTACTAAAGGCAGCCATGTTTGTACTCAAACTAACTTTTTTCTTTTTCCAGAAATATAACCTTTTTAACTTTTAAATCTTTATTTTATAGACTCACCATCTGAGGAGGTTGGACCAAGCGGAAAAGTGCTCAGGAGCAGGACATGTATAATTAACTACAAGAAACACATAAAGCTGTCAAATGTGACAGAGAAAAAAAATCCACGCAGATGTGCTACTTTGGCAGCTAATAAGATTAAGATAATGAGTGATACGAAGGAAGAGTTATCAAGCTCAGAAAGTGATTGCACAGGAAAAAAGAACCGAAGGCAGCTTCATGGCAATGGCTCAGCATTGTCCAGGAAAAAAATGATCAGCAGCTCTGAGATAGATCTTAGTATAAAGTCTGAAAGTAAGAAGGAGCGGTTTGCTGGCAGGAAAAGACTTCCTTGCTCTACTTCTGGGTTTAAAAGAAAGTACATTAGTGAATCTGAAAATGAAAAAACAGATTCTGAGGCAGAGACAAAAGTGACTCAAAAGGAGAGTGATGATGACCACGAGCAGCCACACAGAGCAGACCATGCTGCATCTCTTAATGACATATATGACTTTACAGAAGAGAATTCTGGAAACCACAGCATGGAAAATGGGCGAAATTGGAAAGCTTCTAGTCAGTTACCTTCAGCCCACAACCAGTATATAGCCAGCAACTCTGAAGATGAGGCAAATTCCGGGTTAGCCAAACGTGAAGCTAAAAATGCCAGAGGGATATCAAATAAAAAGTCTAGAACTACTTTCAAAAGAGCAAAATTATTGAATGATCTAAACGAAACAGCTGTATTTGAAGCATTGCGGGGAGATGAGAGGAGCTCAGTATCAGAGAATGTAGAAACACGCAGGGCTGCAGGAAGTTCAAAAGCTGGTTTCAGTTGTTCTTTTGATTCAGACTCTGGCACTGATAACAATAACTCTAGTGATGCCACAGAAACAAAGAAGAGGAAAAGAAAAGCAGAAGTCGTTACGAAAGAAATCTCAAACTCCAGTTTGTCTTCCAGAAGACCCCAACGAAGGAAACGTCGTAAACTTAACCAAGAGAATGACTCTGAAGATCTGGATTACACCAAGTACAGAAGAGCTAATCGGCGTTCTAAGATAAGAACTCGGAACAGGGGCAGACGGACTGTGAGATACGATGATGGCGACGATGATGATGACAGAGGTTTAGATGATGTAGATTGTGAAACGTAACCTTAAAAAGAAAAGCCAGCACACTTTTTTTTTTATGGTAATAGCACTAGAACTCATGATGGATGCTGGCTCTTCTTTGTCCTACATTTCAGGGAATATATTTATATTTTTCTATGAAAAAGTTATGAATGTGATTAGATCATGACTTTCTCCTTTTCATATTTTGACTTGCACTTGCCTGCCCATGTAGCAGCATTTAGCACAGATGCCAAAATGTGCCTCATTATAGGGGCAATTTTTTGTCTTTACTGGTATTTTATTACATATAACAAGAGTTAAAAATGTTAAAACACTGCACAACAGGTTAATAGCAGTATGTTGAGTATTATTGTTATGGGTGCTGCAATGGAATACTACCTAGGTCAAACAACATTAACACATTCAAGAACAGATTTCAAACATCTCTAATGCCGTATGAAATTGTATATGATAGTAACAGGCTTATAAATAATACTGTACACTATAAAAATCTGGTGGATGCTAATAGCACATCAGAGGAGTAAAGAATTGTCATTAGGTTAATAACTTCACAGCTTCTGTTAGTACAGATGTTAAATGTTCTGTACTTCCATTATTAAAAACATACAACTAGAACCAGTTACCAGTGAAAAATATATTTGCCAGTTAAAAAAGCATTATGGTGCTGGTAAAGAGAGTTTATGCTGACAGGTAGTACTATCATCATTAATGTGACTTCTATACTGTAAATTTAATAATATGAAATGCAGGGGAACTCTTGGGCCTAAGGGTTTTTGTGTGTTTTCTTTATAAAATAGAAAAACAAACAAAATACTTGTTCTGTTTTTTTTAATGCGTGAAATGGTTGAGGTTCAGAATCCTTAAATTCCAGACCTTTCTGCTGTTTCTTCATTGTTCTTCCATATTTAAAGTGCTTTAATATTAGACTGCTGCATTGATTAAACCTTATCTGTTTCTGCTTATCATAGTACTTCATCTGCCAATTTTTGAAATGCTAAAGACTGCTGTTGTTGACAACAAATAATTATTGCGTAGAGGAAAAAGTAATTCTCCTGCTAAGATATATAAATTCCTGGGTGGCCATGTATCAGATATGAGGATTTAACCTAATTTGACTCTCAACTCTTCCTTGAGACGTGCTTTTCGGTAGAGAACTGGTCGAGGAGCAGCTTTTCACTTCTGCTTGGCAAGTAGAAAGCTTGCTGCAGTAGCTGTAGCTGGTTCACTGGCTTGATGACCTGCACTCAGCAGAGCTGTGCTGCCTAGAGCTGTGAGGTTACTGCCTTCCACCCAATTCCTGCGCCTTTCCCACTCTCCACCGTGGTTTTCCTGCCTCTGCTTTGCTGTCAGTTTCTCCCATGGTTGTGATTCCTATCTCCGTTCAATAAGCAGGAGATGCGCTTGTATAATTCTCCTAACTCAGTTCATTTTAACTGAAATAGAAAGTTTTTGAGTTTTAACATCTGGGAAAAGTTTTGAAAAACTGAAGCAGTACCGCTGCACAACAAAGCTCTCATGGTATCAGCACAGCTTACGGGAATAGAATTGAAGTAACAGAAAAATGGAGTCCTAACCACTGTCTACCAGCAGTTAGTGAAATCCACTTCTCCAACAGGTTTGCTGTTTGCTGACATAGTGTGCCAAAATGTGCATCAGCCATCACAACATTTTGGTAACCAGAATGGTATCTCAGGATAGAGAAATAACATTTTTTTTTCCTCTCTCCCTTATTAAGGACTTCTGGAGGTGAAGTCCAATAAAAGTAGTTCATACCATTCCTGCCCCAGGAGCACCTTTGTTTTTCACTAGAGCTTAGTCTTTAATATAATGGTAGAATTTTATAAATTCAGAGTATGTATGTCTGAATTCTTTAGGCTGGTTTCTAAAATGTGAAAATAGTTGTGTTTAACAATGAAACTCTGCTCTTTGGAATGGCTTTTTGCACCCTACCTTTTAGGAGCATCTTTGTTAAAAGAGAATATAAGCAAGCATAGAAGGAATGCATTGTTTCGCAGCTGCTTATTATCAGACATGAAATACAATGTCCAATGGAGATGTAAAAAAATATTACTAGCTTGTGAGCTTCAGAGCATTTATTAATGGGAAATTTAAACGTCTAAAATTGGGCTGACGGGTTTTTGCTTCCAACTCAGGATTAGATTTAAAAGATCTTTTTCTTTCTCTTCCTTTTTCAGGCGCTGTGTTTTCTATTGTTGTTCTTATGTGTTCATGATGCTCCTAGAAAGTTGGGTGTAGGTTGGCCACTATATTTGCATATCTGAGAAGGAATTACTGGCTTGTGGACCATAATGCTGCACTTTTTCTTTACAGCTAAGCAAATGCTATTTCAAATGCTATTTTGTATTTTATTTAATTTGTATGGACAGGCTGCTGAGAGTAGGCAGATGAATACTTGAAAAGTAAATATTTTGTTTTCCTTTCAGCCTTAAAAAAAGTGTGTCTTTTCTTCTAAAGAAGTGCACTTACTCTCATCACAGCTTGCCCTTTTTAGGTCTTACAGAAAGTAATTCTTTGCTTCTTGCTGGTAGTTTTAATCATTTGGCACTGTTGGATGTAGCTATACTCCCAGAAGCAAGTGATGTAGTAAACTTTAAAAAAACAAAAAAAAAAGAATACCTTTATTTAAAGCTGATGTAATGAGTTCTTGTTTGTTTTCAAAGCATGAATCTGGGATAGAGAACAGACTCGCACATAACATGAACAGAGGAAAACACTGGCTGTGTAGGCCAAAAGCACAGATTAAACTCTTGAGCAGCCTTGAGACCTCCCTGGCACTCTCTGCGTGGGAGCGAAGTAGAGCTCTAAGGACAGGCGTCACGTCCATGTACCCTGGTTCGCAGGTGCCTGCTGTGCTCGTTCTTGCTCCCCTGGCCCTTGGCGTCGCTCGCCGCCACGCAGCGCTCCGGGCGGGTGCGGTACCCCCTCACGGCCTCAGCCCTGCCGTCGGCGGGAGGGGGTTAACGGCTTCCAACGGTTCCCTAACGGCTGCCCAGCGCCGCGGCGGCCGCGCTGCTTGCTGCGCAGGGCCGGGGCGGGGCGGCGCTCTGCGCGTGCGCGGCGGGCGGGCAGCGATGGCGACCTTCTTCGGGGAGGTGGTGGTGGCGCCCTCCCGCGCCGGCGTGGACGACGACGAGGCGGCGGAGGAGACGCTCGAAGACCAGGAAATCCGCAGGGAGCTCGAGAAGAAAAGGTGCTAGCTGCGGCGGGGGGGTGTGCGGCGTCGGTACCCGCGTCGCCATAGGGGTTCCTCTCCCCCCGCTTCCGCCACGAGGGAGAGGGACCGCGCGGCGACCTTGGGCCCGGTGGCCACGATGCCGGCTCGGGGTTCATTGTGGGGTGTGTCTCTTGGCAGGGAGGTCGACGTGCTGTGGAGCTGGAGAGAGGGAGCGGCGGCGCAGGGCGCTGCGGACGAGCCCATTTCCTGCTCCAAGTTGGTAGTAGCGGTGGGACATAACGCTGCAGGTGGGTGCCGCGGGCCGCAGCGCAGCGGGGAAAATAGTAAACAGGAAAGCAGGGTGTTAGAGAGTCGTGTGCTGCTGTTCTTGCCTAATGTTGAGAACGTAGGAGCTGGAAGGAGGTGTAGTCCAAGCATGTCAGGACGCTGCAAACTCTCTGCGCTGTCACGTAACTTCACGTTCTGTTCACGTTTCTGTTAAAAATCATCAGGTGCACCCAGCTTTGTGTTTAGGGGATAAAGTTTTAAGCCTGAGGCTGCTGAGAAGATCTATTGAGAGAAAACCAAGGTTAGTCATCAGTTGGTGCATACACAGCACGATTATTTTACTCCTGTTGTCAGATTCTGCCTGATCATGGTAGAAATCCTTAGTTTTTCATTGGAGCAATCCTTCCGTAGCACTTGTGCTTGGGAGGCTCTCCTGGGTTGCATGTTGCTTTGCAGAAGCTTGATTTTGAAAATACAGGTTGCTTTGTACCTTCTGATGTTTTCAAACAAGAGTCTATAGGAGATGTAAAATTACAGTTAGTTAGCTATAGTTCTTATGTTCATATTTCAGAATTTCATTGGAAATACTGCATGTGTGTGAGATAACACTGTTCAGGTAGCTCCAGGCTATACGTGCTGTTCTTAGATCATTTTATACTAACAATACTAAGTGTTTGGCTAAAGTTCTTTTCACATTCCAGAATTTTAGAAAAGCTGTTGAATATAAGTAATATACTTAACTTTGAGTACTGGGAGATTGCCAAGGTTTTATTGTTCTGGTTTTGGAAGTCCTTATGTTCTTCTCCTAAGTCTTATTTTGCTCTGTAGTAAGTAGTGTTTTAGTTTAATATTCTTGACAAAATTTTAAATATGGAGATTTCTGACTTTTTAACTCTTCCCTCTCCTTTTTTTTTTAACATCTAATGAATAGTAACTTTTTAATGCTTAGTTTCTTTTTCACATTTTTATTCTCCAGCTGCTCATAATGTCTTCTTTTGAGGTGGTCATTTACTCATCAGACCTGGAGTCCTAGGACTCTTCTAGCCTTCCCACACTCACTTACTACCTAGGTCTTAAGTTTCTGAATAGCTCTTTCACAGCATATATAAGGAAGTCTAAAACCATCTTAACATTTTCATCTCACTGATATGCCTATTTTGTCATTGATTTTTTTTTTCTTGAAAATTAATTACAAATGTATTTTAGATCAGCCCTCTGTTTTACTGAAATTAATTTGATATTTGTGATCATTTGAGTTGAGATCTCTTGCTACCAAGTCTTGCAAAATGTTGTCCATGCTTCTAAAGACAGTATAATAGGCTTGTCTTGTTGGCCCAATGATTTTTTTTTTTTGAGAAATCTATTATATATCGAGAAGAATGAGATGTAATGTTTAGAAGTATTTGCTCTTACTGAATACAAAATGAATCAAAGATGTCTGTGGTGATACAGTTCCTAACAAGTTTTTGATATTATTTATATTCAATAAATATTGCCTTTTTTTTTTAACGTATGAGGTTTGTGGAGTTATTCATATTCTTGATTTTTGCTGCTTTGACCAGTAAAAATAAGTATTATAATTATTATATCTTCTGAACTTAAGAGTTTACAAAGAAAGAAACTAATCTGGTTCAGGGATTTATTGGTAGAACAGGAATTTTATTTCTGTATAAACTAATTGTAGTGTTCTTTGCAGCTTTCCTGTCATCTTTTATTCTGGATTCTGTGTGCTGGGAAGTAGTTGGCGTTGTGAAATTGTGGAATGAATGGTGTCGAACAACCAACACAACAAATGTCCTCCCAACGGATTCTTTCTGCTTATTCTATCGATTAATATCAGACCCAACTGTAAGTGACTTGCATGCAAACTCATCTGTGTTTAACACACTTAAAAAAAAAAAAAAAAAAAAAAAAAAGAGCAATTTCCCCTTCCCCAGCCCATTAAGATTGCAGTGTTTTGAGTTAGTCCCATCAAAAATGTGAAGGGCCAGATTTCTTTCAGATTTGCTTGCTAAAACTGCCTGTAGCTCTAACATACGAAGTTGGTTACAAAGAATGTGACAGGACTGAATGCTTTACCTCAGCTGTGAAGGAAAAAATGTTAAAACACAATGGAAGAAACCCAAAATATTGAACAAGTTATTGACTGCAGTCACGTGATCGTGACACATGATATGAGCTATTATCATTGTACTCTTTAAAGTATTACTGTAAACGTATTTTTTTTTTTTCAGGTTTTATTGTGCCAGTGTAGTTGCTACGTTGCTGAGGATCAGCAGTTCCAGTGGCTTGAAAAGGTAAAAATTGATAAAACAACAAATCCAAATCTTAGGGGCAGAGATCCTCAACTTAATGCAAGTGCTTCCTCCTGGCTGATCTTCTAACCATAACAAGTGGTGTGAATACTTGTTTTCATGGTGCTTTTTCTTCTCAGGTACAGAACAAATGAAAAAGTAAACTGTCTGCAAACTGTGAAATTCTTACTAGATCTTGCTAGATATAACTGCTGTAACTCACCAACTTCATGCAGCTATTTGAGCAATTGCCCAGTTTTTATCAGAGAGTCTCACTTGTGCTATATTTTCTACTTTACAATCCCTTTTTTTGTTGTGAGGCTTAATTTTTCTGTGGCTTGTTTCAGCTGCATTTTAGTCCTGGGAAGATAATAACGTAACTCCATTCATACAGCTACTAAAGGATCCTCCAAAAAAAGTGTCTTGAAAGCTGGTGGTAGGTGGCATTTTTGCTGAGAGGTGCCCTCAGGTTCTTTTCCAGGGTGGAGTTCT